>JAVYIG010000274.1:182500-693485 GCA_035222895.1 Strongylocentrotus droebachiensis | reverse complement strand
TAAAATGAAAATTCAAGAAACAAGGAACATTATATTGAGATGAAAAACCTTCACATATTCTGATTAATTGGCCGTTCAAATACGTGGCCTAGGACAATTGTCACGACGATAAAAGATACAGATATGGAGGGAGGGAGGGGGGGGGGTAGAGGTAAGAAAGATAATGAAGGAGGGATAAGGATGATTTTAAAAAGAAAAAAAGGTAGGCCTACTTCGGCATCTCCGATCGTTCAGATATAACTAGGTAAACCGCTCAAAAAAGGGGGGAAAAAGAAGAAACAAACAAAATGGCAAATATATTTAAAAAAACACGCAGTGGTATTTTGTTACGTGTAAACGGTTGGAAGCTGCACGCAACAAAGCTCATCTACGTAATGGTTTAGCTCTGTGTTATTAACACAAACAAATTAATAAGTAGCAATGAGATACAGAAATTAATGTGAAGCGTATCGAACTTTACGACATCATGAAAATATGAGACGTGATCGCGTCATAATTTTTTTTGAAAGAGGCCTAATTCGCATTTCATTGACCAAGTAAGCCTGGTGTCCCTCTCAAGAAGTCTGCCCCCCCTCAAAGCTTGACCGTGGCTACGCCTCTAACTCGATGCTACACGTTTCCCCGTGTGATAGAGTATACAAGGGAGATTTGTTGTCAGCAGAAGGCCAGCGTTCAGCGATAGAAGTGTGTACAAGCTTTCAAAAGAGTTTTAAAGGGATAGTTTAGTTCTTGTTTCAGACCGCAAATGCCTTCAAAGTCCATGGTTATTGCTCTTATTCTTATTTATGACATTTCTAGTGCCCTTTTAGGACATAAAATGGCTATGAAGGTAATTTAGACCCCAAATAGTGTGAAATTTAGCCAATACGGTCATAACAATTCAGCTCTACCTTCCCAAAAATGCGGTGAACGTTAATTAATTAATTAATTGATAATACCACCACATGGGCCGGCTGGTTGTGCGTATTATAACCAACACGAACAAGCCAACAAAAAGCCAACATCGGCATTTGCTGGAATAATACTTTTTTTAACGGCTGGTTCAAATTATCTAATATTTGTGGTGGTACACAAATATTAGAAATTGTTATATTTATGGACATTTCAGCCGTCTCTTAACCGATTTTGATCAAACAAAGATAATTATCACACACAAAACGTATTTTGTGTAGCGCCTTCTGGAACAGAATTTAACTATCCCTTTAATCGAAGGAATCCTTTATATTAATAAAGAAGTAAAAAGGAAAAGATTGAAGAGATTTCTTTGTGAGGTAAAATACTGCAAATGTGAACAGAATCGATTCATGTATAGTTTCTTTTTAATGTTTATATCTGATTTAGACAATTTCAAGAAAAACATTTACTTAAACTCAGGAGTCTATACATTCAAATTTTTACCACAGTAACAAAATATTTGCTTTTCATGAAATTCAATTAATATTTTCTGATTAGACATAAAAGATATTGCTTCTTTGGGAAAGCAATGTTACTGCTTGCAGGTAAATAACCTATTATTTAAATTTTGTTATCTAGTACGCATTTGGAATATTCGGAAAATAAGTGAAAGCCTGGAATTAAAACTAGCACCATTGATAGGCGTTTGCTTATTTTTATGGATATTTCTCAGAGTTGATTAAGTAGCTTCTTTGGTCTTGTTTTGCATGTGGACACCTTGTTACATGCTGAATCACCAGGCTAGAGGTTCCAGTCCCGTCATGACATTAATGTCCTTTGGTAAGATATTTATTTATATTTCCCACTTTCCACCCAGGCGTAGTAAATGGATACACGGTAGGAAGAAATTCCTTCAATTCTTGACCGCCTTTATCATGTTGGCTCGGCTACGGCGGGGGTAACATCCATATTTACGCAGAGTTTGGCCAACTTAGTTTTACGTGTTCTCAACATGACGTACATTTTTTGTTTAGTGCTTACAAGTCAAAGCAATATTCACCACCTCGGCCCGAATTCACAAAGGAGGTTTGTCGACAAACCTAGGTTTATGTGCGTCTTATGACGCGTTTCGACGCGTTTCAAACCTAGGTTTGTCGACAAACCTCCTTTGTGAATTCGGGTCATTGTCTGCAACCCGAGCTGGTTGGCCAAGCTCTCCCAATCAATGGCCCTGGTAATAATCTTATAATCGTATATTCTTTTGTTTTGTGTTTGCCCAACAAAGCAGTAGTCGCCATATTGTGTCCAACTCGAACCGGGATTGGCCAAACTCTGTGTATAGATGGCTCTGGTAATAATATTATTACAGCGCCTTCTGGAGCTGCAGTTATAAATTATCCACAACGGGGCCCGTTTCACATAGCCTTTTTCGATGACAAATGACAACAATCAGTGACAAATCTGCTGATAACCAATCAGAAGCAAGGATTTCAGTAGCTTATAACAGAAACTGTTATTTGTCACTGATGACAAGTTTTGTGAAACGCCCCCAGATGATGCTACCCGGGGTTAAATTAGGCAAACTATTATATTATCATGAATTATTAATAAACAATTTCTAGATACTAAAGAATACCACAAACGCTGAAAGGATTTCATTATCAAATATCATGCACCATACGACATCAAATGAAAATCAGTATAAAATGTCTTCTGCATTTTTACAAATATCACCCTCTACTTTTATCAATTTAAACTTGATCTTCTTTAGTACACTTTATATAATATCGAACTACACGCTGGTAGAAAAATACACCGTATAAAATGATTACTTGTTATTGCGTTGACACACTGATTTTATATTAAACCATATTTCATTTTTTACTACGCAAAACGCTTTTACCTCTCAAATCTACTACAAAGGAACAAATGAACCTAAACATGGAACGCATTTTGTTGGCAAGAAATCATTTTGTTGTATGTACAAATTTGTTCACACGGCAAATAACGTCACATAACAATGCCGTGCAGTCCGACATTTTTTAAAAATTTGTTTAAAGATAAAGACCAATTATGGTCATGCGATTGCATTGTGAAAGAAACGTTGTGGAATCGATCAGAAAAGGTTGATCATCTAGCATACTGCAAGGTCATGTACTGCAAGGTTCTGGAATCATCAAAATGATAAGAAATTTGGCCCAGTCTTCGTAAAGTTACAAGCATTGTACACAGAAAGATGTATATTGGACTACGCACACGTACACGACACGTGCGTTTATCTCTCACATCCCAATAGATTAACTAATTTACCAAATATATCAATTAGTAGGCGGTTTCCCGGCAAATTTGTTATCATCATGTATTAGTCAAAAATATTCTTTCACATGATTGGTAATAAGAGCTTCCATTTCATTTTTTGAAATTGGGGCGTTTCCAATACTGGTCTTTACCTTTAAACACGTCTATTCAGTTAAATCTAAACACACTTTGGCAGAGCAACTCATTATCTGTTTTTACATAGGTTTACGCTTAATTAATATTACTCCGTTCTAATTAGTCCCTCGGAGACTTATTACAAGGAGGTATTATAGAATAAGGGAGTTTACAGATAGCACATGGTACAAATGACCCCAAATGTCCACAGATCTTTTACACATGGAGAAGTTCCACTTTGAGCATATTGAAATAATAACTGCCAAAGTCCTAGATGCGCTTCATGAATACCTTTTGTTTGCACTCTTGAAAAGAATACTTCCGCCTGCGTATCATAGAATGTACCGTTGGTGCATAAATGAATAATGTTACATAACTTTCATTAGCGCATATCCAGTATTCATCTCTGTGGGTTTTACCTTGTTGGTGCAAATGACCTTCATCTGCCCATGCGCAGATTGTATTACACGCATACACATACTTCTTAGTAGGTAAAAACAAACAACAAAATTATGCGTTGCTGTTATACAGTGTAGCAGATTTATCACTATAGCTAGCATACGTATTTTACTATTTTCCACTCCTGAGGTGAAGTGGTATTATGATGTTAAAGAATCATAGTAGATACATGTATATACAATATAAGCTTAACAATAATGACGTCGCATAACTGTCTACATCATCTTTACATCACCTTTTAAAAATATTTTACACAATACAGCATAATATAGAATACAGAGATGCTTACATTATATTTGCTCGTCGTCCAGGTTACTGGTTCCAAACAACACAATATGCGCATGCGGTTCACTGCGAAATCATTCAAGAAACGGCTACAGCACGGCAAAGTCGAACTGTTTGGCGCTGGTTTTCATCATCATAACGCAATTGTTTAGCATAAAATTGTTTTGAAACAGCAACCTTGACTACTTGGCCAGTATAACGTCATGCGTCGATAGTTTAATCTGTTTGGCTATATGACATAAAATGGACGACCAGCGTCGGTAGAATAAATACTCAGATAATTATAAACAAGCACAGGGTGACTATACCATACAAAATTAACACGTGTAAAACAACCATTATAATAATTATCATGATTAGAAAATCAAGCATTATGTAAACAAACTGACTGAGAAATAGGTTACTGTACAACTGTGAGGCTATTTCTAATACGAAGAGCTTCGTTTCATGTGCGTGAGCGTGTGTGTATATGTTTGTGTGTTTATGTGTGTGTTGTGTTTGTGGTTAGGCCTGCAGCAGACTTTACATCATGAAATCATGAAATACAAATGTAAAGTTATGAATATAATTATGATTGGTAAATATGGGAAATCAGAAAATACCTCATTTTCCAAAATGCGTTTGACGATGTTTTAACATTATTTTCAAACAGAAATTATAATAACTGTCCGCGCATTTACGAATACATGTGGGTACTGGAGGGGGGGGGGGGGGAGAGGGGGTGATGAGATGTTGATGTAATCATATCTGATTATTTACGTCTGGGGACCGACCTTAAACGTCACCACCCGAAATACGTGACTCATTTTTGATCCGGGTGGCCTGAGCCAGTTTGTAGGCGAAGACAGAGAGCTGACCTAGTGGACGTTCCAGTAGACCAACTCACATCTTTCTCAGAGGGGCATTTAGCTCGCCTTTTATAGTAAAAATAATCTTTCCCCCGCAAGCCACAACATTCCCATGCTCAGATATAAATGGCGCAAGCTAGGTTATGGGTCTGGTTAAAAGAGTTACCAATTGTAGAGTAACATAATGGTGGTTGAGTAAAGAGTTAATCAGATGTATGTAGGCCCACTCTAATATAATAATTGATTTTGTACAGTAATACAGACCTACTCCACATTAATTTTATACAAACATTTAGTTTTCAAACTGTATACGAAATAGTCATAAGATTTTATACAATATTGCCACCGATATGATATTTATTTCTTATTTTCATTTTTGAGGTCTATAAGCCCTCGATATTGCAATGAAAATCTACCCTCTTTATTTGTCTTTATTTCAATCGTTTCAGAACAGTTTCATACCCAGGTGCCTGGTTATACACCAATATTTCATTGTCACCATTGATGGCGACATTCCCCGATGATGTCACAATGAACTCGGATAACAGGAACTTCGATATCTTGCATCGGACGATCACCTCGATGCGTCCACTCGGGCAGCGCATCCCTACATACGTCGTCGGGTCGTCCGTTTTCTTGTACATGATGTAGATGATGTCACGAGCCACCGCGCAACGCATCTCACTCCACGCCTCATCTTGAATCGTCTCTCTTAGAACTCCCAACTCGTCATATATACTGATCGTTGTAATGCCCGTCTGTATGACGATCCAGCCTCGACTCATGTGGTATATCCCGTTGATCTTCTTGCCTTCTATCGGTAGAGTCCTGATGATTTTTCCATTTCTCGGATTAAGGAAATATATCTTCCCGTTCAGTTCATCCCCTACTAGCACGAGACCATCCTTCGTGACAGCTACGCGAGCACGAGCAGACGGAATGCTTATCGATTTCACCGACGCGCCGGCCATATCATAAATATGAATCGTCTTGCTGTTGTAGTCGCTTACAACGAGTGTGTCGTTATATGCGCATGCGCAATCACAGATATCGAAATGCGCATCCTCAACGATAGTGCGTGATTGTTCGGTATCGGTATTTATTTCAAAGAGCCCAGATCGAACCTCGTTCGTCATGATAACACTGCTGATGCTTCTCGATTTGGCCAGGAATTCTGGGTAGGAGATATTTGTGGGTATGGGGATGCTGCGTGCCAACTCCCATGAGTGCTGTACTCCATTCAAGTTCCCTACAAGCTCTTCGGAATGATTTTGTTGTCTGGCGAATTTGATCTTCTTGCACGAGGCCGTGATCTGACGCACCGAATCGAGGCTGTCCTTGGCAATGTTCTGCAGGGTATCGCACGGTTCGGTTTCTTCGACCGCGGTCAGACTGGCCTTTGCACCTGCCCTCATCTTGACCTGGGTCTCGATCCGGGCTCTTCTCTCCTTCATACTGGTCTCAAAACTCTCACGGAGCCGGTTGATCTCAGCAAGCAAGGACCCTTTTCTCTCACGAATCAATTTGCTCTTCTGTTCAGCCTTCTGATGGATATCCCGGATGCGATGGTCTCGTTCTTTCGAAATTTTGCGTATTGCATCGTCGGCTTCTTGCTTGGCTCGACTAGTCTGAAGATAAAAAATAAAGTGAAGAAAATAAATAAGATGTTACAATTTGATAGATAACAGGATATGTGAGTAAAATGGATTGCCTAAAAATCTAAATGATGGTAATGATGATAATAATGACAATGACAACAATTACACGAATACTACTATCAAACTAATACTACTAATGATTAAATAATAAAAATAAAACAATTAGAGCAACAATAATGATAATTACACTGATGATGATAATGATTATGATAATAATAATAATATTGATAATAACAATATAATGACAATTAAAGTTGTAACAAAAAGTGCAAAGGCAAATAGAGAGAGAGAGAGAGAGAGAGAGAGAGGGAAGGAACGAAGAAGAAGACGATTATAATAATAATGATAATGATGATAATGATAATAATAAATATGAAATTGATAATAATGATAATAGTAAAAATTCAATTTTGTCAATCAATTCGATTCCAGCATATCCTTTTCCTTGTATAAGACACTACTATCTGACTATCTTTTCGATTCTAGTTATTCATAATCTTTCAAATAATGAAAACTCTTAATATCAACCTAATATTTACTTTATTCTTACCATTTGATAAAATCTATCGATGGCTAATAATACAATTATACTAAACAACTCTATCTGATGCAACCTTGTAATATTTTTGACCAATTATCGTTTCTCTAAGCCATGCATCCGCTCTTTTGACTTAATTTCCGTTGGGCAAGTAAAAACCAGCTGGCAACGCGGAAATCGCTTTCACCAATATAAAATTAGTACCGGTTGACAAAAATATACAACGTATTAAATGTTTTAGTCCATTTTTGGTTTTACTAATAGATTTTTCCCCCTTCCGGCCCTTTCCACCGTTCTATTTATATCTTACTCTGTTACTCTTAAGCGTTTTAGTGTCTCAATTTCTCTCTCTCTCTCTATCTCTCTCTCTCTCTCTCTCTCTCTCCCTCTGTCTCTCTCTCTAACTCCCCGACCGCTCTCTCTGCCCTTCTCTCTATTTAGCTTTTCCTCATTATATCGCCATTTATACATACACCCTATCCGTTATCCAATAGCAATTTGGCATTCTAACAATGTTGGCTCTATTTTTCTCTCCACCCCCCCCCCCCTCTCTCTCTCTCTCGCTCTCTCTCTCTCTAACTCCCCGACCGCTCTCTCTCTCTGTCCTTCTCTCCATTTAGCTTTTCCTCATCATATCGCCATTTATACATACACCCTATCCATAACCCAATATCAATTTGACATTCTTACAATGGACATGGATGGGGTATAGGTAAACACATGCATCTTATCTGCCATCTCACAATCAGCCTAATATTACTTCAATTCCCCGTGACCTTTGCAGCAATGCTCTATTGATAGGATCCTAATTCAGTTTATTCATCGGAGTAGCTTCGAGGGGCATGGGAGAAAGGTGCCCCCCCCCCCAACAACAAAATAATTGTATGTTGCCAACAACAACAAGAAAGGAGAAAGAGAACACTCTAATAATTAAAATGTCAAATCACCATGTAAAAGGGGCCGAGGAGTGAGTATCATTTTCCCGTTCAAAAAGGTGGATAAACATTTAAACATAGCCTACTTGGTGCAACACTTGGTTGAATCTAGCATGTTAAAGATGTTTTGAAAATTTGAAAAAAAACGGTCACCCCTCGTAACTTTTAAATGGCGATTAAACATTACAGTTGTTAGAGTGAAAGGAGAGAGAAAGGAGAGAGAGAGAGAGAGAGAGAGAAGGAGAGGGATATAAAAAGAAGGGGAGGGAGAGATAGATAGAGAGAGAGGGATAGGAGGTCATAGTGATTATGAAAATGCAAAGTGATTACGTCCCCTTCCCCACTCTCAAACCCCCTCGACTACCTCCTTTTCCACAAGGGCATTATAAAGGAAAGTGCCCCAAGTGAATTTTGAATGAAAGAAATAAAGGGAGATGGAGAAGATATCGTGAAAAAGAAGGTGGTTACCCCTCCCTCCCCCCCCCCACACACATACACACCACTCTACAGCTTTGTTCTCTACAATGCCAGTCACCAAGTAAGACCGTTATGCCCAATCCAATGACACACGTGCCCTTTGGTTGTTGGAACCGGGCTACGCCAGTGAACCCGATGAAGCTCTCCCCTCGCCCCCACCTTATCAATGCATGCTGTTTAATTTTGAAAGAAATTTTCAAAGGCATTTTGCAGTGTTTGCAAGCTTATAAACCACGCGGATCGTACAGATATGATACAGCGGTTAATAAAAACAGGTAACTCATTGACAAACGGAACAGGTGTTTTATGGAATAAATCTGTGAGTAATATACGAAATAAGTAATCAATCGATTACAATTACATTTGACAAGTTAAATATTTGCATAACTACAACTAACTGCTACTGTCTTTGATTTTAAATTGAGCTGAATTGAAATAGTATGTATCATTAAATCCACATGACAGTCCAAAGGCTGAATTATATTTCTTACAAAGTATATATTTATATCATATGGGTAATTCCATAAATTAGTGACCTACTTTGTAATATTTTTGGTGTCCCTGTTACGTAGGAAATTCACACATATTTGTGGCTCTGAGTAAAAGTGATTCTAGGTATGAGGATGCAATAATATGCTTGAAAATCACTTTACAATCTCACTCTACTATGAAAGTCTTTACTCAAAGAGCCACAAGTACGTGTAAACAGGGACACCAACAATGTCACAGTGTGGGTACCTAATTTAGGGAATTACCCATATTCAAAAATAATATGAAGGAAAGAAACAGAGAAAGAGAGAGAGACAGAAAGAGAGAAAAGGAGAGACGAGAAAGGAACTTTCTTTCAAAATTATGATACCTGAGCTCTTGCGTCTTTTCCGACACTCTCTACATCTTCGTCGGTTGCCGATGTGATGCTCTCGACCAGGCTTTCGAAGTTGGCTCTGCCCTCGTCGCTGCATCTTCCAATCTGGGAGAGATACCGAGTCGTCTTTTCCTCCGTCATCACTGACCTCGTCGTGACGCCTAGAGATATAGATCAAAAACATGTGTTAGATTCTGATTTTAAAACTATAGGATGTGGAGTACCTCAAGGCTTGATATTGGGACCGTTCTTATTTCTTGTATACATAAATGATATTACTCATTCTAACCACCTAATTTTGAATTACTCCTTTTGCTTTCTCGTCATCAACTATTCGGAATTTCTTCGAGAATGCTTCTTTAAAATGCCATCGCCTCACCATCCCACTGCAGCTATCAGGCGAATTAATATGACTAGAATAATACTTCTGGCGACTGAAAACATAGAGAGAGAGAGAGAGAGAGAGATAGGAAGAGAAAGAGATTACAATCCTAGAAATCATTCAACATCGAGTAATTCATCACTCGTTCAAATAAACATACGGGGTTGATTGTCAGAGAAGAATAAAGGGCTGGGCCTCGCAGAAGGAATAGTACCATCAAAAGGTGAATCATTCTCTTCAATAAACATGTTTAAAATTTTGGCACGGAAGAAGGGAGGAATACAAATATGAGTAGTAGTAGTAGGAGCAGCAGAAGTAGTATTTACCAATAAACAATAGTAGTATTATTAGTAGTAGTAGTAGCAGCAGTAATGGTAGTAGTGTAAGCATTAATATCAGTTGTAGCAGCAATTAAATGAATATGAGTAGTATTGGTAATAGCAGTAGTAGTATAAAAATAAATAGTAGTAATATTAGTAGTAATTATATTAGTAGTAGTGGTAGTAGTTGTAGTAGTAGTAGTATTAGTAGTATTAGAGTAGTATAAGTGTATAGACTCAACATTATTTAGTACAAGCAATAGCCCCAAAGGAATAGTACATATTCCAGTAGCGTTTGTCAGTTACAGTAGCAGAAGATCGTAAGAGCAGTTTTGGAAAAAAGTAGTAATTTCGTCTAAATCATCCTTCAATACGGGAAACACTCATATCTTAATTAAATACTCGTGGTCAGTTTTTTTATAATTTAGGCATCATCGACTTCGTTCGAATTAGTGCAAAATAACAGCATTGCGCTAATTGAGTAAGATGTAGTGAACGTTGAGAATGGAGGTCTGTTACCACCATTACGTGATTCTACCAGTGCACCGATTCGAACCATTACCGCGATTAATACCGTAATGGATATTAGTTCTCTCCCCCTTCCGCTCTCTCCTCTTTATCTTTCACATTTACTCTTTATCTCTTTCTCTATCACACTATCTCTCTCTTTCTCTTTCACACTCACTCTCTATCCCTTTCTCTTTCACACTCAATCTCTATCCCTTTCTCTCTCTCACTCACTCTCTTTTTCTTTCTCTCTCACACTCACTCTCTACCCCTTTCTCCCTGTCTCTCAATCTCTCTCTCGCATACACACACAGTTCCTCACTCTATTTCATCATTCTCTCTTCCTCTCCCCTCTCTTTCCTCTCTACTCAGCATTCTTTTTACTCTCTCTCTCTCTCTCACTCCCTCTCCCTGTCCCCTTTTATCAAGCATTCTCTCTATCTAACCTTCTTAAATTATATGTACGTCTCTCCCGTTAGTCTCAGGCCCCCTGTATTATGTCTCCATCGTTCTCTCCACAAAAGAATTAATCATGTTTCTGTTTGATCTCTATGGGAGTCAATGTTGGACTGGAATTTTTCTTCTTTTTTAATTAAAGCATTCAGTCATAAACTGAAAAAACTGAAAGAATAATCGGTTGGCAATAAAGTAATCCTCAACACCATTAGCCTTGGCAACAAAAATTGACGGTATAGTATATTCCAGTTCTGTGTCGCTTTAATATCGAAATGGGTCTACATTGTCGTTTCATGGCTGTAGATTGATTGATTTTTATTCGACAAGCTTCCAACATACAACAATATACAATAATAACAGATCAAAAATAAGTCAGCTTGAACAGGATAACCCACGAAAGCTCGAGAGCTTATTTCTCGAGAGCTTATTTCCGTGACCTTAGGTGTAAGACACCTAAGGTCACGCACGGTTTTATTACGATAATACCTGGTACACATTTCATTACTTAAAACGTATTGAACACTTTTCCAATACAAACGTATTTCCTTCCATATCTCGCACAGGCGATTTGAGTGTAATGAAGGGATATAATTGAGAATGACGAAGTATAGAAAGGTGATTCTAAAGGGATGCCAAGATTAGAAAGTATATATACTGAATAAATTACATCATCTTTTGACTCTATCTTTCCATCTTTAATTCACACAATAAACTTTACATGTATAGTTCACAAATATGTCAATCATACTTTAGTGATGATATGGATGATGGCGGTGTGGGTAATCATACTCAAACTAATGTAAATGATAATAAGAATAATCATAATAATAATGTGTGTGTGTGTGTATTGGGTTTTTACAGACGTTTATCAATCAGATATGATTATTTACGTCTGGGGACTGACCTTTAAACGTCACCATCCGAAAGACATGACTCAGCTTCGAACCTGCGTCCTCGGCTGAATCAGTTTGTAACTTCCAATGTTAGCTGGATTACAGGCCATAATAATAATAATGGGTTCTTGTATAGCGCTCATGTCAGTCAGATTTGACACTCCTGGAGCTCCCGATTGATGATAATGATGATAGTAATAGTAATTGTAATAATAATAATAATAATGATAATAACAATAATACATCTCTCACCGGACCATCATTCGTAGAATCCTCCAGGTCTCTCTTTGCTTATTTTATTGTATAATTGCCGTTTTGATAAGCCGACGGATCGGAATGATAAAATATATTACATTGTATTTTAATTTGTATTTATATGTATGATATATGTTTATTTAATGTCATTCAGCTCATAAAGGTGCTATGTCCCATTTGCAAGTCAAAACATTGAAAATTTTAAATTCCGACGGCTTTTTTTAAGTGGAAAAATAACGACCATTAGTTATCGAATCGACATTAGTAGTCGCAATGACCTAAGTGATAGTCAGATGTTAAGACCCTTGTTACGAATGTTCGTACGTTTTGTGCTGCACAAAAATTCAATCAGTTTCATTTTGGCCATACAAGCAGTGGGTTATTGATGTAGACAAATGCTAATTTACCTGTTACATCTCATTTTATGTATGTTATCACCAAAGAAAGAAGATGTCAGTCAGTCACTCAGCAGTGTCTGACAGGGAAGTCTAGAAAGTAAACGGGTTTCCTTGCATAATTTGAATAGGACACTGCTAAACGTTTGAATTTCACAGATTGGACAAACATGACGTATTCATAATTCTTGCAAAGTTCTACAGAATGTGATGTTGGCTGAACAAGGGACATAGTATCTTTAAGCTGCGATATTATTTTTGAATATAAATACCTTTTCAATTTAATTAAAATTCGAATGCAGCAGTTATACGGCGCCATCGATCTAGCAGTCTAGTCTGAGGTGTAGAGGGCTTTTGAAATTAATGGATTACTTTAAGTAAACGAGAGATAGGGAGAGAGAGAAAGAGAAGGAGATATACAGCGAGAGAGACAGAGACAGAGAAAGAGAGAGAGAGAGAGAGAAACATACAGACAGAGTGGGATAGAGACCGCGAGATAATGCATAGATATTTACGAAAATATTAATGATGAGAATATGTGAAGAGCTCGGTTCCAAAAGGTACTACATCCATAAATCCAAGTTCTGAGAAAAAACACGATGTTATAATTATCATAGTTAGCAATGTCAGTTTGGAAGGATACTTTGGCTGATTATATTATTGTATAATACAAGTATAAAAACACTCTTTAAACAAACTCTGAGTCTGCACAAATATTTTTCATGATTATTTTTTATAACTTGCGTGGATGTAGTACTTTTGGAACCGAAAATCTTGCATACTTTAGGCAAGTTAAAATGGATGACTTGAATGGATACATTACCTTTTGGAACCGAACTGATTTTTAAATGCAATTCTTTATTTTGTGTGTGGAAATTCAGCTTCTCGGAAGTGTCAGTGTATGAGGCTACTGGAAATGTGTACATTAATGCAAACAAAAATTAATTGTGATGAAAAATGGATGTAGTACCTTTTAGAACCGATCTCTTCATGTATGACTCACTATTTAATCACATCAGATTGGGCGTTTCACAAAACTTGTCATCAATGACAAATGACAGTTTCTGTTATGAACTACTGAAATCCTTGCTTCTGATTGGTTATCAGCAGATTTTTCACTGAGTTTTGTCAATTGTCATTGAAAAAAGGCTTTGTGAAACGGGTCCCTGATTGGGAATATGCCTGAATAATAACACTTTTCATGGTCGTTTTACTTTGTTCCTACAGCAGTAGCAAATTATAAATCTCAATTTACATTCCCTCTCGACCACTTGCATTAGTAAAACGGAGTCTTTTGGATTTTATTTCGTAAAATGCAGGGTACACTTTATATCGTGCTTCCTATGGTTGCAGCTAAGATATTTCTTTCAAATGACTTTGAAAAGCTATTACAGACGTGGTGTTATTTGGAGTACACAGAAACAGAATACGATTAGTAGCATTGTCATGATAGTTAAATAAAGGTTATGGTGCACATAAAACAAAATATTACATTAAAAAAATGGCCCACCCTCTGCTTTAATTTTGATATACCTATACAGTATGCTCAAAATGCCTATCACATTTCGCATTAAAGAGATCTGGTAACTTTGTTTGTTTGGAATACAAACCCTCACGCAATTTACGGTCATCTTCACAATTAAACCTCGTATCTACTTCTGTGTCAACTCTCTCTTATGGTAATCGCTCCTTTCGCAAAGCTTCTGCTGAACTTTGGAACAGATTACCTTTAAATGTAAAAAAACTGTCAAACCGTTAACCTATTCAAAACTAGTCTCAAGACACATTTATTCAAAATTGCGTTCAATGATTAATTAACTCTGTTCACTTTGATGTGTATTCCATAATGTATTGTAATTTGTACAATGTAGGTTTATTTGCATTTTTAGTTTTGTATAAGATGTAATTGTATATCAGTCTATTTTGTGTGTATAGCGCTTAGAGACTTCGGTGGTAAGCGCTTTATAAGTAACGTTTTTATTATTATTATTATTTTTGTCTTAGATCCTTTAAAAGATCTTTGATTTAGCTCATTATGCAATGATAATTTTAAACCGTTAGGTCAGTCAGGAACCCATTGACTTATACAAGCCGATCGCCTGTCTGATTATCAAGATATTTATGATTGAAAGTCGAAATCAAATTTTACGTTTGCCAAACGGTTTTCATAACACTACAGTCTATTGGGGAAAACGAGTATGGTAAAACCGGTCACTCAAAGGTTTTTACTTTTTTGAGGCACTTCTTGATCATTTTGAAGCGCAACTTTTTGTAGGGCTTCAATATAACACCATATCACAGACACTGATAACACGTAGGGCCATGCATCTCAGATTTAACATTGTTAAACGATCCCTTTAACTGATATAGATGCATTCAGGCGCGTACGCAGGGGGGGGGGGGTTTGGGGGGTTAAACCCCCCCCTTTGGTATTTTTATGTGTATAAACCCCCCCTAAAAAACCCTAAAACCCCCCCCTTTGGGATTTTTTTTTTTTTTTTTTTAATTATTATTTAAAAAAAAAAAAAAAAAAAAAATTCCCATGGATGACCTAAACAAGTGACCTCACCCCCCCCCCCCAACGGAGCAACATGTCAAATTTTCAAATTTCGAGACAAAAAAAAAAAAAAAAAGTGTCCTCTTACCCCCCCCCCCCCCCCTCCCCCCCCCCCCCCCCCCCCCCGCTTATTCAGCGGTCGGCTGAGTCGTTGCGATTTTTTTGGGACCAAAAAAAAAAAAAAAAAAGTGTCCTCTTACCCCCCCCCCCCCCCCCCCCCCCCCCCCCCCCCCGCTTATTCAGCGGTCGGCTGAGTCGTTGCGATTTTTTTGGGACCCCCCAAAAAAAAAAAAAGTGTCCTCTTACCCCCCCCCCCCCCCCCCCCCCCCCCCCCCCCCCCCGCTTATTCAGCGGCTGGCTGAGTCGTTGCGAAATTTTCGGCCCGATTTATAAATGTTAAAACCCCCCCCTTGAAAAAATCCTGCGTACGCGCCTGGATGCATTGTAAATATAACCCACGTCATTGACATGATAATGATGTTACGCATAAATAATGGTTATAGCGCACTCAAAAATTAGCATACTACATATTATCAAAAGGGAACACACTCCTCTATTATTTTGATATACCTTTATAGGCTGCACAAAATGCTAATCATATTTCGCATTACCTACTATAGATGCATTGTTAATAAAACCACGCCCTATAAGGTAATTCGCTTTTTGATACTCTCCCCCAGGGCTCTCATCCTTCTAGTTTTTAACTCAATTATCAGGAAGACGAAGGTCGGCGGCTGAACAGTGGTATAAAATGGGTTGAAGAATGTAGCCAATGAGAAGCGTCGAAATGGATCACGTGTGAGTATATTATTTCTTTTATCAACAACAAGAACAACAATGGGAAGTGCATTTTGGTGATAGCATCTGTCAATGTCTCGACCTTATACTTATGATGTAGATCCTTCTTATATGTTTAAAAAAAAACAACATGTTTTTAGCTCGTGCATTAGTGATATGCACTGCACTCGGTTAAGTCACATTAAGAGGAACAATGAACTTGACAAGTCTCGTTCATTATCCTTCTGTGACTCACCCTGCGTGCAGTGCATATTCACTAATGCACTTGCAAACATGTATTATTGTATAGTATCCACTACACATTATGATTCGGCTTCCTTCGTTGCTGATGGGATGAATACATGGCTATGATATTAATGAAGAAAGCCATGTTATATGCTAATGTACTTCCACAATTTTATCAAAAACCATTTTTGTGCATGATGCACTTTGTAAATCTTCACTAAACCTTTTAAAATCAATCTACAAAGCCATACCAATACAGTTCTAAGAATATGCTAACTTTAACTATCACGAATAAATCATTTTGTCACAATCATTTCATGAAAAGTTCCGATGTAATGGGCAAAATTGTCATTCTTGAGATATGTGTTAACAAATATACATCACAGATTGCATTGCCTAACAACACGTAATGTCTGCAATTTGCACTCTGGCTATTGCAATGCAAGAATTCTTTGTAAAAGGCGAATGAGATGGTTACGAACAAGGCACTTCACGAACCATTTCATTTAACCTTTTACAAAGAATTATTGTATTTCAATAGTCAGAATGCAAATTGCAGACATCACGAAAATTGGCCTATTGCTTATTAAGATGAAACGTTTACGACTTTAATATCCATATGATGAATTTCTTGAAGCGCCAGGAGAACGTTCAGTTATTCTGTAGTGTACTTTTTTTTTGTTTTTTTTTTGTTTAAGGTCACACCGCCGAGAAGTTTAACGGGAATTTCACAATTAAGATAGCACACCGTAGGAGCTACAAAGCTCGTCATATATCGTGTTGACTTCGTTACCTTCAGCGAAAGTAAAGATACACTCGACTCATTTCAATTCTTTCTTTATTTCCATTACAAATGAAAATAATTACATTTACATGACGTTAATACAGACCATTTACTACGTATATATTACATATAACGTCAGATTCCACAAATTTCCTATAACATGTGTTAGAAATGTTTAGTTAAATTTGTTTTTGATAGAAACATGGTATCATCTGATTTGAGCTGTAGAGGGTACATGAGCATTTATCTACATCAATAACCAACTTCTTGTAATGGCCAACATTTAACTGATCGAATCTTTGCGCTGCACAAAACGTACACCATTTGGTAACAAGGGTCTGAAAAAAAGGCAATTTACTAAAAGGATTGCAATCCTTAGGATCGAATCGACAACTAACGGTCGTTATTTTCACACAAAAATACATTTTCAATCCCTTTCGGTTTGAGATTCTAAATTATTATTATCTTTCAAATGCTGGTGGAATTTAACCTTTTCATTTGTTGGCCTGCAACTGGAAGATACATGTAATACCTTTAATGCATCAGGTGTCGAAAAACCCCAAAATAGATTTTAAATATTAATAGTATTTTGACAATAACAAGAAATGTGCGACATTGACCTGACAGCACATCAGATGTTTCATTTTAAAATACATTTTATTCCTCATGAACAAATGTGACTACAGTTCAGGTTTTGGGAGCCAATATCTCTCCCCCCCCCCCCCCCCCACAGAACTTATACTGTGAGCATATTCACATGACAGATTTATTCATGTATATTCAATTAATTACGGAATATAAATTACAGTTCCATGACGTGGAAAATGATAAATCAGTATACATTAAGATTCAAGTATGACTCAAATACCGTACTAAATCAGATTTCAGCAAAACACAGCGAACACATCTAACTAAAATATGCGGTATTTCGGACACCCATTACAACACGATTATTAAGGTAAATGAAAAATTGATTGCATTGAATGTTAAATCGACTACATGTCATCTGAATGACACAGAATAAAAAACACTTCTAGGCAACATTATGAACATGGCATAACTATGATCATGACAGGCCAGGATTTGTAATATACCAGAGGTTAATTATTGTATAAGAAATATAATAATAACCATCAATATATAAGAAATGTAATAATCAGAAATGTATAAGATATGCTAATGGTACATATAAAGTAATGTGATACTCGTAAATGTATACAAAAATGTGATAATCGTACATATACGGTTTTGTGATACTCGTAAATTTATACGAAATTTGATTATCATAAATGTATAAGAAATGTGACTATCATGAATTCTTAAGAAATATGATAAGGAAAACAATGTACAAGAATTATGAGAATGAAATCTTTGTGGTTATTAAATGCAACGGATGTAAATTTTTAAAAACAGCAACTATGACGAACAAGTAGTGCAACAATAACGCATAGAGACTATTTTAGAGCAATACAATAAAATGCACTTACCTCCTCTTGCACAAACAGGTAGTTGATGCCTGAACGTTCTACTGATGATGTAGGTACACACGAGAAAGATACAATGGAAATGCGGTATACGTAGAATTTGTTAAAAGATCGCATCTATTGCTTTCGCCCTCGCGTTTCTTTCCCAGGGTCGAGCCGATAGCTGGAGGGGAGCGACAGCGCTAAGAATGCGTTTTAACGTCCAACAAAATACCCTGATCTAAACGTTTTGCGTCTGTGCATGACGCCAAAACGATGGCTGTGTGCGTTTACTTGTGTGTGTGCGCGCGTGTGTGTGCGTGTAATACAGCGTGAGTGTGTCTGACAAAGAGCGTGTGTGTGTGACTTGTTGTGTGTCGTGTGTGTGTGTGTGGTTAATAGCGCTGCAAGGCGAGTCTGGGCGTTGCAGAGGAAGATGTTAAAGTGATTACGTCATAATGAGAAAATGAGATGCGAGGGAATGGCGAAGACGACACAATAAGGAATAATACTGGCTAGCTATCGAAGGTAGACAAAGATTGACATGGGGAGCGTCGAATCGGAGATTGTGAAGAGTGATTAGCAAGCAGATAAGAGGCAAAATGGAAATTGAGACAACAGAAATACAGTACGCATGGAGGAATTCAGAGAAGATAAAACCACGATAGAAGATGAATATATGCGTAAAGCAATTGATCGGTGGAAATGTCTTTGTGTTGGAGGCCTATGATATTTTGTTAAAGAATATAGTCATGTCTTTTTCAAATACAAAATACAGCGTACTCATGAACAATAGATTAAGAAAAATACTTTTCCTCATTATGAACAATATATCAGTGTCTCCTGATCGGACTGATGACACACCCAACTGTAATTGTTATTTTACGCATGATAAGAATGTTCACATTTTGATTTTTCTTTTCTTCCTAAGATGTCATCGAAAGTGCGAAATTATCCCCCTGAGCAAAAAGAAGCTTTGACTTTATGAAGAAATGTTCTTACCAAAAGGCTTCAGTAGATTATAAAATTTAAAATATGTTTTTTTTTTTACTGGGTACTTGTTTACAAACAAAAGGAAATAAAATTAAGAATTCAAAGAAACATTGATTTCAATCAGCCGAAATTTTGAGTAGAAAATAATGTTTGAAGTTATATATATTCAACATTTTACATAGAAAAACAGTTTTGTTTTCTTTTTTATACAGGCGTATATTAATATACGAATAAATTTCACACAATGTTTTTTTTTTAAAGATTTCAAATCAAATATAATGTACGGAAAATAAGTACGAAATTTCGAAACATGTATATATAACAGGCCAGGTAGAACAATGTAAAATGTGGGGAGCCTAAATAAAAAGCATAGCTTGTATGTGAATAGGCTCCCGTACTGAGTAACAAAATATAGTACGTCTGGATTTAAAAGGTATTATATGAGGCGAAAACGGATTAGTATAGTATGAGATTTTAGAGACGTACAAGGAGAGTGAATTTGAGAAGAAACGAAAAATAGAAATAAAGAGTAAAGAGAATAATATAATAGTGATAAGTAGAAGAAGGTGAAGAAGGGAAGAAAGAGGAAGAAGAGGAAAACGAAAAAGAAGAGGCAGAAAAAGAATAAGAGAAAGCAAATTGATGAAATCAATGGCATCGTAAAATAACAAAATCAAAGTCTGTATAACCACCTGTACGACCACCTGTACGATCCAGCGCGACATCAACATTTTTGACAATTTGTGGCATACAGTTAGCTTATTTCGGAATGATATGGATATATTACTGAACAGCCCCATAGATCAGGGAGGGATGGGCACTTGCTTTCCTTCCAATCGAATGACAAAAGAGGTGAGAATATTTTAAAAGAAGAAGAAAAAGGAGAGAAAAGATACGCGAAAAGAGGGGCATAAGAAATCTGCTAACGACCTACGCGCGCCAAAAAATATTATCATGTAAATTGGACTTGTAGTTCCAAGTAAGACCACCCCTCCCCCCATCCCATCTTTGCGACGCATTACCTTTTCACTTATGTAGTTACAATAGTAAATAAGAGATTAATACAGAGGAAAATGAATAAATTTAGATTTAAACCATACTTGATGTGCCATTCTAATCTGTAGAATTGTAGCATTACGAAAGCAGACAGCATAAAACAATGCGTTCAAAAGTGGAGCTTGGCGTGTGTGTGGTGCAAGTACAAGATGGCGCCGGGTTCATGGTTGAAAAGAAGAAATAACAATCATTGATGGATGGCAAGAAAAATAATGGATAACTGACAGCCACTTCACGAATTATGAGATAAGGGAATCGGAGTCCACACAAGCAGAGAATCTACTTAAGAATCTCTAAGCTGACTATTTTTTCTAAAATTTGCTCTTCAGAGGTATTTATTCGGTTTGGAACAGAAATATACATTCACTTTACACCTCATCTCTTGATATCTTTACAATCAGATAAAATCAAGGGCTATGATATAACATCTGAAATGTTATCCAAACACACTTCATTTTTAAAAACATGCCATATTGCAAGACTGTTGTAAGTTTTCCCTTGGAAGTAGTTTAACATGTTCATTTTAAATATATTGCATATTGTGCATAATTGACACACACTGACATATGCGCATATTTACTTAGTTAAACTGAAGTGATTATATGAAGTTTATTTTGAACTTTTGTTAAAAACTGTAAACATGCAAACTGAAATGTATATTTTCTAAATAGATATGTCTAAAAAGAAGTTTTGCATTCTTTCTTGTGTGTCAATTTGTCATTATCTCCGTCGCAGTTCTTCAAATCTTCATATATGTATATGCTCTATCCTTCAGTGCTCAATAACTAGGCAGAGCAAAACCATATTGAATAAGGCATATTAATGAATATGGTTGCTACTCTGATTAACTTTCCCACTGGTCGGACTGTAGATTGATAGATAAAAAGAGAGAGAGAGCGAAAAAGAGAGAAAAGAGAGAGACAGAGACAAAGAGAGATATAAATATATAATGAAAGAAAGATAAAGAGAGAAAGAGAGAGGAAGAGAGAGAGAGAGAAACAGACAGACAGAGTACCAACCACGTTCCATAAGTCTGCCTTATTCAATATATATACACACAAACGCACACAAGCGCATCATTTTGCATCTTAAAATTGAACATTTTGATTCAATTATTCAAAATTGTACTTATTCAGATATTTTGTGGAAGAAGAGAGAATCCCCCTTTAAAAACCCCAACTGTACTGTCCCCCAACGTGAGTGAAACGTGACTGTTCAGTTACTTCACCCCCTTGCGCATCCGTCTTAAACCCAGATCATACTCCACACTATGACGTCAGCAGGTACTATGACGTCAATGGATGAGATGATGATGTCACAAAGGATATGCTTGAGGGGATGGGAATGACTGATGGGGTCTCGTTTCGGGCTGGTTCGAACGGTAAATTGCCTGAATCTGAATTGAAAAGCGGGTAATTGCAAAACTGTGCTGAACGGGAGGCAATTTTACAAAGTGATTTAGCATGCATTCGCGACGACCGTAGACAATGCCTTCATCGCATACTCCGGCGTTCTATTAACATATTGTATGTTCTAACGAAAGATTTTATCAAACATTGAGAGTGATCTTATTCCATATACATGTACTTACACAAGGCTGTACGATGTATGCAATGACAATTACACATCTTCAAATAAATTTAATAAAGAGCACTTTATGAAATTTCATTGTATTTTGAGTGCATGTATACGTGACTTCTCGATTGTAATTGAATTCTACTACATGAAGATACCTGTATTGACGATCACCATAGTAAGGGTGCCCTATATGATTTGTATCTACTATATTTGCTTAACTGTCCCACTGGCGGGAATGTAGAGAGAGAGAGAGTGAAAGAGAGGGGGAGAGAGAAAGACAGGCACACAGTTGGAGAGCGCGAGAAACAAGAGAGAGAGAGATGGGGAGGGGAAATAGAGAGAGGGAGGCAGACAGAGAGCGCGAGAAAGAGAGGGAGAGAGACAGAGAGCAAGTGAGTGTTAAAGATATGGACTGAGACATAGAAATAGCAAAAGAGAGAGAGAGAGAGAGAGAGAGAGAGAGGGGGGGGGGAGGGCAAATGCAACAATCTTCCGTGATTTTTTTCAGACGTACGTCTAAATAGGGTAAAAAGGGCGCATGTTATAAGGTGCCCTTTACCATTTTTATCAAGTATATTTGCGTAGCTGCCCCACTGGTTGGACTGTAGATAGATATATATATATAGAGAGAGAGACATAGAGATCAAGAAAGAGAAGAGAGAGAGAGAAAGAGAAAGGGAGACAGACAGAGACTGCGAGAAAGAGAAAGAGAGAGATAGTGAGAGAGAAAGAGAGAGAGAGAGAGACAGGGACAGAGACAGAGAGAGGGAGAAATGGAAGTGTAAATGCAATCATCTTCGGTGAATTATTCAAGACGCAAGTCTAAACGTGGTTAACACTTGAATCCATCCATGATACCTCTTTACTTATTGCCATGACCTTTACCGTACCAGGTTTTCCAAACGTTGATGTATTATAATTTTGGTATAGAAATAAAAATACTGATATCAGTAAAGCGATACTATATGCATTAGACATTGCGTTAAGAGAGGCGCCACTGAATGGTTGGAAAGAAGTGACTTTCTACCTTATTGAACATTTTACAATTTAAGTCGAATACTTTCTCTTGAATGGATTAGCGCATGCTGCGTTATGTCAATACGTTAAATGCAATGTTGTATAGTGGTTATGTCTGCATTCTAACTGAAAATGATTACAGTCGGTTGTATTGCAAATTCGTAGAATAACGAAATTACTAAAACATAGCACCACTAAATATATTTTGTTTAAACCCCAAAACCACGAACACACGCTCACACACTATACAATCGAACAATTTGGCACTTTAGCAAATGATTTTTAAAAAGATATTAAGTAGAAAGTAGTGTTCTGGTCTTAATATTAAGACACATGAGATAACAATAATTGTTCAGCTTTTTAAATGAGAAAATTACTGGAAAATGTGAGTTAGAATTGAGGGACGGGCATTTGGTCCCTCAATTCCAAACGGTCCCAAATGTTAGTGTGTGTGCTTGGTACCGCATAGAATGAAAGGTGCGTGCACAGACACACACGCACGCGCACTGACACATTAACTACAATCCAAGCTGGTCAAATGTTTCAATATGTATTTCGTAGTATTGAAATATTGTGCCAAATTTAAATCTGTCATTACCGTTAGGTTTCTTTCATATTTTATCCAAGTGGAAAGAATACAAAATGGGAAAGCTCACTAACAAATGTTAACCCTAACAGAACTAAGGTTTCTCTTTAAAATCTATACAGACCAAAAATGTGTTCCTCGTGTAAGTCCAGACGTTAATGGCCATTCACAAAGATCTGCATTGTCGAGCTTTGAGTAAAGAGAGAGGTTGAGTTTTGATAAAGATGAAACATAATTTCCGAGCCTGAGTCAACCTTTGATGTTATTTTAGAAGAATATGATAGTACTGATGTCTATTCCTCTTCACTTGCCTTCATATTCAAAATATGTCGAAATAGCTAACAAGTTTTCACCCAATTTTTGTGCCACATGACGTGTGTGCAGTTGACATAATTATATCCATTATTGTGTGCTGGGGGGTGTTTCACACAGATCCTAATTCGAACTTAACTCTAAGTTGGACTTAATTAATATGGAGAGCCATTTGTAGCCTTAAAATAAAATATATCAAAAAGCGAAAACATTTTTAGACTTTTTATAAATTCCACATCATGAACATGAAATCTCCTTGATAATAGAAAATATTAATGATTTCAATCAACATCTCATGCCTTTTAAAATAATTGTTACAAAATATTTTCATAGATTCTAACGGCTTTCTATAATTTGTAAGTCCAACTTAGAGATAAGTTCAACTTAGGATCTTTGTGAAACACCCCCAGCATGATTTTCAGCAAGACTGGATGCCCTCATACTTTATGTCGACATAGCTGAAAAGTTATCACCAAACGTTTATGCCATATGTATATGTAGTTGCCTTACATCTATTTCTGTGTGCGTTGTGTATGATTTCAAGGACGGTGACATTATGTATTTATTTTTGTGTACTGCATATTTAACATTTTCCTATTGCTATCAAACCTTTACAGTGCTTTACAGTGCAATTGCACGACGTGGACCAATCCTTATCATTAAGATTATTCGAATCCCCAGAAACACTTTACTGATTAATATATTCTATAGAGGTGGCAAGAGTATGTCATACATCTAAGGTTTGAGAAGGCGTGGCATCACTCTCAATCAAGCTGTTTGAATACGAAGTGACCAGAAAATGGGTACCATTCACCTTTGTCAATCATCACAGGGTTACTAGTTTCGCACTCCAGACCTTCTGATTTGTATTATGTATATATTTAACGCCACTGCAAGAAAGATACTCTTTGATTAACAGAAATAAAAAAATCACTCTTTTCTACGAAATAAAAGAAAAACGATAACTCTTAATTTATAATCAAAATTTCTCCTTTAAAAGATACTGTGTTTCATGTGCAGGCCAAAAAATGTAGAAGTTACATTCCAACGGCATTTGAAAGACAATACTAGTAAAGAACTTCCCGTAAAGACAAAAGGGCTTGAAAATTGCTTTTATTGGGAAAATAACGACCATTAGTTGTCGAATCGACTTAAGTGATTGCAAACATCTAAGTAATAGATTTTCAGATCCTTTTACCTAATAGTCGTAATTTTGTGCTGCACAAAGATTCAATCAGTTTAATTTTGGCCGTTAGAGGTAGTGGGTTATTGATGTAGACAAAATGATCGTGTACCTGTTACAGCCCGTTTTTATGTATGTCCTTACCAAAGAAAAAAAATGTCAGTCAGTCACTCAATATTGTCTGACAGTGAAGTCTAGAAGGTAAACAGGCTTACTTGAATAATTTGAATACTAGGACTTTGCTATTAAATGTTTAATTGTTACAGATAGGGCATACATGATATATTCATAGTTCCTGCAAAGATGAACATAATTTCATGTTGGCTGCACAAGGGACATAGTATCTTTAAAATAATCTTTGAACGCACGTACGCTAAATGGGAGACACAAAAGCCATATATATGGGTGAAACGGAGGGAGAGAGAGAGAGAGAGAGAGAGAGGGAGAGGGAGAGGGAGAGGGAGAGAGAGAGGGAGAGAGACAGCAGGGCGAGGGGCGGGGGTAAAAGTATGTTTATCATAATACACGAATGAGTCGAAATAAGTCGATCCCCCTACGTTTGAAAAGGGACATTCTCCTTTTTAAGCAGTTCCCTTTCCCCTTCTATTACGTGCTTCTTTTCACCTCTGATATGTGCATCCTTTATTTTGACACGTGTCCCCTATTCATTAGTTACTCTATTTCCTTCTAATAAATGCCCCTTTTCCCTTTTTTAAAACAGCCCCCTCCCCTTTTCATAAATACTACTTTTCACCTCCGATAAATGTCCCTATTAAAATCTGGTAGGTGCCCTCTTTTCTTCGACAGATGCCCCTTTTCCTTTCTCATATGTACCTTTTTCATCTCTGGTGAGTGCCCCTTTTCTGGTTCGAGGTTTGTTATGACATGTGCCCCTTTTTTTCTAATAGGTGTCCTTTAACTTTCTGAAAAGTACCATTTTTCCTTTCTCACAACATACGACCCTATAGAGCGACTTAGAGCAACTTTTTCATTCATTTCCCCCAAAGCTCGCTCGCATTTATAATTGGTACAATTATTGTGTTAATTTCGAAATGTATTTTCAGTTTTTCATGATTGAATTGCGCTTAAAACCCATCAGGATTTGTTGTTGTTTTTCTCATTATAACATTTTTCGCCCTGCGACGTCACGAATATTAACATTTTCTTAATATTCAGACCATCACACCCAACTGCAATGTATGATTCTTAAACAGTATATTGGACCATGTAAAGAGAGAAACAAATATTGAAATCGTCCATGATAATGCAATCTCAATCATAAAAAAGTAGGGGTAAATAGGCATACCAATGTCTAAATATGGTAGATATACATTTCGATGTTTCCCTTTATAGGTGCCCCTTATCTTCCAGAAAGTGTCCTTTTTTGATGGTACCCCCCCCCCCCCTCATTTTGGAAAATGTTCCACATCGTCTGTTTGTGCTTAACCTTTTGATTTTTTTAAATTTAGCTTTGATACAACTCATACTCCCGATCGTGTATCGTGTATTTCAAAATACTGAACGTTCCTTTATATTTAACGATGTTCAACGATATTTGGTTTACGGTTTATTAAAAAACTGAACCTGGCAGTCCGTAGGCTGAATTACATGATATAAATTATTGTAATTGCACATCAATGTTGTAACAATTATCAAGCATTACATTACCTCTAGACAGCTACGTTCTCAAAACTCTGGCATACTTGTTATTCCTAGGGTTAAAACTAAGTGTGTGTGGGGGGGGGGGGGTGAACTTTCGCTCATGATGGGCCTTCATTATGGAATACTCTTCCTCAATGGATTTTAAAAAAAGCAGTTCTGGGGAAGTGTTACAAATAATATTAAGAAATATCTGTTTAATTTAGCCTATAATTGATTACCACTACATGTCCGTACCTTTTCTATTGCACTTTTGTATAATGTTTATCATATATTTCATCTTTCGCACAAGCTGCGCCTTGAGCATTTGATTGTCAAGTGGATTTGGCGCCATACAATCTTATGTATAATATAATCATTATTAGAACATCAAAACATCAAAACAACACGACAATCAAAATAATTAAGACAGTACTCTTATTTGGAACGCACCGTTATTGTTTTAACTCAATCATACATGAATTATGAATAATAATGTATGCATTAAATGAGAGAAGAGAAGAAGGGCTTTCTATACATGTACATCCAAAAAGGGATATTATTCATTATAATTGTTATTTCATGTCATGGAAGCCGGTTTGGATTTTCTTTCTTGGACATGCAAGTGTGGAAGAACATCAGATAAGACATGTTCACTGAAAACCATGGCTCTTCAAATGCCTTCATATTCTAAATATGCATGTAACATCGTAAAAATCGGGGGGCCGGCTTTTTACTCCACGTGTTCTTGTAGTCCCATATACACCTTTCTGTGTACAGTGTTTGTAATTTTACCAAGACTTGGCCAATTTCTTATCATTTTGATGATTCCAGAACCTTGCAATACACACACATTCTTATATGCTAGATGATCAACCTTTTCTGGTCGATTCCACACCGTTTCTTTCACAATGCAATCGCATGACCAGAACTCAACTTCATCTTTAATGCCTTGATAATCCCCAAGCGAGATTGGGATAAGAAAATATATACGATTAATTAGGCCAAATTAAGTAACATTACAATGAAAAGAACAACTGAAACACGAGCAATAAGAAGCAACAACATCCCCTAAATCTAATTATTTTGGGCACGTCCAAGTTGTCATATATAGATACATTATTTTGAGATTAAGAGAACAGCTCCAAATTGGAAATGCACGTTTTAAAAAGGTTAGAATCACAGGAAAGAGGTGCTGAATTGCTAATAATACGAATTTCACCCTTTTAACATTCTAAAACTCGATCTATGAGGCAACGGGCACTGTGATCCCATAGATAGAACAAAACATTATTGTATGAAAAAAATCGTTGTACAATACAAAGTTAAAAGTACTTGATTCGGTACTGTACATTTCAGACGATTTATTGCACCAATTGTTGTAGACATCTCATAACCAACAATATATTTGTGTGCTCTCCAGGTAAAGTTTTCTTGAAGGAAGGCATCAGCAATTTTTGTTTTGCCTGGCTGAATTTCATGGTTTTTCATGTATGTTTTCATCCCCTTTTCATTTATCCTGTTGTTCGTTATTGAAATCTACAAAACACGTTTCTCCTTTGATGTTTTTTGGTAGACGATTTAAAAATAGACTTTAATTCAACATTTAATGTATAGTTAATTTAAGTGATATATTTTACGAAGATGGAAAAGATTTTACAATCTGTAAATGTAACAGAAATAAGTATGTGGCTTACATATTGCAGATCATTAATAAAAAGAAGTAACTACAGCGGTTACACTACTGATCCTTGGGAAGCTCCTATATTTATATCACACATATTTCATTTATAATTGTATACAAATACAAAATGTTTGCTGTCACTGAAATAATTTTCAAACCGTTTTAGTGTTGTTCCATGGATATCGTGACGATATATCTCGTAGATAGATTTGTTGTGATTAATATAATTGAATGCTTCATAAATATCCACACAAAAAACAATATTTAGTCTTATAAACATTAGATATCTTAATATTAGATTCAAGAGGAGCCACATTTGGCGAATTACCGTGTCTAAAACCAAACTGAAGAAACCATATGTTTTTTTCGCTACGTCATGTCCCTGGTAGGCTAAGACATATTATATAATAAACACCATTTTTTTCCACAAATAATTCTGCAATTATAGTTAAAACAGTTTTCTAGTTTTTAAGGCAAGACCTGCATTTATCTCATTTTTCGGTGAATCGGAACATCAGATTTCTTGATTTTTTTCAGGATACACACGTTCCTCCAAAGACAGGAGTATTGTAAATTCCATATCAATATGATTGTACAATCATTGCATTATACTGTCGTTGTATGGTAAATATAAGCCATAGAGAAAAAAGAAGTGTAGAAATTAAAATAGTTATGTCAAAAGAAAGAAAGAACATGTTTCTCATGATATAAATTCTCTTGTGGAACATAAATGAACTCATTTTTTTTAACAGGGAACAAGCTAGCATGTCCACCTTGCCCACTGAATCCGGCATTGTAATTTAGTGCAGCTTTCGAACCATTTTCAAGAAGTCGGGCTAGAATGTAATATAAATATATATGTCGGGGAGGGGGGGGGGGTCCTAGTAGCACCACTGCTATAGTGCTATTATTATTATTATTTGAATCAGTTTCACCTTAAACCTGTTATGGATTTACTTCCATGGCCCCCATGAACCGCCATGCAAGGCTGGATCCGCTTCCAAATCCGGATCTGGATACCTCACGGGAACCGAACCTTTGTAATACTCCTCTAATTTCTGTACAAGCTCATTGACCACGTCCGGATACTTTTCTGCGAGATCGGTTTGCTCCAAAGGATCGGCGGTTATGTTGAAGAGCCAGACCTTTTGATTCGGTTTCTCTGTCGGATATATCGTGTCGAGCCCGGATTCGGGTGGCGGCATCCACTCATTGTTAACCGTTACTATAGTCACAAAGAGAGGTTTGGATAGAGAAAGAATGTTTTAATGTCGACAACGACGACAACAACTATAAAAACAAGGATATAAGATAATAATGGAAGGTGGTATTCTCATAGGTTAAGCCGGGACTAAATCCAGACTAAACAAGAATTTTAGTTCACACTTCTATGGAATGCTAGGTTTCATCTTCCTCCTTCATTATTCATGACAAAGATAATCTGCTAAAGACTTTGTTGAAATTCAGTTCATACTCTTATTATTTTTTTCTTCCCATTCCATTGCAAAATTAATTTTTTGGAGACTTTTCATTGAAGGATTAAAATAATCTGTACAGGGTGAATTAATTGGCAACTGGCACTCCATAAAAGTGTGGACTAACTTAGTACGCGCTACCGGAATACCACCCGATGATTCTCAAAAGGTACAGATACAAATAATAATACAAAATTAATGATGATGATGATGATGTTTCCAAAACTAGTAGTAGTAGCAGTAGTAGAAGTAGTAGTAGTAGTAGTAGTAGCAGTAGTAGTAGTATTAGTATTAGTAGTATTAGTAGTATTAGTAGTAGTATTAGTATTAGTAGTAGTAGTAGAAATAGTAGCGCAATATTGTAATAGTAAATGTAAAGCAGTATAAGTAGTTGTTGTAGTAGTAATAGTGGTTCCATAGTAGAAGTAGTGGTATTGGAAGTAGTATTAGTAGGAGGAGTAGTAGTAGTAGTAGAAGTAGTATTATCATTATTAGTACTGCTCCTAGTAGTAGTCGTAGGCGCAGTCTGACGAGAGCTCAAGTTTACCTTTGATATTATGAAAATGAGCGAATAACTTAAGGTAATTTTGACTCACCATCATAGTCTGCGCCCGTTTTTATTTTCCAGTCTCCAACGCGTAGCGCAGCTCTTATTGATGTATCGAATTTCTCGTTCACAGGTCGCTTTTTTTTCGGGTCGATATTGTGCAAGAGTTCCGTTCGAGGGGACGAAGCTGTACCACTGAAAAATTACAAATGCAAAAGTAACAGATTTCATTCACATATAAGAATTCCCTTTATACAGTAGGCTTGCGGATGCACCATGTGAAAGAGAGGGAGGATTGAGGAGTCCTGAAAAAGGACTCACGGTAATCTTTCTTCAGGGTTTTGTAGTCCTGAAAAGGACTGTTGGTATAGTCTTGAAAAAGACTGTTGGTTATCTTTCTTAGCTTATAGTTCTAAGGAGAACTATAGCGCTTAGAGAGGATGAGTGGCGGGAGTGGCTCGACGTTTCGAACAGGTTGATTATCCGTCGTCAGGAGTGGAGAATAGCTGGCGTGCGTGAGCTTAAGTCACCGGGTTGCGGACGTCGGGAAAAAATACATGACCGTGTGGGCTTGAGTCATCGGGGAGTGGACAATCCTCAATCCTCCCTCTCTCTCACATGGTGCACCCGCAAGCCTACTGTACAGTGCGTCCCAGAAAAAACGAAACCGAGAAGTATCGATGTTTTATCATAACTTAATCACATCCATACTTAATGAATGATACATATTTGGAAAGCTTAGAGTCTCTTCTTTCAGTTGATGCTACTCAGATGATGCATATTTCACGCATGAGTGATTACAAGCAATTTGAACGAAGGAAACCAAAAAGACATTTGGCGGGCGGTATCTGAATTTCGAAGAAAAATTCACATTTCTAGAAAGTTGAGTTTCTGCCCTTTCATATGACACCTCAATCAGGAAAAATGAGCGAGGAATAACAAAGTTCTGTTTGTTTAAAGTAGCCCCTACATTTTCATAATTTCAACAAACGAATTTGTTTTCACTGGGTGCCTGCCGTAGCAAAAAGCAGATTTGACAAAAGACTTAACTCCGTTTCGTTGACAATCAGCCATGCATGAAGACTCTCGTCTACGGCTGATTGTCAACGAAACGGAGTTAAGTCTTTTGTTAATTTCGTTTATGGATACGGCAGGCAGCCAGTGATTATGGAAATGCAAGCACTACTTTAAACAAACAGAACTTTGTCATTCCTCGCTCATTTTTCCTGATTGAGGTGTCATATGAAAGGGCAGAAACTCAACTTTCTAGAAATGTGAATTTTTCTCCGAAATTCAGATACCGCCCGCCAAATGTCTTTTTGGTTTCCTTCCTTCAAATTGCTTTTAATCACTCATGCGTGAAATATGCATCATCTGAGTAGCATCACATGAAAGAGGAGACTCTAAGCTTTCCAAATATGTATAATTCATTAATTATAGTTGTGATTAAGTTATGATAGAACATCGATACTTCTCGGTTTCGTTTTTTCTGGGACGCACTGTATATCTACATCACCATACAAGCCGACACTTACAAGCAGCATCTAAGAATTCCCTTGTTTTAAACCCTTTGCTTTTTTTATTTTTACACAATTTATACATTTTGTACAAACAACATGTATAATGCAGACACTTCCTCGTAGGGAAACAAACAAACAAACTAAGCTGTTCAAAGGACACTGGTACAAAAAGGAGGCAATCGCGTTGTTCAAAGATTCGTAATTCCGAAAAAATGAAATGGGGTTTATCATTCCTAACATTGAATAAGAGTTTGTTGTTCCGAAAATTAAACCAGGGATATTCGCAATTTTCAGAATTATGAACCCGATTTAATTTGTCGGAATTACGAACGTTACCTCCTTTTGAGAATACTAATGTGGTGAATCTTAACAACAAGGTCAACGGCCAAAGGTCAAGGTGATTGGTGTCCTTTTGTTAAAGATACCGTGAATGCATTCATTAATAATGATGACGATCATAATAAAACAAATAGTAACCAAAGTATAATGAGAAGATGAATTAAAAGACGCATTTGGAACTAGTTTGGAAGACGTAACTTTAGGCAATTTCACTAGTCTTGCCTGTCGCCTAATGATATCGCGTATTGAGTTCATGTTTGTTACATGACCGAACTGCGTGTGACGGCACGCATTTCTAAAGGCAAAATAAGCTTTAAAATCCTTGAATTAGCAACAGATTTAGAGGTTTCAACAATGCATTTTTTTTTGGATCGAAGTTGGCCATTTGTTCAACTTTTCAACACAAATTCTCACCTAGATACTTTGTTTGCAGAGATAATGTATTTCATTCGAACAATTTAACATCAATAAAATATCACTGTTAGAAGAACAATATTTGTTAAATTTAGTCACAAAGAAACTTTTGTCATTAAAGAAAATAATTGAACAACATACATAAGATTAATTTTTTTAAGGTGGAGCTTTTATCGAAAGAGTACATGATAACAGATTTATGTAGACCATCCGAAATCCGGTAACTGCTATGAGTTAAAGTAAAATGATTCGCTAGATTCACACAAAAGTAGAGGAAAAAAAGAGTGCCTAACGGCTGGAGTACCTGATTGCACTCCAGACATTGTAGCCGTCTAAGGGTTTAGTTCCATTCAACGCTCCACCTGCGATACCTGCTACAATAGTCGGTAGCCAGTCGCTCACATGAATCAATTCATGATTGACCGTTCCTTTGACTGCATCGGGTAGAAGAGGACTGTGTACGAACCCCACTCCATGAATGCCTCCTTCCCAAAGGGATCCTTTGCTTCCCCGGAGTGGCCAATTGTTGCCACCCCTATCAATATGTCCACCGTTATCTGATCAAGAAGATAAAAGGAAAACTAAATAAAATAGGTGGTATAACTAGGTACGTAATAATAATAATAATCTGTTAAAGTCCACTCCAAATTTTATTAAGTTAAACCGAAAATGGAAATTCTTTTTGTCCAATTGATCGTGAGCCCGGCAGCCACTGAGCAGCGCCAGATCGACGTTGCTCTATCCCTTAATAGGGACTTTTAGAATGAGTGAACGAGAACACGACGAACGCCGACTGATCATGCGTGTCAACGTACTTAACTGCCCATGTTGGCTACAATTAGAAATCTTTTAGATTGCACTCGACGATATGCATGCAGGAAGTAACACAATAAACATCACGGACAAAGAAAGAGGACATTCCTCATTCTACCCTCAACAAAAGAACATCCCTTCACTGCTAATATGTAAATATGTGTAGAACAGGTGCATGTGACACCTGTTCTACACATTTCAGCATGTAAAGGCGCTTTATAAATGTCAATATGTATGTATGTATTGCATGTACTAGATTTAGGAAAATCAAGGTTGACGCATTCTCGATCGCCGACTGAGACCACGTGACGCAGGCGCAGTGCCTTAAAATGACGTCACACGTTGCAGTCAAAGCTCTTGACGTGCATTTCTAAAAGTCCCTATTGTTGAGCGCCAAACAAGGTAGCAGCAACTCCCGTCTTTTAACGTCTTTTGGTATGACGCGGCCGTGGTTCGAACCCACGACCTCCCGGTTATGAGGCGGACGCTCTACTGACTGAGCCAACACACCTAATTAGTGATCAAATGTGCATTCACACACTGAAAAAACAATAATAGTCATTTCTACATTATCCGTACTATCCTGCTGAAATTCTCTCTGCCGCAGAGGGCAGTACCGGCCATGGGTGTATTTGGCAAAGGCACTTCCGGTTCCTTTGCAAATACAATGCCATGGCTCGAGAACTTGTAAGCCCGTTATAAATAACAAAATATAACTAACAAGTTATGATGGTGCTTACATAGATCTCATCAAACCATCGGGGGAGTTTATGAAACCTGAACGATCAATTAGTAAAATATGGAATTAGTTGACACTGCTATGGAAGCCGAAAGAACATTGTCTTAGCGTCTTCCCGAGTATAGAAGGGCGCTTTAGCAACGCGGCGGAAGACAAAGACGACGGGAGAAATCAATCAACTGAGATCGTCCTGTGCTATGCTCCCGCCCTCATTTGTAACCTGTATATAGAGTGCCTTTTCAAACACGACGGAAGGCAAAGACAAGGGTAACCGAGCAAAAAAATCAATCTGCACATGTGCGAACCAGAATTGTCTCCGTCTTGTTGATTTTCACGACCGTTCTCAGCCATAATAGCGTTCGTTCCCTAAACTCGACGGAAGAGTTGTTTTGCCGTACAATAGACCATTTTCGTAATGTAACCACATTTAATGCATAAGTCTTTATGAAGTGCCTCAATATTAATTATTTCATTCACCTGATAAAAATAATAGTATTTCAATAGATAATATCCGAACTGCATACATTATTTGATCTCGCTTGAGTGAATTCTCCCGTCCTCTTTGCCTTCCGTTGCGTTGCCAAAGCGCCCTTCGCCATTTACTGTCGAACATGATATTTGCGGTAGGGTCAATTATTGTTCAGCGATTTGTTTACTTGTACCTTTGATATTTGACGTTTAAGTGTTGACATTATTTGTAATATGTATAAATTAAGTTCTGTCAATCTACGGGAATGGAATTTGAAAATGCCTAAACCAATCACTTGATTATTCAAACATATTTGTGGCTTACACCCACTAAATGAGATCGATTGATCGATCTGTAATTGAAAAAGAAGTCAGACAAATCTTGGAACCGGCGGGACTTGAACCTGCATCTACTGCTTGCCGGGCAGCGACTCTACCACCAGGCCATCACTGGTCCATGGCACAGTCACGATGAACTAGAAACAAATACCCCATCACGTGATGTTCTTAAAATTAATTTTCCTTTGTTGTTACATTGCTCTAATAACGTGTACTGTTTCTTACAGCAATATATAGCTATGAACCTACTTGCAAAACTACTGGAAAAACCAAACAAATTACAATTTTTGTATGAGAAACAATGATTTTGAACTTAAGAATTTAAGAGTGTTAAAGCATATTTTCCTTTTGTTCTTCTTCTTAAAATGGAATTGTGGTCACGCAGCATAGATAGACGAGGTGTACATCTTTAAATGAAAACATGCCCTTTCTACTCACCAGGGATGTGTTTCACAAAGATCCTTAGTCAAAATTAACTCTAAGTTGGACTTAAACATTATGGAGAGCCATTTGTAGCCTTGAAATGAATTACATTCAGAAGCAAAAAAATAATTATTTTATACTTTTTATAATTTCCACATCAAGAACATGAAATCTCCTTGATAATATAAAATATGAATGATTTGAATCAACATTTTATGCCTTTTAAAATAACTTTAACAAAATATTTTCATAGATGCTAACGGCTGTCCATAATTGTTAAGTCCAACTTAGAGATAATTTCAAGGTGAAATCTTTGTGAAACACCCCCCCCCCCCGGTAGTTATTTATGCCTTCATGTTTTGTTTTTGTTTTTTGGGGCTCTGAAGAAAAAAAACGATATAGAGCCAAATCACAAAATAACGAAATAAGTATCTGGATAGGGTCAAAAAGTAAATGTAAATACGTGCATTTCCTTACCTGTTGAGAATATGATGATGGTATTATCGTAAAGACCAGCTTCTTTTAGAGCTGTTGTGACGTTTCCTATACCTTCATCCATGCAAGATACCATACCAGCATAGGTACGTCTGGTTTTGTCGGCTATGTTCTTGTATGGCTCCATGTAGCTGTCAGGTACTTGCAAAGGTGCGTGTACAGCTTGATATGCCAGGTACATGAAGAGTGGCTTTAAGGTACAAATACAAAAGAAGAAAAAATGAAAATAATGCTCAAATAATCCATACAAATATTTTTCTTGAAAGGTGCCTAAGTTCTGAGATGGGGAGACTTTTCAATCCACCTACAGTAATTACTGTACATGAACAATGGCTTTAGAGGTACAAATACAAAACGAACAAAAAATGAAAGAGAACGAATACAATTAATGCTAAAAAAATCCGTAGAAACATTTTTTCCTGCAGACTAGCTTAGCTCGAAGACGTAAAGATTTTCTTATCCTACTAAAGTAAGTCAGATACAGGAAGAGTGCCTTTAAGAGTTACTTTTAAATACGGTGTGCCAAACACGTACCTTTCAAAAAGTTTGTGTTAGAAAGCATGTATAAACCAAATTTAAAAAAAATCAATCTTAATCTATGGGCTAGGAGAATGAAGAAAATTAAGAAAAACTGTCCATTTTATTACCAGTAAAATGAAAATACTGATGCAGACGAGTTAGCTTAAATTTTGAAGAAAAAAATGACAAAAGATAGTATTTAGAAAACGAGCTCTTGAAATACTGTCCTGGTCGAGATTTAGTCTGTTCTTTGTTTTTATTCTTCAATCACACGCCTCGACCCCACACACAGCGCGGTCTCTCCACTGACCGAGCGATCACCCGAATCATTCCGTCCATATGTACAGAATGGGAGGAAAAGCTAGGTCTACTTTCAACGTTGAGGGTGTGTTATGGCGCTCGGCACGGAAACGGTACAGAGGCTTATAGGGACTTTTAGATTTACACGACGAGAGCGTGGACCGCCACGTGTGACATCCTTTTAAGGTAATGTGACGTCCTTTTAAGGCACTGCCGGGCACGACCCAGTGCCTTAACACAATGTCACACGCGGCAGTCCACGCTCTCGTCGTGTAAATCTAAAAGTCCCTATTATGTCCACGTAAACGTACCTTTGTCTTGTCATGCCTCTTTATGACATCAATTGTTTTATTCGTGAAGAGATGGGTAGAATACTGTCCTTTGTATTGATAGACAGTTGTCTTGTTTGCGTGTAGGTCGTACCCTGATAGGGTCTTGGTACTGCCATCGTCGGCATTGAAGGCCTCGCAAGAAAGCATGTGCGTGTAATGGTCTTGAGCTCCTACCAGGAACCCTGATCAAAAAGAAAGAAGAAAAAAAGGTCGGTGGTGGTGGTTATTTAACTGACTGTTTAGAAAGTATAAATGCTTGTAAGTAAGCAATCAGACGGCCGACGGCTTTAGGTCCTCTCCGAGGGACCTGGTAATGAGGATTAATGCCTTACCAAAGGGCACTAGCGCATCGCCTTGGTTTCGAACCCGGGAGACCACTGCTCTACCGACTGAGCTATCGCGCCTCAGTGATAATACAGTAAAACCTGGGGGGGGGGGGGGGGGGGGGTATTTCACAAAACTTGTCATCAGTGACAAATGACAGTTTTTGTTATAAGCTACTGAAATTCTTGCTTCTGATTGGTTACCAACAGATTTGTCACTGATTTGTGTCATTTGTCATTGGAAAAATGCTTTGTGAAATGGGTCCCTGTATATAAAAACCGCTCAAGGGGAACACGAAATGTGGTCTTTATAGGCAGGTGGTCTTTATGTACAGGTCCTTTAGCATAATTTATGTTTATATAATTAATTACTTTCGATGGAAACAGAAAATGTGGTCTTTATAGACAGGTGGTCTTTATATACAGGTTGCTGCTAAAGCTACAGTCCCATATACGTCCCGGACCGTCCCGGACCATCCCGGACCCCATCCGGGGTGATCCGGGATTCGGTCCGTGTTGACACCGTGTTGGCACCGGGGTGGTCCTGGATGGTCCTGGATGGTCCTGGGCGGTCCGGGAGTCGACCCCGGATGTTTTTGACGGTCAAAAACTGCCGGGGTGGTCCGGGACGGTCCGGGACAATAGTTTGATCCGGGGTGATCCGTGTAGCCACCGTGCTGGGTCCGGGGTCATCCGTAGTGGCGCCGGGGCGGTCCGTGTTGATCCGTGGCAGTCCGGGAGTGAGTTATTGACCCCGGATCACCCCGGCGCCCCTACGGATGATCCCGGACCCAGCACGGTGGCGACACGGATCACCCTGGATGATCCGTTTTGGCACTGGGATGGTCCGGTTTCATCCGTGTTGGCACCGTGTTGGCACCGGGGTGGTCCGAGACGGTCCGTGGCGGCTCCGTGCTGGGTCTGGAATGATCTGTACTGCTGCCGGGGCTATGCCCGGACGGTCCGGGGCGGTCCGTAGTGGTACCGTGTTGGGTCCGGGGAGACGGTCTGCGGTTGCGATTTTTTGAACAAAACATCCCGGACCATCCCGGATCACCCCAGACCATGGTCCGGGATGGTCCGGAGTGGTCCGTGCTCGTCCGTGCTGGTCCGGCTTTATATGGGACTGGGGCTTAAAGCACGTTTGTCTCTAGCTGTTAGTGTTACTTATTATTATACCATTGCAATAATTAGTAGTGTTATTATTATAATTTAATTTTAGTATTACTATTATTGTTTTTTGTATTATTATTGTAAGTATTGTTAACATAATTATTATCATTTTAATCATTAATGTTCTTATATTGCTATTATTATTATTAACCATTGTTGATACGAGTTTTTCCCAATTTGATATTGTGACGTCAGAAGCGGGGCTTTTAGCTTGATTCTGCATTCAGGTCGTAGAGGGCGGGATTTGATTCTGTGGAGCTACTGATTTACGTGTTTTGGACATGTTTATTACACTGAAAGTCTACTGTAATTTTTGTTTTCCTGAGACAGCCCAATGTTGTAAGTAGAAAATCACTGCATATTATGATAGCTCAATATTTACTCTTTTGCCTGATGTTAATGGTGATTATAATGGTGGATTGATGTGATGTATGAAATAAGATTAGAATCATAGAACATCCATACGTTTTGAATGTAAATGTACCACATATAAGTTTTGGTGTAAGTAGCGTATAAGATAATTCATGCTGGAAAAGTACGAAATATCCAAGTAAGGTTATGATATTATGAATGAGCAAGAAGCTCTATGAATGTATGACAGAATACGATTATGACTTAATTATGAACAGAAGATGATGGTCTAAATTTATTTAGCTAGGGAAAGTAGCATTTGAGGTAAAAAGGGACATTTTTAGCACAAAATGACAGAAAGTAGGTCAGGTCAATTTGCATGACAAGGGTAGGCATACAGAAGAATGGAGTGATTATTTTGATACAGGAATCAAGGATAATAATGTCATTTATTTGTTATTATTCGGTGCTATGCATTTTGAAGACAGTTTGTTATATCAAACTTTATTGTTTTAATTGCGTGATGCATATGTATATCAGCCATGCTGATAATTTGTTTTATCTGTTCTATCTTTTATTAAAGGTTGAACCACTCATTGGTATCATCGCAAGGGCATTGTTGTCGAGTCGTCATTGCAGTTGGTCTTAGTAATACTCATAACGTCACCGTTCCTACATCAGTTCAACAACAGCTTCCAGGTCCACATCAGACTACAGACAGGCTGTTACAATGAGTACTGTTGGACAAAAGATTGCCAAAGGAGACCCTGAGGGTGGAGTCCGTCCTGAAGATTCGGCCAGTCAGTGTGGGAGCACTACATCTTCAGTGCGACTGCGGACTATGGCACGTAGAGCTGCTTTAGTTGTTGAGGCTGAAGCACTGAAACAGAAGATGGCGCTGGAAAAGGAGGAGTTAGCTTTGAAACAGCGTAAAGCTCAGCTAGATATGGATACCAGGATGAAAATATCTGATGCTGAGACACAAGTCTATTTGAATGAAACGGATAGGCTATTGTCGGATGAAGCTAGCGCTCCTCAGAAACATCCAGTTGAAGTGAATGAAACGTTGGCTTATCCGCTAGACTCTGGAACGCCAACGCCAACCCAGGCTGAACAGAGTACGAAGCCAACGGAGGCTTTGTTGCTGCAGATATTGCAGGAGGGACAGAAACAACAGAGGCAACTATTGTAGTCCCTTAATGTGCCTCAAACACAAATGATGACGTATGATGGCAGCCCTCTTAAGTATTGGGAGTTTTGAGAACTCAATAGACTGTACAAGTATTCCGGACAGTGCCAAGCTGACCCGCCTTCTATACTACTGTGAAGGAGATGCCCGCAAGATCCTGCAGCCCTGCAGTATTATGCCACCTGGCGAAGGGTATATGAGGGCGAAGGCCATGCTACAAGAGAGGTTCGGTACGCCGTTCATGATAGCTGATGCATGGATCCGGAAAGTGACCGGAGGGCGGAAGATCACCGGACGGGACAAGAGGGCCCTAAGAGAATTCGCAGATGAACTGCAAGTTTTCTCACTGACTTTAGATGCCATTGGATACATTGGCGATTTGTCACCACAGTTAGTCCTTGTCCAGATAGTTGAACGACTACCACTATACTTGTGTGGGAGATGGTTGAGTGTGGTACGAAGAATCAGGCGAGAGGATAGACTTCCTAACATTTTTGACCTGGTGGATTTTGTCCAAGGCGCAGCCGACGAGGAGAATGATCCGGTCTACGGAAGGCTTCTTACCAAGGATCAGGGCGGTAGAGGCACCTCCCAGAACAAGAAGTCGACAGGACTGAAGAAGGGTGCTTTCTCCACGACAGCCACAGGCAATGATGTGACACCACAGCTGTGTGTGATATGCAAGGAATCGCACAGTCTGTTTGGCTGTGACAAGTTCAAACGAATGCAGCTTGATGACCGGCTGAAACTGGTGAGGGAAAACAGGCTTTGTTTTAACTGTTTGGAGAAGGGACACATGTCGAGATACTGTAAACTAAAGAGGGTATGTTCAGTTTACGGATGCAACAGGAAACATACTAAGTTTCTCCATCAGCAGAAACCAGAACAACCTCAGCAAACACAAGAGGAAACTGTTAGTCCTTCACCTGAGAAGATTGAGAGTCACGTCACAGGGGCCGGGAACATGAAGGTGCTATTGCCAATCGTTCCTGTCTGGGTTTATGCGGCAGGCAGTAATATTGGTGTAGAGACTCTAGCACTGTTGGATTCAGGCTCGACAAGTACCTTCTGTACTAAGAAGTTGGCAGCAAGAGTGAAGGCAAGTGGATTGTCCAGTATAGTGTCTGTCTCAACTCTGGAAAGAGCCAACAGCGAACTTCAGACCAGTGTTGTAAGCCTGAAAGTTGCAGCAAAGTCATCATCCAGGATGGTGAATCTCCCTAAAGTCTATACCAAGACAGACATTAACATTAATCCAGATCACATGCTAAAGAAGGAGGATGTTGACAAACTCCAACATCTCACAGATGTCGACTTTCCATCGACTACCAAACTGCAGGTGGATCTGCTGATTGGGCAAGATTATCCAGAGCTTATTTGTCCCCTCGAGATACGACGTGGTGAGCCAAGAGACCCTTATGCAGTAAGGACAGTGCTGGGGTGGACCCTGAATGGGCCGGTTCAGAGTGATGGTAGGAGGATGGCTGTGACATCACACTATATCTCAGATGAAATATCCCTTGAAGACCAATGTAAGCTGTTTTGGTCTCTAGAAGGCATTGAAACCCTCCATTGTGATGCTAAAGGAATGTCAGTCAAGGACCGAGAGGTATTGAAGCTATGGGAGGACAATGTGGTAATGAATGGAGGTCACTATCAACTGCCCATACCATTCAAAGAACGACCCCCGCCACTTTGTGACAATAGATGGATGGCCCAGCAGAGACTCCATTCACTTAGAAGACGACTTCTCAGGGATACGGCAATGCATGCTAAGTATACACAGGGCATGGCTGACCTAGTTGCCAAGGGCTACGCCGAGGAAGTTTATGAAACTCAACCGCCAAATGGAACTTGTTGGTACCTACCACATCATCCAGTGATAAATCCGAAGAAGCCAGACAAACTTCGGATTGTGTTTGATTGTGCTGCCAAGTGCTTAGGAGTTGGTCTGAACGATGTGGTGATGCAAGGGCCGGATCTGACCAACAAGTTGACTGGTGTACTTCTTCGATTTCGTCGAGCACCAATTGCCATCATGGCTGATGTGGAAGCCATGTTCCACCAGGTAACAGTTCATCCAGATGAACGAGATGTACTTCGCTTCTTGTGGTGGCCTGATGGAAGAGTGGATGAAGATCCTAAGACCTACAGGATGTGTGTGCACCTGTTTGGGGGTACATGGAGCCCCAGCTGTTGCTCGTTTGCCATGCGGCAAACAGCAAAGGACTATGGAGATCAGTGCAATACACAAGCACCAAGAGTAGTAGAGATGAATTTCTACGTAGACGACTGCCTGGTCTCTGTTGAAGAGGAAGATGAAGCTATAAGACTGGCAACAGAATTGAGAACCTTGTTGCAGAAGGGTGGATTTCGACTCGCTAAGTGGATGAGTAGCAACACAAGAGTTCTGCAAACCATACCAGTACAAGATCGAGCCAAGCAAGTGGTTGGACTCGACCTGAACTTTGATGCCCTACCAATAGAGCGTGCACTTGGTATGATATGGGATGTAGAAAGAGATAGCTTTGTCTACAAGATTCAGGTGAAGGACAAGCCTTTAACACGAAGAGGACTCTTAAGTGTTGTTTCTTCTGTCTACGACCCTTTGGGATATGCTAGCCCATTTGCACTGAGAGGGAAGTTGATTCTTCAGGAGTTGACCCGGAAGAAGCTGAACTGGGATGAGCCTATCCCTGACAGTAATGCAAAGAAATGGAAGGCTTGGATTGAGGAACTTCCACAGATGGAAGGAGTTGAGGTCAGTAGATGTGTCAAGCCTCACGACTTTGGCAGGGTAACTGATTACGAGATCCACAACTTCTCTGATGCATCTGAAGTAGCCTACGGGGCCGTATCATATCTAGTGATGAGGAATGAGGAAGGAGAGGTGCATAGCAGTATCATCATGGCCAAGTCACGCCTTGCTCCAGTAAAGACCGTTACCATACCTCGACTAGAATTGATGGCAGCTACACTTGCTGTGCATATGGATGTTGTGATAAGAGGAGAGCTAGACCTGCCTGTGAATAAATCATACTTTTGGACTGACAGTATGATAGTGTTGCACTACATAAAGAATGAACATAGAAGGTTTCGTGTCTTTGTGTCAAACAGGGTGGCTATGATACACAATGCCACAGAGATAGACCAATGGAGACATGTTGGCACAAAGGAGAATCCGGCAGACATCGTATCCAGAGGCATGTCACCGTCTAATATGAAAGATGAGGAGAAGTGGTTTGTGGGACCAGCCTTTCTACAACAGCCGGAGGAGAGATGGCCCACATGTCCCATAGAGAAGGATGGGATCAGAGAGGACGATCCAGAGGTGAAGCCTGTAGTCCAGATCTTTGCTACAAGTGAGGGCAAGAAGTGCATCGACCAGCTCTTCATGCACTATTCTTCCTGGACGAGACTACGCAGAGCGGTAGCTTGGTGGCTGAGGTTAAAGGAAACCCTTAGAAGGAATGTAAAGAACTGTACTCCAGTTAAAGAATTGAGCAGACACTTGACAGTGGAGGACTTGAACTATGCTGAAAATGCCATCTTTCAGCATATTCAGGCTGAGTCGTTCGATGAGGAGATGACAACCTTAAGGGAGAGAGTAAGAGATCCACAGGGACGAGAGAGACCCGTGAAGAAAGGGTCGAGGCTTGCAAAGTTAGATCCTATTTTGCAAGATGGTCTACTGAGGGTAGGAGGCAGGCTTGGACGAGCACAGATCCCAGACACTGCAAAGCATCAGGTGATACTGCCTAGAAGGCATCATGTGTCCTCAATGTTGGTATGGCACATACACGAGAAGGTGGGACATCAAGGCCAAAATCATGTTTTGGCAGAACTCAAGCAGTACTATTGGATTCTGGGAGCTGGGGTCCTGGTGAGAGGCTTGGTAAGCAAGTGTGTAACTTGTCGTCGCTACCAGGCCAAGGTCGGCAAGCAGAAGATGGCTGATCTACCTGCCTTCCGAGTAGTAGCTGATGAGCCAGCATTTTCACATGTGGGGATGGACTACTTCGGCCCTTACGAGATCAAGTGTGGGCGCTCTGTAAGAAAGAGATACGGTGTGGTATTCACGTGCATGACAACTAGAGCCATCCACATCGAGGTTGCCAACTCTCTAGATACCAACTCATGCATTGATGCCATCAGACACATGATGAGCAGGAGAGGACCAATAAAGAGGTTGGTCTCGGACAATGGCACCAATTTGGTAGGCGCTAAAGCTGAGCTGAGGAAGGCGCTGAGTGATTGGAACGATGATGAAATCTCAAACTTCACGGCTAATCACGGTATAGACTGGAGTTTCAACCCGCCAGGAGCCTCACATCATGGCGGTGTGTGGGAGAGGCAAATAAGGACAATCAGGAAAATACTGCATGCTCTTCTCAACGAGCAGTATTTGAGGACATGTCAGACAGAGGAGCAACTTCACACTCTGATGTGCGAGGTAGAGGCTATTATCAACAGCAGGCCTCTTACTCGTGTCTCTGATGATCCTGGAGATCTGGAAGTCATCACGCCCAGCAGTCTGCTACACATGAAGCAGACCTCAGCACCGCCTCCGAGTAAGTCCACTGAGGGAGATGTCTTCGCCAGGAGACGTTGGAGGCAGATGCAGTACCTGGCTGATCTCTTTTGGAAGAGGTGGATTAGGGAGTATCTACCTAGTCTACAGCAACGTCAGCGGTGGCAGCAGCCTGAACGCAATCTGCAGGTTGGTGACGTGGTTCTCATCGCAGACGGAACTGTGCCGAGGTGTTGCTGGCTGATGGGACGCGTTTTAGAAGTGTACCCTGGTAAGCGGGGATATGTACGTAGCGTGAAGGTTAAGACTGCAACGTCGACACTCGTCAGACCCATCGCGAAGCTTTGTTTACTTCTCGAGCAAGAGGAATCGCGATAGACGACTTCGAGAAGTTAGCCATTTTGATTTATTGTTTTAGAGCTGATACAGAATAATTCCAGTTCAATTCAAGATAGGGATTACTTTAGGTAGCGTTGAGCAAGAAACATTCAACTTCTGTGGACACAGCATCTAGTTTAGGTAGCGTTGAGCAAGAAACATTCAACTTCTGTGGACACAGCATCTAGTATCGCATAAATGGATTCGGTTTAGATTCGGTTCAACAAGAAGAGACTTTACTACAGTGATATTATACAGATACTTTGTGTTTCGTAGTGACTTGCTGAAATGTGTAATTGAAATGAAGCACAACTCATTTCTAGTTAGAATTACGTTTCTAAATATAGTATTCTGATTGTTATACAATAGTTTTTGTAATCAGAAGATAAGGAAATGTTTAATTGAAATGAAGCACAACTCATTTCTAGTTAGAATTCCGTTTCTAAATATAGTATTCTGATTGTTATACAATAGTTTTTGTAATCAGAAGATAAGGAAATGTTTAAAAGAATTGAAGCATAACTCATTTCTAGTTAGAATTCAGTTTCTAAAGATAGTATTCTGATGGTAATACAATAGTTTTTGTAATCAGAAGATAAGGAAAGAGATACAGGTAGTATGTCCTTATTGTCATATTATTAGTGTTCTGCTATTCGGTTAGGACATATGTTTCCATAGCAACCACCTTTTTTGGATTTAAAGGGACTGTATTCGGTTAGGAAATGTTTCCATAGCAACCACCTTTTTTGGCTTTAAAGGGACTGTATTTATTCGGTTAGGAAATATGTTTCCGTAGCAACCACCTTTTTTGGATTTAAAGGGAAGTCTGTATTTATCGAAGTCTTGACATTTCAAGAGAGTGACAGTTTTGTTATACATGTCAGCAGTGAAAAGTTTGGTAAATTCAAAGTATTCGGTTAATTTAAGGGGCCGGGATGTTGATACGAGTTTTTCCCAATTTGATATTGTGACGTCAGAAGCGGGGCTTTTAGCTTGATTCTGCATTCAGGTCGTAGAGGGCGGGATTTGATTCTGTGGAGCTACTGATTTACGTGTTTTGGACATGTTTATTACACTGAAAGTCTACTGTAATTTTTGTTTTCCTGAGACAGCCCAATGTTGTAAGTAGAAAATCACTGCATATTATGATAGCTCAATATTTACTCTTTTCCCTGATGTTAATGGTGATTATAATGGTGGATTGATGTGATGTATGAAATAAGATTAGAATCATAGAACATCCATACGTTTTGAATGTAAATGTACCACATATAAGTTTTGGTGTAAGTAGCGTATAAGATAATTCATGCTGGAAAAGTACGAAATATCCAAGTAAGGTTATGATATTATGAATGAGCAAGAAGCTCTATGAATGTATGACAGAATACGATTATGACTTAATTATGAACAGAAGATGATGGTCTAAATTTAGTTAGCTAGGGAAAGTAGCATTTGAGGTAAAAAGGGAAATTTTTAGCACAAAATGACAGAAAGTAGGTCAGGTCAATTTGCATGACAAGGGTAGGCATACAGAAGAATGGAGTGATTATTTGATACAGGAATCAAGGATAATAATGTCATTTATTTGTTATTATTCGGTGCTATGCATTTGGAAGACAGTTTGTTATATCAAACTTTATTGTTTTAATTGCGTGATGCATATGTATATCAGCCATGCTGATAATTTGTTTTATCTGTTCTATCTTTTATTAAAGGTTGAACCACTCATTGGTATCATCGCAAGGGCATTGTTGTCGAGTCGTCATTGCAGTTGGTCTTAGTAATACTCATAACGTCACCGTTCCTACATCAATGTTATTTTTATCACAATAATAATCAACACTATAATAGTAGTAGTAATAATGATAATAATAATAATACTAATAACAATCATAGCTATTATTTTTAAGATTATTACTATCCTCATTATTGGTTTTTTTTTTAATAAATATTATAGCCTATCAGTAATATTATTATTGTAATTTGTTTTTGGGTTAAATTATCAATATGCCTAGTATTATCATTATCAATACGTGTGCATTTCTGTTGTTATCATCATTTTAGTAGTAGTCACTATGAACATGACGGACCAAGAAAGAGGACAAAATATACAGTTCCTCATTCTACCCTCAGCAATTGCTGTGATGGACAAAGGAACATTCCTTCATTGCTATTATGTAAAAATGTGTAGAACAGGTGTCACATGCATATTCATCTGTTCTACTTAGTTTACATAATAGCAGTGGAGGGATGTTCCTTTGTCTACCACAGCAATTGTGGAGGGTAGAATGAGGAACTGTATATTTTGTCCTCTTTCTTTGTCCATCATGTTCATAGTGAGTAGTAGTAGTATATTTATTCTGATTACTCATTAAAATAAGCCCTTACCAAAGAAAGAATCGAAGCCCCTTTCAGTGGGCGTGCAAGCATCCAAGTAGAAGCCGATATGCCATTTACCGACCATATTGGTGGCATATCCATTTTCCTTGAGTTTCTGTGGGAGTGTGACTTCATCCAAGGGCAGACAGTTCGGCTGGGCATGTCTGATCACGCCGTGTTGGAGACCCGTGTGGATCTAGTAAAGAATACATAAGATGTGGAGACATTATAGAGAAACTACAGTGTGAGTCCAAAAAAAAGTGAAATCTATGAACAGTAAATTAGTATATATCTTATAAAATAGTTTTATATCCCAAATCATTCAGTATCATTTTTGCAATGCCAATAAAATATGGCAATGGAAATTACTTGGATCACCGTCACAGCTATTTCCTCATGCTTTTCACAAATTATCCAGAAAAACCATCAAATGATAAGAATCTGCAGACTTTCAGCTACATCACAGTATATTTCTCTTTTTAAAAGATGTCAGATTTGAGGATTTATTTTCCGAGAAACCATTCAACAGGCCATAACATTCCACAGGGACTGAATTTCAAAGTAAAACAAAGTTTGGTGATCCCAGTACAGTTGTGACTACCCTGAGTGTAAACAACAAATTGATTTAATGAGTGAAACACATGAGGATATTGCATTTTTTTGTAGGAGAGTTTTATACATGGAGGTGCATTTTCACCAAGCAGAATAACAGTGCAAGTCAATGGGTGATCAGCGGGCCATGTCACACATGGCTGAAAAGACAATATTCTCATTGAATAATTTAACATATTTCCCACATGCCTATAACAATGAAACTACACAGAATTGTAATTAAAGCTTGAAATATATGTGAAATAAAAATTTAAAAATATTGTTTAGTTTTTTAAAAATAAATTTACAAAAAATGCTGTTTCTATACCATTTGCCTGCTGTTGTGTGTGTGTATGTGTGTTCGCGGGACAGACTGTGTGCACAGGCAGTGTGGTCACCCTATTAATAGGCAGAATTTGAATACATGAATGGTCAGTACACTCCTACCATTTCCACAGAAATCATGGTAAAAACGTCTTGTCATAATCGTCTTCAAGGGGCTGGATTGTTAACCGCTAGACTAGGCAGGCCGCGAACACCCCTAAATCGGAGGGGGTGTCCAAAAAAGCGGCCCTTTTGACGAAAAGGGTATTTTGTTAATGTATTTTAAGGGAACCTTTAACCACTATAGGTTTGGTGTCATATGAAAGAAAAATTAAATTATTTTTAACGATTTAAAATTTGTGGGAGTAATCAACACTGTAAATTAAGTAAAAAACATGATTTATCTTTTTTGTTCTCAAAATATTGAATTTCATTAAAAAAAAATTATTGTCCATATATCAAAATCGGAGAGGTACATTTTGTGGTAACTTTTTAATAATTTTTCTATGTACAAGGAAAATATCCTGTGTAAAAAAGACGTTTGTATATCGTTTCAATAAAAGGTTATAGCAACCCAAAGTTATTGATTTGATTTCCTGACAAAAACAACAGTTTTGCCCACATGTGTATTAAAGGAAACCGAACCCCAAGAAATGACTTTACTTATTCTGAGAGATCTATTATATCATTGCCCATTAGTCTACAAGATTGCCCACCAAAATGTATGAGAGAGGTATAAAGCAAGAATAATGTAGTTTTCCAGCACGACATGGGCAACGCCATTTTCTTGACATGACGAAAACTCGTCGTTTAAAATTGAAACCCCCATTTGACTTTCACCATTTCTACTTGTACTAGAGCTGAGATTGTGATAAGCCCTAAGTAAACACTAGCGCTGTAATCCACCCCCACCGAGACCTTGATGAGGTGATAGCGAGAGAGAGATAAGCATGATACAAGGGGAAAGGAAGGGAGAAGGGAGAAAGAGACACATGCAGGGGTTCGCTGCCAGAGTTAAAATTGTTGTTATATCGCCAATTATGGGTCATTTTGCTTCGTTCGAACTTTCATTTTGGTCTTCATCTAAATTATTAGTGACTTTAGGACATGAACATATCTTAAAACAAGTAAAATACTTATTTCCTACTTCTCATTTCCTTTCAGGCAGACCCCAGTAAGAGTTTGTTTACACTAGCATTACGTAAGATGATGTAGAGTCCAGCTGCAATCCAATTATCTTAATCTCTCACTCAGAGCCTCAAGGCTCTGTCCAAGTTTTTAACTAGAGAATTGAAAGTGGGGTAGTGAGACCCCATCAGATTCCCATTGGTGCCTGTGTAATAGTAGTAGCTCTCTCAATGTTTTAACGAGAGAAACGAAACTGGGGTAGTGCTACCCCACCAGATTACAAAGTTTTAACGAGAGAAACGAATCTGGGGTAGTGCTACCCCACCAGATTACATTGACTGCTGTGCTATAGTGGTGGGGTATAGTTTTAACGAGAGCTTTTCGTAATGATAACGTGACCTACTATGCGAAGTCGTTTGTCAAGTAAATGTATTCAAATGTATGGATGCTTCCTTCCCAGACGTGTGTGGTGATGAAGCATTTCATTCACCTGCTATTATCCTTTGTACTACAATTGCAAGAACACAAATTGCATAAATAAGTTGGTGCTCTTCTGGGCTGAAGGTTTCTCATTAATGAAATAGATTTGTCAACTACTAAAGTTTAGTATTTATAAATGAATTTAGTTACATTTGTTCCCCTGTTATTTATTTTTCACCAAATATAATTTCTATCTTCTCAGTTATGATTTTTTCTCATTGAAAAGTAAAGGTTTCGTTAGTGATTTAACAATTATTTCTAACTAAAGCTTGGTGCATGATACATGTACAACTTCAACTGGTACGTCACATTTCCAAGAAAATGGCTGCGCCCATGTCATAATAAAAAGCATCACGTCATATCTTCATTTATATATCTATTGTACATTTTCGTAAGGAATATTGTTCATCAAAGGGCAGGAATTAATCTCATTTTTCAGAATACCTACACTTATTATTTGGGTTGAGGGTTCCTTTAACTGTATGCATATACGTGTATTAGTGTTTTGTGGACCTGTGCGTGTTGACATCGAGTTTTAAAGATAACTTTTAAGTAAAACGTCTAATCACCATGAATTGCGCAATTTCCTGCAGTCTGCTGCCTCGAGGTCACCGGGGGGCTATTTTTTTTTTCCCAAACAGGTTTGCCAATGCTAATATTTCCGGTCATCTGATTGGCTGATATGTTACGTCATTAGCAATGACGTAACCGTTAGGGTGAGTGATAGGTTATAGAAATCATGCAGAATCACTTTTCATTAACCCATCGTTGGCTCAATCGGTAAGGTCGGCGTAATACAATCTTAGAGTTGTGGGTTCAAGTCTCAGTTTATTCAGTTTTTGTTGCCTTTATAAATAGTGAGGCAAAGCAATACAAAATCAAAGTCTAATTGTTTGTGACCTCTTTCCAAGCTTCTAATGACGTAGAACATAGCAGCCATTGAGAAGAACGGAAATATAAGAAATTGCAAACCTGTTTGGGAATAAAAATTCGAAGAAATGTAACAATGAATAGCAACAGTACCTATTCAGTAAAGGATTAATCCTTATTTTTTCTAGATGGATAACTCACTAATGTGGGCATCATCTCATTGAAAGTTTTTTTTCAGTATTAGGGCGTCTCTGCTATTGAGGGCTTATTGTGCTCTTTGTAAGGAGCTGCCTCGAGATCACCGGAGCAGAGAAAGGGCAACCCGATGTTGTATAAATTGGCCCTAGGAGAGAGTATGACTTTCCTTCGCTCTAGACGGTCATCTAATAGGTTCTGAATTGCTAAAACTCGAGAGGGTCCTAGGGCTCCGCCTGGAACCCCCGGCAGGGGCACTTTCAGGCTCCGAGTTCTGCCATGTTTTGCGGATCCATTAGAAGGCAAACTAAGCCCACTAAATAATCCATATACATAAAAACATAATATATATATATATGTTTATTTGACGTCATAGCAATTTATTCCAATAGAATATCCACGTAAGAGACATTTTAAAAGTTGTAAGAAAATTCCTTCAAATTCCAGCAAAATTGGGTGCACTGGTGGCTCTTCTTCTTCTTCAGTTGCAGTACAGGCCACCGTCAGGTGTATTGTCGTACTGTTTTGTTTAACTGTAACGATTCTCCTTTGATCAGATATAGACAGAAACAAGCCTCATTATCTTCAGTAAATGCAAGTGGCATTACTGTACAATTTAGCAGTAGAATGTATAAGTCTAAAACAAAACTGAGTAGTGCTCGATCTCAGCTTTCCAGCAATCATATTGTACGTTGTTCTACGTTGAAGTATACGATCGACCTTTGAAAATGTTCATTCTCATTGAAATGGCATCCAAAGATATACTAAATTCATTTTGAAAGTGAAGTTGTGTAGTGTGATCGGAAGACGTCCAAGTTTGGAAAGAAAGGCAAGTTAAGGCATTTTCATAATGTCGCTCCTTTCTGCTTAGGCGAATCCAAGGTGAATACTGAAATATATATTAAAACAATATAGGGGTAAAACACTGGTCTGTGAACTTTTCCTTTTTTAGAACCACAAGAAGGCCTGAGTGAATCCCGACCGGATAATATTCAGAAATGAAAATGGGAAATTGATTACTCACGCCCGCCCCTTTGGAGCAATACCCGGATTTTTCATTAAACGTATAAGAGGTTTGGGTGTTCACAATTATTTTCCCCGGAAAAATGAACCTTTAAAAATACGAGTATCCCAGGCCACGTAACCCCCCCCCCCCCCCCCCCCCTACTCCGGGGTCGGAATGACCGCATGCGTGTTACCAAAATGTCCGGTAAAGGGGTACTTTTCACGCACCAAAGTCCGGCTCGTACATACTGTTGTGTAGTATTGTCCCAAAACCCAGTTAATTATAAAGTACCCTCATATTTGAAATGCACTTAAAAGCCAAGTTTATATCTTTATAATCCTTCCCAATAGAAAGACCAAGTGCATTAATAATCCCCTTCCCAGGAAATACCACCTCCGTTATGTTTAAGCCCATACATAAAACTACGAAGTAGTCCATTGTCTTGGCGGCTCTCATTCATGTTGTTTGTCCCTTTGACACAATGTAACCTACCCTGATATTACTTGTATCATTGTGGATAAATATTACATCTTCTGGCTTTCTAGCGAGGGAGTTGAGTTTTGATCACCATTAGAGCAAGACCCTCTTTCTAGCTGGCTCTCTCTTCATCTTGTGCTTTACATAATGTGGAAGTCGACCGATTCGAGTCTCCAAAGCTTGGAGATAATAAATACTCTTGATATGACTCAGGAATTACAAGTCTATCCTTGCTTCTCCATATTTATGTACCTTTCCTACTGCCACTAACAAACACACCGATCCCAACACGACAATACACAAAATTGACTTTACACACCGGACTTAGGGGGTGTTTTCAAAAGGAGGGAACACGCATATGCGTACCCTAAATAACACTGTCACTGAGTGGGGGGGGGGGGGGGGGGGCACGTAACCAACCGAGTTGACAAAAAGGGTTGACTGCATTGCATAAACTTGATTTCATTTCATGTTATGCCAACAGACTTAGACCTACAGCATCGTGTATTAAAGTAAAGTAAGTACGTAAGTAAAGTAATATAAACCATGTATATCTAATAAATCAAAGACCAACACAAATATTAATTATTCCTGTTTTGTACCTGGTATCTCCCTGACATGAGCTGGCTCCTCGTAGGGGAGCAGATCGGTTGAACGTAGTAGTTCTCTAGCTTAACACCCTCGCCTGCGAGCCTGTCCAGGTTCGGCGTCAGTATCGCAGACCCGTGCGATCGACCATGGTAGCCGACGTCGTTGAATCCGTAATCGTCAGCGAGAATGAACACGACATTGGGTAATTGTTCCGCGTACGAAGATCCTGATGTGATCAACGTCAGGTATACAATCACGACAAACTCACCGAGGTGCCGAACAGCCATTTTTGTTGTTGCAATGATTGAATTATATACTAGTATCGCATGTTTGATTCTAGATGAAGGCGAAAATCTATAAGGTGCATTTACACTTCAATCACAAATCGAACCTTCTCACATTAATTTTGTCAAAAGTTGACTTCATTCGTCAAAAGTACTTAAATCGCCAAAAATGTAAAAAATATCCACCTCCGTAATGTTTTTGTGTATAACGCCGGCGGATTGTTTCCGTATAAATGCCCGCTCTCAAAACATTGGTTGTTGTTGGGTTTATCGGCGCTATCCATCGATTCCGATCATTTCCGCCAGGTGAATATATACCGGTTTTTTGTCACCCGGCTTTCCTCTCCTCGCTTCCATGCGATCACGTGACATGTAGAGCAGCGACAAGTCACGCATGCGCACAACTCACCAAGAATCGATGTGAGCAAACACCCTATTATTGAAGAAAACACATATACAAATATATAGAAATGCTCTTTGAAAGGAGCCCACAATGGGGACAGTTCGATTTAAAATTAAATTCAAGGGATGGATTAGAGTTTTTATCGCTCACAATGGCTATCCAAGGGCCCTAAGGCGGACCCCTGGACCCCATTAGTAAAAATAAAAGTGGTTTTCAAGACAACTCGCTGTTGTATAAAATTGAAAGGGAAGGTTGAGTTATGGGAAGAGGTGACAAATAATTTGTGAGAGTTATCATTGTTATTATGCAAGTGTGGAAGAACATCAGGAAAAAAATGTTCCCTGAAAAGTATTGCTTTTTAAATGCCTTTATATTCTAAATATGGCATGTAACAGCATACAAATCTGTCCCGATTTGTATGCCACATGTTCGTCTAGTCCCATATGCATCTGTCTATGTACAGTGCTTGTAACGTTACCAAGACTGGGCCTAATTTCTTATCATTTTGATAATTCCAGAACCTTGCAGTACACACCAATATTTACATGTATATATGCTAGAGCAGGCCTTCTGAACTTAGTCTGCAAGCACAAACCCTGGTCAGTCGTAAAAGTGAGTCTGTACTATAAGACTACCATAGGCCATGCACTGTAACTGCTATTGACACAACCAGTAGGTAGCTGGGCTAGGCTTCTCTCAAGGCACAATGATTTGTTGATCAAGTGTCAAATTAGGGTCTGTGCTTGCAGACTATTCTGAACTGTCGGCGCGCGCGCCACTTGTCGCGCTTGCGGTCAGTCGGAGTGGCGCGCAACAACAAAACAAACAAAAACAGAAAGAAAGAAAATATTATTTTAGAATTAAATACTCAGCTAAATCAAGAAGTAGCAGTCGAATTTTAGCCCCAAATGCCTGCTTAACAAACAGGAAGAAAGTGGAATTTATCGTTTTTTACCATTTTATTCGACTCTAAGCTCAAGCTCTGAACAACAATTAGCTCACGATGGGCTACCAATTTTAACATTGCCAATCTCTGGAAACATTTTGTTTGTTTGATGTTCACTTTATTTTGACATTTCCCGTGTCTATTGCACACAAAAAAACGACATATAAATTTACCTCCAGTGTAATTGTACCCAGGAATTGTACTAGTTTGTTCACATCAATATGAAATTATGATTGATTTTATTATGGAATGAAATGGTGTTAAAAATGCCCCCAAATCCACCAGCTTCAGGGGGCTACACACCCTTCGCACCTGGACCTCCACCCGTTTTCGGCTCGGTCGCTACGCTCCCTCGCAGCACAGTTAGACATACACGGTGGCACTTCAACTACAAATTCGTTTCGTTTTTGAACTTTTAATAAACTAGTTGAGAAGGCCTGTGCTACATGATGAACCTTTTCTGATCGATTCCACACCGTTTCTTTCACAATGCAATCGCATGACCAGAAGTCAACTATAGCTTTAATAGGCTGGGAATGTGAGTTATAATAATAATAATAATACTCAGTTTATATATAGCGCGAATTACAATTTAGTCTCTAGAACGGAGCTGCCTATTAATCGGATGATACTCATTGAGAAGCTGTTGTAAGTAGAGAGAAGCTAATTCATGCTGACATTTGAATGCTGTTACAAGAAGTTTAAATATTAATCTATCTTTAACTGGAAGCCAATGCAAATTATGAAGAATTAGGGAAACTGATTCTCGTGAATGTGTTCTAGTGATAAGCCTGGCAGCATAATTTTGTATTCGCTGCAGTCTACAAATCAGTGTATCAGGCAGGCCGTAAAATAAACAATTACAACTATCAATATGGCTAATCACAAAGCGTGCACAAGTCGTTCTGTAGTATCCTGATCCAGGTAACGCCTTATCTTTCCAATCTTATGTACTTTAAGCTTCCAGCAACCACTATTTTGGATTTTATTATTATTATTTACACCAGTTTTTGCTGTCTGCTGCCTCAAGATCACTGGAGCGAATAAATGTAACAATGCCCATGGACAACTGCCCCTAAGACAACTACCCCTAGTCCAACTACGCCTTAGGACAACTACCCCCGGACAACAACCCCTAGGGCAACAACCTTCCGGACAACTACTCCCGGACAACTTCCCCCAGACAACTATCCCCTACGACAACCATCCTAGAGGACAACTACCCCCGGAACAACTATCCCGGGAGGTAGTTGTCTGGGGGTAGTTTTCCAGGGGTTGTTGTCCGGTGGTAGTTGTCCTAGAGGGTAGTTATCTGGGGGTAGTTGCCCGGGAGGTAGTTGTCCTGGGGTAGTTGTCCTGGGGTAGTCGTCCTAGAAGGTGGCTGCCATAGTGTACGGATACGACAATTCAATAATTCGAAGAAGAAAAAAAAATCATGTTTTTTACTTAAATTTGCGATGTTAATTAATCCTTCTTATGGTGGTTTAACGTTATCTCAAAATATTATTTACCAAATACCTCTTTTTGGTCAAAAGGGCCGCTTTTTTGGACGCCCCCTCCGATTTAGGGGTGTTCGCAAATTTTTAAAAAGACACCTCTGAAATATTGTGTATTATGATAAAATCTTTCGAATAAACAAGGTGTGCTTAATTTTAGCGGTAGTGACAGGCAAACCTCTCTGTTCAGACTTTGGCCCTCTGCTTATATGAAAAATATGACACTTATATTAGGGGTATGTATAATTAAGTTGTTACATGCATGTGATAATAGAAAAAAAATCGAAACTACATAGAAAAGTTTTCTGATTTAAAAGTTAATCAAAATTAGCCCATTGACTTAATTTCTTCTTTTCTTGTTGCCCACATCCCAATAAAAATTCAATAAACAGAGGTAATCAAAGATTGTATATGACGGTGTCACTGGTAGAACTGTAAAACGAACGTTGTTTCAAAGGAAACAATCTACAACAAGTTTGTTACAAATGTTGTCCTATGTTCAAAAAGACAATATGATTTATGCAACGGGCATGAGAGAACTCTAATAATGTAGACGATGATGTGTTACCAAAATTATAAGCTGGTACCTAATGACATTTTCCAATCATCAAATCGCGAGATCCTTAAAGATCTTTACATCTGTGCGCATGAACATTGGTTTCTTTTCCAGGTAGATTGACCCCCCTCCCTCCTTGCTCCCGGACTATAATCTGAGGGCTCTTTAAAAAGAGCACACAATAGGAGCAATGGAATTCAAGTATCAAGGGATGTATCAGGACCAACTTTACAATAGGGACTTTTAGATTCGCACGAAGACAATGGGGATTGCTACGATCGACGTCCTTTTAATGCACTGCCTTGAATGGACGTCACACGTATCAGTCCACGCAAATCTAAAAGTCCTTAATAAGCCGGCATAATCACCAACGTTTTGTTCCTAAACCTTTACCGTGTATATCAAAATGTCTTTAGGATAACATAATCATACAAACACAAAGCTTCTATGCACACCTTTAAAAGGTATGTTTGTTACATTTTGAGAAATGGTTTAATCACATGACAATATTACAGGAGGTTATGTCCGATTACATTGCGCCTACAAACCAAAACAGTTTGGCATACTTTAAACATTTTAACTGATTTGAATGCATAAAGTGATGAACTCTATCACATTACAAAATACGAAGAGAGAGGATTTATGGTTTAAATCCAACAGTTTGTATTAGGTATATCTGTGAACTAATTCAAATTGTTGGATTTAAAGTATTAATCTTTTATTCTTCGTATATTTTTGCGTTATTTTATGCCAACAAGTGGACTTAATGAAAAAGCTGAGTTCTAGGAAGAGGTGAAAAATTATTTGTGAGCGTTATTGTATTATGCAAGACAGTGTGCAAGAACATCAGATAGAAAATGTTCCCTGAAAAGCATGGCTCTTCAAATGCCTTAATATTCTAAATATGGCATGTAACATCATAATAATCTGGACAGATTTTTATGCCACATATTATGGTAGTCCCATATACATTTTTCTGTGTACAGTGCTTGTTACTCGGCCAAAATTCTTATCACTTTGATGATTCCAGAACCTTGCAGTACACACCAATACTTATATGCTAGATGATCAACCTTTCCTGATCGATTCAACAACGTTACTTTAACAATGCAATCGCATGACCAGAACTCAACTTTATCTTTAATATCGGACATTAAATGAAATATATGTGAGAAATATCGAGAGATAATAAGAATGCCCTATTCTAAACCCCTATATAGTACCAAGTCTTTGCGAAAGTGGAGAGCTTCTTTAGAAAAACCTTAGGTAAGGGTTGCAATACATATTCTTTGCGTAGCATAAAAAAGCAATAGAAAAACAATTTGCTAGTACCTGTTCATTTAGAAATATAACAATTGTCAAATGTAGTCATTTACAGGCAAGAAACGATATAAAATGTATAACATTCTTAGTGATACTAAGTATTTACAATGAGGCATTGCCTTCGAAAAATATGGTTAAACGCTCCATGCGTACAAACACACAAATACAATACAAAACAAACACATATCAATTTTGTTTTACTACAACGGAAATGATTTGTTTTAAATACTATAATAACAGCTTCGGGACAACTGTTGATGTCGACATGACGAAACGTGTGCATACATGAATTAATTAGAGAAATTTTACATGAAAGACTTTTCAAATACGTTTCTTAGAGGTATCGTAGTTGAGTGGTTCAAGCACTTGACTTGAAATGCAAAGGTCATTGATTCGATCCCCTATACGGCACTAGTGTGCTTTGGCAAGGCATTAATCTACATTTGACACTCCATACCCATGAGAGAAATGGAGATGACGAAAGTCTTTGTGTTAGTTATTGATATATGCTATCACGGTGATACTATAGTAGGAATACTCCCCAGGGAGTGGAGATGGTTAACATTGTGCGTGAATGAATCCTATGGCCGTGGTAGTAATATCTGAAAAGCGCATAAAGACGGTATTTCGTATTAAGCACTATATAAATCCAGAATATTATTAACTGTAATTTGTACACAAATAAAAGAGGTTTATCTAATAAAACTTCTGTCGCTAGATGATACCATTAATGATATGGTTTTATATTTCACTAATCATGTTAACCCGTTGACTACTGAATTCTCTAATCTTAATACAGCCGGTTCTAGTTACATTCACCGATAAAGTATCTGGGTGAACATATAACAGCCACATCCGTTATTCAATTTATAGATTTCGTTTACAAGTCAAGGCTAGAATAAACTTTTCCGAATACACATTACACTGTTAAAAATCACCGAATATCATACATAAAACAATGGTACCAGCGTGTTCAGTACAGTACTATATCTCAGACCAATTGGCCCTTGTACAATTCATCCCCAACATATTTTAAAGCTCTCCTTCTCTTTATCTTTCTTTCTATCTCTCTCTCTCTCTCTCTCTCTCTCTCTCTCTCTCTCTATGTCTCTCATATAAATTTAGGTAAAAACTAAACATGAATGTAGCAGAATTTTCATTTAATCTATTGTATCGGAGTATACATCTCCAATGCTTTCTTGTCTAATAACCAACCCTATTCACAATCGTATTCATATTGGTACCACTCAAAATTACGGAAAAAGCTGATATTCTTTTGAAAGACACCCAGGCAGCATTCTTAAATGGATTTATTATGATTGCACTCTCATCTTTTGGTGGGATAAGATCTCGTTATATAGCCATATTGAACTTACGTCACAATTAAATAATCCACGGCGATGACCAAACATACATATTTTAGAAATCAACAATACATGCACCTCAAAGGAGCCATCTTCAACTACTGGCGTTTTTCAAACAGGCCGAACACGTTTGGTATCAATCACAAAAAAATCTGATTTGAGTCTGCAATGAACAAAGCTTTTAGGACTGCATATAAAATATGATGATAATACACTGGGTCGAGTAGAGCACTTTTACCAAGAGTATGGCATAGTTCGTTATCATGGTCTACTTCCACTACTGGTTCTTGTCTAATAAAACATGTACATGAGAGATAGGAGACTGAAAACTTGCGATTAATTGAAGGACTTGGGATTGGTTTGGGACAATCGCACCTTTTTATAAGACAGGGCCCTGGTGTTTATAAACCAGGCCGAAAAAGTTGTCTAGCAATCGGAAGTTGCTGATTGGAGTCTGTAGTGAGCAAAGCTTGTGGGTGTGCCGTCAAGAGCTTGCGGACCTACCGTCATGATGACAATGCAATCGCTCAAGTATCTGCCCATAACAAGTTCTCTGAACCCCGGTTTACGATCATCAGATGAAGAAACTGATAGAAGTCTCTGAAAGTCATCATCATCCCCCTTCAAGACTATGACATACTCGGTCATGGTGTTCTTGAAGTAGTCTTCAATGCGGCTTGGATTCAGCTTGAAATCGCGGCATACACGCTGAGATGCTATAGCGCCACCTACGGTCGTCCCAGGATCTATATCCGCAACTTTGAGGACGTAGAGAACATCCACGTTCCCCAGTGGACTCTCCGGATCCTTTTGCATTGCCCAATCGTAGCCGAGTTTCTCTGCTACCATTTGCCGGTCCTCGCATAAGCCAGCCTCGATGAAGATACGGCTCGGAAACTCATTGTCCTTCGTGCGATTGACAACTTCATCTAGCGTTGTTCCTTGGCCAATGTCAATGTTTTGTCGGTTGGTGATGACCCGCGGAATGACGGTTATGCTTCCAGTGACAAACCGGTGTAAGTATTCGTTTTTCAAGTCGTCTTTTATTAGTGCTAAATCGCAAAGAAGACATATGAAAGATATGAAATAAATGTAACATTATCTACACAAATTATAAATGTCAACATAACAGTATATCTCTAAACCTTAGAGTGTACTTTCAGGATGATTCTTTGTCAAACGATTTTTTTTTATTGTGGGCTCTTAAAATCAACTAAGTATTGTTTCCAGGAGTCTATGCGGGTACGTTAGGGAAAACATTAAAAATTCATCAAAGAGAAAATGAATGACTTAAATCACGTGTTAGACGGGTTTCTTTCCATTGAGTGACATGGGAACAAAATGACCCATCCATTATGCTAAATATCATGATACGATGTCCGTTGTGACGACAAAGGCGACGCTAATCGCTGACCTAAATGTGCGTCAAAAACATGCTCAACCATCATTATAAACCTACCTATCCATACGGTATCGGCGATGTCAGTTTGGTCTATATCATTAAGAGCCCGTGCTAGCTTTATCAGTCCAGCCGTATGCCCCGTGTCAGGATATGTGACACCATACTTGGCTAAGCTGTTCCACATGCCTTCAAGGACAGCGAAGTCTATGTTGTGAAGTACTAGAAAGGATAAATAAAATAACGAAAGAACATTTCAATCAACTGTAGACGTGTCGTGGTCGAGTGGATACGTCGCCGGACTGTCGATCTCAAGACAGAGAAAGATAATAAGAGAAAGAAGAAAAGAAAATGTGTAAAAAGAAGCAGAAGGGGAACAAGATGAAGAAAAAGATGAACAATTAGATGAAGAAGAACACGAAGAACACGAAGAAGAACATGAAGAAGATGAAGAAGAAGAAGAAAAGAGAAGAAAGTAATCGAGAGGAAGAAAAGCGAAGGAAAAGAATAAAGTGAAAGAAATAAGAGAAAGAGAAAAACAGGAGGAGAAGATGGTGGAGAAGAAGATGAAGAAGAAGAAGAAGAAGAAAGAGGAGAAAATGGAGAAGCAGAAAAAGAAGTAGAAGAAAAAGGGGGAGAAGATGAAAAAAAGAAGGAAAAGAAGAACGTAAGGAAAAGAAAAAGAGAAGAAGGAAAGTGTGGAGATAGTGGTGAAGGGGAAGAAGAAGGGGCAGAAGAAGAAAAAAGAAGTAGAAAAGGAGAAGGTAAAGATTAAGGAGAAAAAAGAGAAAACGAAGAAGAGGAAGAAGACATGTGAATGAGAAGAACAGGAAGGAGAAGAAGAAGAAGAAGAAAGGAGAAGAAAACACAAAGGAGAAAGTGAAGGAGATAATAACGAAGGAGAACAAGAAGATCAAAAAGAAGAGGAGAACAAGGAATATAAAAGAGTAATTTCTTATTTCACCTGGTATTGTAGAAGTTCCCTGTCGCTTGTCAGATGCACGCTTGACGGGATCTCTTTGAATGGGATCTAAAGATGTATGAACCAATAGGACACAACTTTGTTTGGAATATTGCTTTCAGATTATCTTTAATATTTGCTATCATTGAACAATAAAAGTTCCATTCATAATACAGTACACATACAAAATAGTTTGGAATGAATGCCGGTCAATTTTTAGGACTGTTTGTAGACAGTAGTTTGAAGGAAATTTCCATGCAATATTAAAAAAATAAAGTTTCACGACTATGGACAACATTATAAAGGACAAATGTTATAATTGTTAGTGCTTTATGATATATTTGTTCCTTAAATTCAAAAGCATAGGTGACAGTGTGATTAACGCTAGGCATCCGGAACCATGTTGTTAAGAAAGAAACATAAAATGAAAGATTTAATGCTTTCCTTATCAGATTTGTAATTCCGTTTGATAGAAGCACTCACGTGGTCTAAGATGTACATCTTCATTGACGTATGTATGATCCCCTTCTACATCAGTTGGAGACGGGGAAGCTTCAAGACCGCTCGAAATCCTTTCATCTACAGGAAAAGAAAAAGAACAATAAACAGTATTTCATGATTTTACAGGTAATAAGTTCTGTTTATAAATGCTATTCGCAAGAAAGTCCGAAATTCATTTTGAACTTTACATCATATGAACGTAATCAGATAATTTTCCTGTTAAAGAAATAATACGAGATAAGTGTATACAAGGTCAGGTTGCAAGTACCACCCGTACTTTACCTTATTTGGACTTTATTATAGAATAACAAATAATATTGACACAAACATATCTTAGTTTGATGTTTTGCCTGATTCATCAGATATTGTGAAATCTCTGTCTAGTCGGTAACGAAAGGTACTTTGGACTAAATCAGTTACGTATCCAGACCTTTGCACCGGGAGGGACAATGCATATGAGGTTACGCTGATAGGGACTTTTAGATTTGCACGACGATAAAGTGAACTGCTACGTGTGACGTCCATATAAGGCACTATGATGTCCTTTTAAGGCACTGCCAGTGCCTCATAATGACGTCACATGTAGCAGTCCACTACGTTGACATGCAAATCTAAAAGTCCCTAATGTCTACAGAACGAGGGTCCACCCAAAATAAATGCTGAATGTCACTGTTCTACTATCGGCAGAATTTGTATATCTTAAGAATATGTCTGCGTATCCATTTTTTTCAAAGGCATATGAAAGAGAAGGCAAACTGGCCCCATGTCTCCCCTTGGAATGCGCTAGTGTTCTAAATGATTCATGGGGAGTGTTTCACAAAGACTAGGATCGACTTCAAGTTGGACTTAACTATGGCAGGCTGTTCATGCCACTGTTTGCTCTCAACATTGTTGAAGAACAAAAGTCGTAGATATAACTCTAGTTTACAATGTAAGTAACTTATTTCTTCAACAATAAACTATCAACAACAACAAATTATGTACATTTGTGACGTCCCTTGAAGGACTAATGGTGAAAGCAACTAAGGGCATGAACGGCCGCCCATAGTTAAGTCCAACTTAAAGTCGTTCTTAGTCTTTGTGAAACACTCCCCATGAGTGGTAATCGCTACTCAACACATGGATCACACTTACAGTGCGGTTCCTCTATAATAGTGGGTACATCTCCTTGCAGACAGCCCAGTGCGTTCGCCTGACCAGTCCGATGTATGACTCTAGCGTAGTCAGGATCGCCAGCATCCTGTTCTGGGAGAGGGCGCGCTTTATCCTGCAAACCAACAGTGTGTGCGCACGCACGTTGTCCAAACACGGACTCTTGGCTGTCCTCACGAAGCCCAGGAGAGGATGCCACCTGGGGGTAGTTCACGTACCGTGGCGATGGTGAGGCTTGGGTAGCTGTAGCATCGGCTGGTCCTGGGAGTTTGGCCCTCGAGAATGGATGGTTCTTCATGAGTGCCTTTAAATCACAAGGAGCTGATGCCCGCTGCAGGTAGGTCCTTCTTTGTTCTGAGTTAAGCAAGGAAGATTGGCAAAACAGAAAACAAAGAAATAAAGAAAGATACTAGATATATATATATAGATATATAGATCGATAGGAGAAGAAGATGAAGAAGGAAGAGAAGAATAATATTAAGAAGTTAACGAAAAAGAAGAAGATGAAGACGAAGAAGACAAAGAAGAAGAAGAAGAAGAAGAATAATATGAAGAAGAAGATACAGAAGTAGGAGAAAAATAAAAGAGACCCATTACGATATCAGTTGTAGCATTTATTCATTTATTTATTTATTTATTCATGATTTCTTTCACCAGCTTAATTTCATTAAAGTCCACTGGAAGCCAGTGGACCTGCTTTTCAAGAAAGCCCTGCATATTAAAATAACAGTATAACAACATAAGTCTATAATGCAATAATTACAAATTGTACATAGATGTGAAATATCAAATGAAACATAGGTCTAAAAAAAAAACACTATTTAAATCATACAATATTTATTATCAATTATTTAAAATCCAAAGAATACTGAATTATTACATTAACCAAACCACGTCTAAAATTTAAAAAAAAAAAAAAGAGAAAGAAAACCCCAGAACCACACTAAATAGAATAGAAATATTAAAATAATTACAGAAGGAATAGAGTGCAGTAGGCCTATTATGTTCATTTATCAGTCTTAAATTTACTTATTCGTAGAATCATGACAATTTTTCATTAATGATTGGTGTCTCGAAGGGATCGATCAATACAAACTTGATAAATCAGATTATATTACTATCTATTGCTAATGGATTGACCTTAGTTTAAAGTAGAGTAAGATTTAATCAATAATTATAATTAGGATACGTCTAAATTGGTGGAAATGTAACCAACCTTCCCTTTCGCTTTCTCTCAGCTCTCCTCGCCGGAGTTGTTGGGCTAATAAAGCGGCACCCACCGACTCCAAAATCTCAGCCAAATCGGAAAGGTCATCAATGCAGGGACTGTGCTTTGATTTCCAAACAAAAAGCATATGTTCGAATATCGAGCGGCTATTCTTGCCTTGGGTTTGGAGATCACTCATCTCAGACTGTGTTACACCTGGGAAAATGATAGTTGAAATATTGGTAAATTACTATTACTGCGACGTTTATAATATTTGTTGTGCTACTGTTCTACTAACTACTACTACTACTATTATTACTAATACTACTACTACTGCGAATACAACTAGAACTAGAACTACAGCTACAATGTACCACTGCTGCTGCTGCTACTACTTGTACTGTTACTTTTACCGTTGCTGCTACTATTACTACTACTACTACTTTCACCACTACTTCTGCTACTGCTGCTAATACCAGTGCTACTCGAAGTGATACAACTACTACCATTATCTTCTATATTATTTTTATTTTTATTTTATTAATTTCATTGTTATGATAAGTTAAGGTAGTAATAGTAGTATTTGTTGTAATAATAATAATAATAATAATAATAATAATGATAATAATAATAATAATAATTAATAATAATGTTAATGCTAATAATAAAGAAGATAATGGTAGTAGTAGTAGCTGAAGTATAGTTATTTTCACTTTCATAATTTAACACTCTTATTTGGAAAGAATTGTACCTAATATCGGCTAAATTTTAACGTTCATATAGTGTATTCATGTTCATTAATGTTACAATGTTATTATTATTATCATTACTACTATTACTATTATTCAATTATTGTTATCATTACAATTATCATTGTCTTTATCATTGCGAGTATCAATCTCTGTATTATTATTATCGTGGGTAAATCGAATTTACCAAGTTTTGAACCAACTATAGAGTGAGCATACTAGCATCTAATTATTTAATGATTGTTATAATTATCACTTCGGTTCTGCTTCTTGTTATTATTATTATCATGGGTAAATCGAACTCACCAAGTTTTAAACTAAGTATAGTGAGCATATTAGCATCCAATTTTTTTACTAATTATCATTACGATTATGAGTATGATTCTAGTTATTATCATCATGGGTAAATTGAACTTACCAAGTTTGAAACCTAGTAGAGTGGGCATACTATATAGCACTCAATTCTATAATGGTTGTTACAATTCTCATTATGGGTATGATTATTGTTGTCATTATGAATTTGAGTATGATTATTGATACTATTACAATGGGTAAATTGAACTTACCAAGTTTTAAACCAAGTTCAGTAAGCATATTAGCATCCAATTCTTTGGCTAGTCTGACGATCTCAAGGTTATTGACTCGTAAAGGTGCCACTTTGGAAGATGACGAGCTTGCTGTAAGAAAACATTACCCCAAGCATTGATTAATTGCTCATTGCTCTTTTATCTCTTGGTAGATAATAAAAATCGTAATAACATTAAGAGCTCAGTGTTGTATGGCGCTCATGTCTCTCAGATTTGGCACTCCCCTGGTGATCCACAATTATTAACCCGGCTTTAGCATGGCTGCCATTTATGACGCTGTAGTATTTCAAGGAATTAATTCATGTCAGGTAGCCATTTACCTCACCTGGGTCGAGCGTGGCAAATGCAGATTGAGGTGTATTATTATTATTGATTTATTGCAACAAAAACAGTTGAGGTTGGATTTCAAATAAACTTTATGTCTTGCCAAAGGACATTCGAACCGCGAACCATGTGATCCACAGTCTGGTAACGTATCAACCCGGAAATTAAAAAAAGATCTTGATTTCATTTTTTGTGTGCATAATTTCGATTTCAAGGGATTTCGCGCCTCATATACCTCATTATTATTATCATCATTATCATTATTATTATCATCATTATCATTATTATTATCATTATTATTATTATTAAATTGGAAATTGTACAAACCTTCATCACGAAACGATTGGATGACCCGTCCAAACTCTTCCTCAGAGAATGAAGTTTGAAGAGAAATTGCAGACTCCTCGATATCAAAGGAAACATATTTGCATATGATCCGCTTAAGGTCTTCTCTGAAGTGATTCTGTTGTGACATCAGCCTCGTTCGTAGTTCCTTGACGCCATCTTCATCGATTGCAGCCACGGTGACCTTAATACTACTTCCGGGTCCACTCTGAAGCTGCATCCGGATGAGCCGAAGCCCGAGAGCATGTATACAAGCACACAACTTTTCGGTGAATTCGCAGGGCTTTGAGAGATTTGCCAGTATGAGGGAAGGATGTACCAGTCCCTCTCCCGACTCCATTGAAACATTGAATGACAGCTCTGTAGAAGAAATGGACAGAAATTATGCCAGTGAGAAAGACAGGGAAATTAGATTAAAAGTGTGCGTATGTGTGTTAGAGAGAGAGAGAGATACACAAAATAATTACCGAAAATATAGGCATGCATGGACTATCTTGTTTTTAAAGCATATTTCCATTTGATTTGATTTGTGAAGCTCGCATATACATAACAACTCAAAAGAGTAGCACTAAAGACAATATACACATATACACTGTCTTGAGAGGTTCTGGATAAAACCATGCGCAAGAGGTGACTCCAATAGTATTATTTGCTGAGGGGTCCATAGTTTTAACCAGTACCTCGAAAAGAAGTCATGGTATATTTATTTTATATCCTGCAACAAAATTAGAAAATTTCTAATTTCAAAAATCACAATTTTTATTAAAAAAGAATTGAAAAATAAAAACAAAGTATTAAATTAAGATTTGAAGAAAAAAAATCCAATAAAAAATAAAAAATACAAAATGTCAACTCCCAAATAGTACTTGTACTCCCGAATAGTACTCCCAAATAGTACTTTTTCAGAGTAAACTTAAAATAGTTGAAATATTTCTGGTCATGTGACGAGCTCTCAACCAATCAGAATCCAATAGTTTTGATGCAGGATATAATAAAGAATATATAGAGCACAAGAAAATCAACATTTACTTGACAGGACGGTCCATTAGACTTAGAGAGCTTATTTTATGATGCCCTTTTTACGAAATCAGTATTTAACATGTAATTGCAAATTATTTACAAATTTAGAATATTTCCAGTGATGTTTCATATCAGAAATATACATTTCTTCTACTTTAATCACCTATCCTTTTTCCGTATTCAATTTGAGTTTATATCACTGTAGTTAAGATAATATAAGATATTTTTATAGAATAAATCATGTGTTTAAGATTTGAAATGAAAATAATGATAGACTCTTACAAAATATTTTAAAAAGTTTACCTCTTTCTTTTTGGCAACTTCGAACCTCATAATCGAATTGTCTTGATGAGTCACTGACTTTAATATGATGAGGTGGTACAAAGCAGACTTCTGAGTATATATAAGAGATACGATGAAAACATGGGGGTTCTTTAAATTCGTTAATACTGACAAGGGGCTATACAATAACAATAATGACCGCTTCGTAAAAAAGAAAAGAAATCTTTACCAATTAATCAACTTAAGTCGTATTGTAACAACTACCCCCAGGAAAATTAACTCCCGAGGACAATTTAACCACTCCTGAAAATAATTCCCCTAGGACAATCAGCACCCCGACCCCCAGGACAACCAAGGACAACCACCCCGAGGACAATTACCCCCCTCCCCCGTAAATCACCCCACGTTAGTTAAAGGGGAAGTCGAGTCTGATAAAAGCAGAAGTGTACAGGGGGTAATTATCCTCGGGGGTAATTGTCCACGAGTGGTAATTTTCAATGGTAGTTTAGTGGTTAACATGGAATACAGGAGTTGTCAAATTATCTACTGATAAAACAAACTTATAATCGAAAAAATAACGCCTAACTTAAAAAACAAAATATTTCAGGATATTCTTGAAGGACTTTAAGGATAACTATCCTCCACTACATTTAGTCGAGAATAGTTAATGTTGTGCATATACAATTAACAAGAATAAAGTTTCATTGTTTTCATCTGGGAACTCAAACAAAAAATATTGTTATTAAAATTCACTTTATTGTTGAGAAGAGAGCTATTGAGGTCTTTGATAGATTGATACGTAAACGGGTAGTCTGTCCCAAAACTAATGTAAAATACTTTCAACAATGGATAAGCAAAATGTACATAAATAAGAATAAGTCAAGTATGAAGACATTTGTTGACCCCAAGTATTCGGTGAAAAATACTGAACTGAAATAACGGAGCTTTGAAGCAAAGCAATATTTGAAAGGAATAGTATATTTTCCTTCGATTTATATTCCTTGACCTTTCTCTTTCTCATTGTTTTACGAGACCACCTATATAAAACTTCAAAAAAAAAAGATTAGACCATATATTAGTTGTAGAATGTTTCATTTTCGACATGCGATTATATTAACCATCGTATATCTTGGTGGAGCAACAGGCAAATTGACAACTGATTCCGTTATTTTACATATTATATATATAATATATCTAATATCGGTAAAAACATAGCACAGACATGGGACATAGGTGTCTTGCCGCGAGGATCGAACCCACGTCCTCCGAATGTCGAGCCGAGTATTTAAAACCACTCGACCACGAAACCTGTAAGTGAAGTCCTGAAACAAACTGGGTGTACTTTCTTATCATATATCATACTGTAGATAATGTTTAAAGACCAGAGTAGTGGGCTGTCATGAAGAATTCGATACCATTCAACCTTTGGACTCAGTAAAAATGCGCATGGCGAATTTTATTGCAATTCATGAGATATAAAAATTCATGTCTGAGCGCTATTTTCAAAGGGGCATATGTTTTGCTTACCTGTGTTGATAAGGGAGTACGCCAGGTCCATCTTTTTCATTGCTTTGAACTGATAGGCTAAAAATCTCCTGGCGTCTGGTTGGGTGAAAGTAGGATGATGGCCAAGCCAAGTGACCAGCATATTGAAAATGCCACGCCTAATGTTCTGTAGTGTTTGTGTGTAGGGAAGATAGAGAGTGGGAAGGGATTAGGGGCTTTTAATGAGTGTTTAGGAGAATAAATGTGGAAAGATGGACGAGAGCCTTAGTGCATGGGAAAAGTAGAGAGGGGGAAAAGAGGGGAAAAAGAGCGGACTCGTTAGTGTTTGAGAGACGTAGAGAGGGCTAGGGAAATACAAGCTGCAGAGAACGGCTGTTGTTGCGAGATGCAAGCACTACTCCTTTGTTTATTGATATATCTTTCTATCTTTATCAATTAATGCTTTGTTTAAATTTATTTATTGTCTTATAATACTATACAACAAGATAACGGTTTATAGGTGTGACACGACACTACACTGCAGCTCTATCACTTGTGGAGTTTATAAGGTCCTGGCAACGCACCGTTAACGCGTCCCAAGAAATCTGGTATTTCTGTATGAACGCGTATAAAGCAAGCTTCACTATGAACATGACGGACACAAAAAGAAGACAACATATTATACAGTTCCTCAATCTACCCTCAACAACTGCTGTGGTAGAGAAAGGAACATCCCTTCACTGCTATTATGTAAAAGTGTGTAGAACATGTGTCACATTCATATTCACCTGTTCTACACATTTTTACATAATAGCAGTGAAGGGATGTTCCTTTGTCTACCACAGCAATTGTTAAGGGTAGAATAAGGAACTGTATATGTTGTCCTCTTTCTTTGTCCGTCATATTCACAGTGCTTACCCCTTTATGTTCTTCTTTCCACTGCTCTATCTCGGGATACGTGAATCCCAGATGGACTCCAAGGGTTACCCAATCATTGGGACTGACCTTCTCTGCCACCTGGTAAAGTTGCATCTGTGTTAGCTCCATTCTACCCGTCATCTTCGGTGGATCATAAATATCTGTAACGACAAAGATTTAAAGGGTAACTTTCATATTCTGAAACAAAATCCTGGATTTAACTCATGCTGCAATGATAATTATAAACCTTAAGATCAGTCAGGAACCCCATGACTTTTACAAGCCGATTGCCTATATGATTATCAAGATGTTTATGATTGGAAATCGAAATGAAATTTTGCGTTTTCCTAACGGTTTTCCTGGCACTAAAGTGTATTGGGGGAACGAGTATGGTAAAACCGGTCACTCAAAGAGTTTTACTCTTTTGAGGCACTTCTTGATCATTTTGAAGCGCAAATGTTGAGGGCTTCAATATTACACCATATCACAGACACTGATAGCACACATGGCCGTGCATCTCAGATTTAACATTGTTAAACGATGCCTTCAATGATAATATGGAGTTTTCGCAAGTTCAACGCGGACGGAGAATCTGTGTGATTCGTGTGCAAAATCGAGAAGCTACTATAAACAGCGGAGTGACCGCTGAGGTACTGAAATCCAGAACGGGTTTTGGCCAAAGCTACGGACGTTCTCAATGACGCCCCGAGTGAGTTAACATCCAATCAGCGAGCTTGTACCAAAGATGGTATTTAAACATGAAAAAATTTAGTATAATTAAAGCAATATCGGATCAATAGACACAATTAAGCGGTTTGGGTGTAGACACCTGTAGATACTTGTGCATTGTAAACTTCAGGGAAACGAAAGAGTCGACAGTTTAGCTAATCAAGCTACTCACAGATAACATATAGATGTAACTGTACCATGGAATAGACTTGAATTAACTAATTACATAAACAGTGGGAAACAATAGAAGAGAATGATTTATATTTCAGATCCATCCATATTATATATATATATCGAGACTTATCTGGATTTTGTAAAAATGATGAAGATTATTGAATCAAATGAGTTATAACTAACTTTGCCAAGGTGATGTAAAGAGCAAATTGTATTAAATTTGTTTTACATTATTATATACAGGCGTATACGACAATGTTTATTTTGTATTTATATTGTTTCAAGCTCGCCTTCTCTCTCTCTCTCTCTCTCTCTCTCTCTCTCTCTTTTCTCTCTCTCTCTCTCTCTCTCTCTCTATCTCTCTCTCTCTCTCTCTCTCTCTCGGAGAGGAAGGAAGGCACATGTATAGTTTAGCACTGCACAGTTATCCTTTAGTAATACTCGCACCCTGTTTGCGGTCGACACCTAAATCATTGCCCATACCATCGATAAAATGGTCACAACCAACGAAAGGAAGCTGTGAAACTCAGTGGCGACCATTCGAAAAGCAATGTTGAAGACAAATAAAACACTGAAATGACTGAATCAATATTTGAGCCAGAGAAAAACAAACAGTGCAATCTAGTTATAATTGATGATTATGATGTACTCGAAGAAAAGTACAGCCAGGCGGAAATAATCTTTTCAGCCGGATTGGACAGCCTTAAAACCCGACAACAATGACAACAACAAATTTCATATTCTAACGAGACTCTCGGTGAAAAGTTAGTTCTCATTCATAGGGCAACTGATCTTTGCTCATCGCGTTCGCTTTATCCCATAAATTTGTATTCCTTGTGTAAATATCATAGTGAGGTCAAATTCTACATGATAATTATGATAAGGTAGGAATGTTTGTAGTCAAGATTATAACAATGAACCCGTCTACATTACAAGCTTTCGTTTTTGTAATGATTCACTGCAATGCGATCAAATAACACCCCTTTGTTGACCTTTGACCTTGCAGTAATCCAAGAAAGGGGGCATCCCCTCACCATCCAGTTTAATTACCATATCTTCAATAACACTTATAATGTAGGCCCCCGGTTAAATATCATTAGTATAACTATTATTAATTTGACAAAGACAAACTCAAGAAACAATGAATACAAAACAAGTCCAAAAAATGCCGGGAAAATTATAATGATAAACTATAAATAACTATAACCCTTCTTCTTTTCCAATCCATGTGATGTTACATATATCAATAGCAAAGAATAGCAGGAGACCTATTCCACCATATTCCCTCTCATTTCTCAATTTTTAATAACCTGAGTATAAATTAAATATAAAAGAAGGAAGCAGCTCCTATTTGTGACCCTAAAACGATTTCAACTCCCGCTCAATAAAACGAAAGTACCTGAGTGACACGAATGTTAACTTGTAGATATGTGTATGTTAGTGTTATTTAGTGTTCCATTTTCTAATTTGTGATCATGTCTCTATCTATCTGAGTATCTTCTCCCGGTTCGGAGGTTGATTGCAACATATCTCCATTTCACTCTATCTTCTTCCATTCTGGTGCACTCTTGCAGTTTTAGTCCACTCCAGTTCTTGACATTCTCTTCCCAGTTGATTCTGGGTCTCCCTCTAGGTCTACTTCCTTCCACTCTTCCTTTCAATACATCCTTTAAGAGGCTTTGGTGCCTTTTAACATGACCAAAGTATTTTATTTTTCTCTCCTTAACTAATCCTACTAGTGCAATTTGTTTACGCCCTGCCATGTGCAATATCTCTTTGTTGGTTTTCATTCGTTTCCAAGATATTTTCATCATTCTTCTGTAGATCCACATTTCAAAAGATGCTATTATATTTTCCATTGGCTTGTTTATTGTCTATTTTTCTTCTCCATACAATAGGACAGACCATACATAACAGTTTACTAGTCTCAACCTAAGAGCAAATTTCACCTTTCTATTTGTGATCATGTAATTGCTGTCCATCTTAGACAAGTTTATACCAACACATTTCAGTACATACGTCGTCTAGGTAGGTTATAAATGATAGGTTATAGCCTCCTTATTTTTCTTGTAATGTTACCATACTGATTTTGTTCAGAAAATACAAATAAGCTTATTATTATAGTCACTCATGAGGAAGTCATCAGGTAAAATGTAATGATATGTTCGTTTTATGGCAAAGTAAACATTGCGGTTGATTGCAAAATATGAAGTAATACACTATCGTCACGGATGAATTTCGTATCCTTAATATTTGATTTATTTGTATTTTGTGTTTTGAAAACGCCCCCTCTCAAAAAATGAAAGGGAAGCTCTTATTTCCAATCATGTGAAAGAATATGTTTTGACTATTATACGTGATGATACAAATTTTGGCCGGAAACCGCCTACTAATTTATATATTTGGTAAATTATTATATCTATCCGGGCTGGATAGATATCGTGTAGTCCCATATACATCTTTCTGTGTACAGTGCTTGTAGCTTTACCTAGACTGGGCCAAATTTCTTATCATTTTGATGGTTCCAGAACCTTGCAGTACACACCAATACTTATATGCTAGATGATCAACCGTTTCTGATCGATTCCTCAACGTTTCTATCACAATACAATCGCATGACCAGAACTTGTTTATACCTTTAATGTTAGATCGAGCCTTTTCTTCTCGTGTTTTTCTCTTAATAGGGATTTTCCCTTTCTATAAAAACAAGTCAAAAAGTTTAGTTTGCACCGACGCTGTGCAAATAAAGCAGTGTTTACTCTTTCAAGCTCTGATAAATAAATGTTCTTTTACAGTTAGACATTGGGGTCAAACATTCAATGAGTTGTAATTATGATATTAAATTGTTGAAGAATCTGTATCAAAGCAATCAGGAAAAGTCGACTGAGTATTGTGATGTGATGTGATGTGATGTGATGTGATGTGATGTGATGTGATGTTATGTGATGTGTCGTGATAATATGTGATGTGATATGATGTTATATGGTATGATATGATGTGATGTGATGTGATGTAAAGTGATGTGATGTGATGTGATGTGATGTGATGTGATGTGTCGTGACGTGATGTGATGTGATGTTATGTGATGTGTCGTGATAATATGTGATGTGATATGATGTTATATGGTATGATATGATGTGACGTGATGTGATGTAAAGTGATGCGATGTGATGTGATGTAAAGTGATGTGATGACACGTGATGTGATGTAAAGTGATGTGATGTGATGTGATGTGATGTGATGTGTCGTGACGTGATGTGATGTGATGTGATGTGATGTGATGTAAAGTGATGTGATGTGATGTAAAGTGATGTGATAATATGTGATGTGATATGATGTTATATGGTATGATATGATGTGACGTGATATGATGTGACGTGATGTGATGTGATGTGATGTAAAGTGATGTGATGAGACGTGACGTGATGTGATGTGATGTGATGTGATGTGATGAGACGTGACGTGATGTGATGTGATGTGATGTAAAGTGATATGATGTGGTGTGATGTGATGTGATGTAAAGTAATATGATGTGATGTGATGTGATGTGATGTGACGTAAAGTGGTGTGATGTGATGTGATGTGATGTAAAGTGATAGTCCAGTAGACGGTGCCATATACCATGTACATGACCTGGAAAAGTTGATAAGTACAAGGTTTTTTTGTTGATTTGTGTTCTAGATGGGTATTTAAGTAAATTCAGCATGGTTGCCAGCTTGGCAACCTTGGGCAACCCGTTTTAATAGCCATATTAGCATAATCATCTAATTAGCATAATTATGTGCAATTTGTAATAATGTTGCTAATCTTAATCCAGGCAGCATGAAAACATGGATAATGTGACTTTTCAAGGATTTTCCATGACGAGGAATTCATTTATGACATCAGTATTTATTTTTGAGTAATGCAATCGTCTTAAATAGCATGATGGGCTAATTAGCATATGTACGATATATGGACTTTATTGTCATTGTTTATCTATAAAGCCTAAAAATGGTGCAATGCAACATTGTAAATCACTTTTGAAAGACTACACATTAATTCATTAGAAGATATTCCATATAGATGTCGTATAATTAGCCTAATTAGCATATACACTGTATGTGCCATATGTAATAATGTTGCTAATCTTAATCCAGGAAGACTGAAAACATGGATAATATGACTTTTTCAGGGTTTTCCATGACGAGGGATTCAGTTGTGACACCAGTTTTTATTTTTAAGTAATACAATATTGGCTTAATATTTAATTATTGTACTAATAAGCCTAATTAGCATATATGTAGAATATCAATTATTTGGGACTCTATTTAGCTTCACAAATTGTATGTCCAATGTGGTGGTTATCTTGGTCTTAAGGCAATGTTGTCAAACCTCATGAAATGTCTAGGAAATGACGGGGTCATCATACGCACTGATGGTTGGGCTTCAGTCATTGGATTTAGAGAGACTGTCGGAAACACTGAAGAAGGTTAAAGCAGATGATAATGATGGAATTGATGATGTGGTGAGACAGGTACGTACATAGGCCAGGGATGTCGACTACAACAGTGCGAACTATGATCTGTCTATGTTTACCAAAGCCAGAACCATTCAGAGTACAAGCCCGACGTTGCTCAAGCTTGTGGCAGAATTCCTGGAAAAGTCATATTATCCATGTTTTCAGGCTTCCGATTGATTAAGATTAGCAACATTATTACATATTGCACATACAGTGTATATGCTAATTAGGCTAATTATACTACATCTACATGGAATATCTTCTCATTATTAATAATTAGTCTTTCAAAAGTGATTTACAATGTTGCATTGCACCATTTTTAGGCTTTATAGATAAACAATGACAATGAAGTCCATATATTGTACACATGCTTATTAGCTCATTAATGCTCATTGTGCTATTTAAGACAATTGCATAACTTGGAATCAAAAACTGGTGTCATAAATGAATTCCTCGTCATAGAAAACCCTTGAAAAGTCGTATTATCCATGTTTTCAGGCTGCCTGGATTGAGATGAGCAACATTATTACATATTGCACATATATATGCTAATTAGATTATTATGCTTATTCGGCTAATTATACTACATATACATGGAATATCTTCTCATGAATTAATGATTAATCTTTCAACAGCGATTTACAATGTTGCATTGCACCATTTTTAGGCTTTATAGATAAACAATGACAATGAAGTCCATATATTGTACATATTATGCTAATTATGATATTTAAGACAATTGTATTACTTAAAATTAAAAATTGGTGTCATAAATGAATTCCTTGTCATAAAAAACTCTTGAAAAGTCGTATTATTCATGTTTTCAGGCTTCCTGGATTGAGATTAGCAACATTATACATATTGCACATATGCTAATTAGATGATTATGCTAATATGGCTATTAAAAAAGTTGCCCAAGGTTGCCAAGCTGGCAACCAAGCTGAATTTACTTCAATACCCATCTAGAACACAAATCAACAAAAAAAACCTTGTACTTAACAACTTTTCCGGGTCTGAAAAATTTCTACAGGACTATGATGTGATGTGATGTGATGTGCTGTAAAGTGATGTGATGTAAAGTGATGTGATGTGATGTGATGTAAAGTGATGTGATGTGATGTGATGTGATGCGATGTGATGTAAAGTGATGTGATGTGATGTGATGTGGTGTAAAGTGATGTGATGTGATGTGATGAGATGTAAAGTGATATGATGTGATGTGATGTGATGTGATGTGATGTGATGTAAAGTGATATGATGTGATGTGATGTGATGTAAAGTGATGTGATGTGATGTGATGTGTCGTGACGTGATGTGATGTGATGTGATGTGATGTAAAGTGATGTGATGTGATGTGATGTGATGTGTTGTAAAGTGATGTGATGTGATGTGGTGTAAAGTGATGTGATGTGATGTGATGTGCTGTAAAGTGATGTGATGTGATGTAAAGTGATGTGATGTGATGTGATGTGATGTAAAGTGATGTGATGTGATATGATGTGATGTGATGTGTTGTAAAGTGATGTGATGTGATGTGATGTGGTGTAAAGTGATGTGATGTGAGGTGATGTAAAGTGATATGATGTGATGTGATGTGATGTGATGTGATGTAAAGTGATATGATGTGAAGTGATGTCATGTGATGTGATGTGATGTGATGTGATGTAAAGTGATATGATGTGATGTGATGTGATGTGATGTGATGTAAAGTGATGTAAAGTGATGTGATGTGACGTGACGTGGCGTGACGTGATGTGGTATGATATGTGATAGGATGTGATGGGATGTAATTGGATGATATGCGATGTGAAACGATGTGATACGTTTTCTCTTAATAGGGATTTTCCCTTTCTATAAAAACAAGTCAAAAAGTTTAGTTTGCACCGACGCTGTGCAAATAAAGCAGTGTTTACTCTTTCAAGCTCTGATAAATAAATGTTCTTTTACAGTTAGACATTGGGGTCAAACATTCAATGAGTTGTAATTATGATATTAAATTGTTGAAGAATCTGTATCAAAGCAATCAGGAAAAGTCGACTGAGTATTGTGATGTGATGTGATGTGTCGTGATAATATGTGATGTGATATGATGTTATATAGTATGATATGATGTGACGTGATGTGATGTAAAGTGATGTGATGTGATGTGATGTAAAGTGATGTGATGACACGTAACGTGATGTGATGTGATATGATGTGATGAGACGTGACGTGATGTGATGTGATGTGATGTAAAGTGATATGATGTGGTGTGATGTGATGTGATGTGATGTGATGTGAGTGATGTGATGTGATGTAAAGTGATATGATGTGATGTGATGTGATGTAAAGTGATATGATGTGATGTGATGTGATGTGATGTAAAGTGATGTGATGTGATGTGATGTGATATGATGTGGTGTGATGTGATGTGATGTGATGTGAGTGATGTGATGTGATGTGTTGTAAAGTGATATGATGTGATATGATGTGATGTGATGTGATGTTATGTAATTGGATGATATGCGATGTGAAACGATGTGATACGTTTTCTCTTAATAGGGATTTTCCCTTTCTATAAAAACAAGTCAAAAAGTTTAGTTTGCACCGACGCTGTGCAAATAAAGCAGTGTTTACTCTTTCAAGCTCTGATAAATAAATGTTCTTTTACAGTTAGACATTGGGGTCAAACATTCAATGAGTTGTAATTATGATATTAAACTGTTGAAGAATCTGTATCAAAGCAATCAGGAAAAGTCGACTGAGTATTGTGATGTGATGTGATGTGTCGTGATAATATGTGATGTGATATGATGTTATATAGTATGATATGATGTGACGTGATGTGATGTAAAGTGATGTGATGTGATGTGATGTGATGTAAAGTGATGTGATGACACGTAACGTGATGTGATGTGATATGATGTGATGAGACGTGACGTGATGTGATGTGATGTGATGTAAAGTGATATGATGTGGTGTGATGTGATGTGATGTGATGTGATGTGAGTGATGTGATGTGATGTGATGTAAAGTGATATGATGTGATGTGATGTGATGTGATGTAAAGTGATATGATGTGATGTGATGTGATGTGATGTAAAGTGATGTGATGTGATGTGATGTGATGTGATATGATGTGGTGTGATGTGGTGTGATGTGATGTGATGTGAGTGATGTGATGTGATGTGTTGTAAAGTGATATGATGTGATGTGATGTGATGTAAAGTGATGTGATGTGATGTGATGTGATGTGTCGTGACGTGATGTGATGTGATGTGATGTAAAGTGATGTGATGTGATGTAAAGTGATGTGATGTGATGTGATGTGTTGTAAAGTGATGCGTAATGGGATGATATGCGATGTGAAACGATGTGATACGATTGTATGTGATGTGATGTGATACGATGTTATGCGATGTGACTTCATGTGAGTGGTATCTCGAAGTTCTGCAGCGACCAGAATTCGGAACCAAACAAGGGCACTTTCTGGAGAAAAAAAAGGCACCCACAAAGGATATCTCAAAAGCGAAAATATATAATTATTTAGACATTGGTATATACATGTACCCCTTCATTGTGATTTTATTATCTGGGATGCTTTCAATATATGTTTCTCTTTATACATCATACAAGATATTGCTTGGGTGTGATGGTCTCAATATTCATTTGCGAGCGAGAAAACATTTTAAGATTTGTGAGGTCGCAGTAGGAAAATTACATCTTGTAAAGAGGAAAAAACACAATCCTGATGGGGTTATTTATAAGCACATTCTCATAACGGAAGACTGAAAAGACCTTTGATAAGTAAAATAATTATATCAATTTTAAATGCGAGTGAGCGTAGCGAGTGAGCTTTGGGGAAAATTGCTGTTAGTCGTCTTAAATTAGGAGCGCCTTTAATGATGAGTGGAAAAGAAGACACTTATCGAAAGGGGTAAGACACCTATTTTACCAGAAAAGGAGCACGTGTCAAAGTACAAAGAGTAATCATCAGAGGTGAAAGTGGGGCACTTCATATAGGCTACCTGAAAAGAGGCACTCACCAGGGATGAAAAAACGCACTTATGAGAATGGTGAATGGGCATTTGTCGACGTAAATGTGGCACCCTTCAGATTTTAATAAGGGCATTTATGGAAAGGTGATATGTTCCTTATCGCACCTGAAAAGTGGCACTCACCAGATATGAAAAGGGGTACTTATGAGAAAGAAAAAGGGGCACTTATGAGAATGAAAAGGGACACATTTCATAGGCGAAAAGGGACACATTTCATAGGCGAAAGGGGCAATTATGAGAAGGGGAAGGAGCTCTTTTTTAATGGGGGTACTTATTAGAAAGGAAAAGGGGCACATGTGAAAATTAAAGGTACGCTATCGAAGTTATTGATAGGGAAGGGTCACTTCTTACAAAAGAAAGGGGGCACTTGTCAAATAAAAGGAGCATCTCTCAAATTTGAATAGGGCACTAACTAGATATTACGAAGGGCACTTATGAGAAAGGAAATTAGACACTTTTCGCAAAGGAAATAAAAGGGACCCTTATCATATATAAAAGTAATAGGGGCACTTTCTAATTAAAACGGAAACTTTTCCTATGTAATAACAGACACTTCTGATGAAGTTTTAGGGGCACAAAAATGCTAGAGCAAGTACAAAGAACAGCGGCTCGCTTTGTGTACCGTGACTACAGATACACCACATCACCATCAGCTCTTGTGGCAGCTCTAGGGTGGGACACGCTTCACACACGTCGAATCCTCGACCAATGCACCCTTCTCTACAAGATCCATCACCGACTTGTCTCCATACCTGCACCAACTATTGTTATCCCTGCTACATACTTCGGAAGACATGACCACAACCTGAAGTATGTAATTCCTGTTGCAACTATCGACTTCTTCAAGTTCTCATACTACCCAAGAGCAATAAGGATCTGGAACCATCTGCCAGGCTCAGCAGTCAATGCAACAGGAATAACCAACTTCAAGGAGGCTGCTCTACCCTCCATCAGAATGATGCAGCCCCCCGTTGGTTCTCACATCATATAAGCTTACTAGCTTGGTTTTTACTTGCACTGGACTTAGCATATTTTACTGTAAATTGACAAGTGCTTTGTCCACACACCATTCCATCAATTCATGACACTCCTTGTAGTCACTCGCCTCACCTACCATCCCAGTATAGCTTCCTGAGTGAGCTGCCAAAGGGATTACCCAACCAAGTACTCTTCATATGTAAAAAGGGTCACTTGTTGGTACTTGAAAAAGTAGAGGGGGCACTGAGAACCCTACCCCCCCCCCTCCCCCGCTCCGAGCGTCACCTCTGCGCTTTAAACTACTTCTGGTCTCAGTTCTTCATGGGAATCATTAATTGCAACCAACATCTGTTATAATTTCCGGATACATTTTTATCTGACACACCACGCACAAAACGTCAACAAAAAATAATAATCTTGTCACGAGGAAGGAGCATAAGAAATATTGCAAGAAGGTTTGGGTGCATTAGATTACTATTCATTTGATAACTCTACCTATATCAATCATTTTTTAAGTGAACAATACCTTCCACACTTACCCACCCCACCCCCTCCCCCTCTCCCCTCCCTAACTGTTCTTGAATAGAAACTAACAGCTGTCATACGTAGCCTGTTTTTAATTATTAAATGTCTTCGTGTCAATTCAAATCAACCTTGGTTTAAATTTGGGAGATAGATTTACATGTATAATAAGTTTTGAACATGTTTAGGTGGCGATTAAATATAGCTTCTCATATACTACGAAATGATATTTTATATTTAGCTATCATGCAGGCCCGTTTAGAAAAGAAAAATACTAGCAAGACAAAATTTACTTCAGTTGTATTAAGTCTTGAAGGGGACACATTTGCTGGTAATACTCACATGGTTATGTTGTTCAATTGTCAAAAAATCAGCTCAGTAGTATTATATCTCCGCCACACTTCCGGAAGGTCGGATTGTTCATGGAGAAACGCCCATAATTCTCGAAAACCAGTAATTTTGCAGAGGCGACATCATGTGCAACATGTGAATCCCAAACGTGTAGTGTATAATCCAATCAGAAAGGTCCAAGTTGTACTATTCCCCTTTTCTCAGGGTTTTTCCCCAAATGATAACTCGAGTTCGAGTCGCGGGGGACTTCATATAGTTCTAGTGTGGTGGACTGGTAGCCGCCGAAGTAGTGTACCTGCCTTGCACCCGAATTCCAGGCCGTTCAAACAATCCGCCCTACCACAGGTAGCAGACACAGAATTATACTCGTGTTATACCATGCCTATGGTTATACCAGTGCGTTATACTTGGCTGTACCATGAACCCTGGACCGCGTCTCACAAAACCGTCATAAGTACAAGTTCCGCGACATCCTATTGAAAAGCGTGTAAAACTTAATACACGCATTTCAAAGGGATGTCGCTGAACGTGTTCCTATGACGGTTTCGTGAGATTCAGCCCAGGTTAATACACAGCTCGTGACATAAATAGCAGCGCATCAGACTGTGAACAATTGTATTGGTCTATTGTATTTAACCATATTCTATTGATCTAGTGGAGTTTGTTTAAATGCCCCATTCACATTGAACAGCCCGACGCTAGAAGATTACTTACAAAGCGCAATTCATGGGGCGCGACGGCTCACTGGTAGAGCAGTGGTCTTGTAACCGGGAGCAGTGGCGGAACCAGGGCGGGCGGGGGTGGGGGGATGGGGAAGGTAAAAACACGTTAATGTTACCTTTATTTGGAGATAGCCCCCCCCCCCCCCTCCCTTGGTGCTCAAAAGGGGGAGGGGGAGGATGCGATTTTCAAATGTTTGGGGGGCCAACAAAAAATAGTGCTCACTACCCCAACCCCCCCCCCCCACTTATTCACCGGCTAGCTGTTTCACCACTACATATTTTCTCACGAATTGGGCCCCCTCTTTGGCCCCCTCCCCTGCCGTCGGCTGGATCCGCCCCTGACCGGAAGGTCCCGGGTTCAAAACTTATTCGATGCACCAAGTCACCAGGAGAGGACTAAAAGCTGCCGGTCTCCTGGATGCTGGTATTTTAGCAGTCAGTAACAAAAATAATAGTTCTTCCCCTCCAATCATAAGGCAATCAATGTTTTTGCAGTAAAGCAGTCAGCTTTTAAATTCTCTAAAGTGCAATTTTTCGTCATCCCCAAAAAATATGTTCTCACTTAGGACACTGCGTTCGGTTAGAATGCAAATTATCATAGAAGCATCGTGGCCTATGTCAAGACTGTAGAAACCATGGGTGGTATTCTCGAAAGCGGACTAATTTTAGTCCATGGTTTAATCCACCGACTAAGCATGGAATGCCAAGTGTTCATATGAATATGTTTTTGAATAATTTAATCTGTCACTAAATTAAAATAAAATGTAATAACATAATTAATAAACAACAACAATACGATACAATTATGTTATCATGATAATTTATGGTCATATAAAATTATTCAAAAATATATTCATATGGACACTTGGCATTCTATACCTAGTCAGTGGATTAAACCATGATCTAAAGTTAGTCCGCTTTCGAGAATACCACTCCTTGTGTTCTAGAGGCATCCAACTCGAGGGGGTCGATGTTCTCATCTACCAAGGGGCAGGGGCAAAATCGTTCATCCTCCCCCCGCCCATGCCCGCAAAATAAAGAAAATAAAGATTAACCCTAAATATTTACCGAGTTTGAACATTAAAAATTGTACTTTCGTCATTTGCTTGCTACGCTCCCTCGCATTTTAGTAGAAACAGCGAAACATTGTTTTAAGAGACTGTACTCAGCCAATGTTCAGGCCATAGAAGGGTGTGGGTACCGGCTTTCCTCTATTAGACAATAGGGAATTTTAGATTTGCACGTCGACATAGTGGACTGCTACGTGTGACGTCCTTTTAAGGCACACGTCACACGTAGCAGTCCACTATGTCGACGTGCAAATCTAAATGTCCCTATTTAAATGGGGAAGAGTGCAAAGTCGCTTTGCTAGCTCCGCCAAGGCTCGCAAGGAAATAATTGCGTGTAATGATGTTGCAGTATAAAAGAATGCTTTTCCGTGCTCTGAAATACAGTTTTAACCTGCCCGAATTTTTTTTCTTCTTCACATAGTCGCTACACCCTCCTGTACAGGGTATGTCAATAGAAGGTGTGTTTTTCATCATGTGTACACACCCTGACCACCATAGCCGCATGTAGAAAGGGATGGCAGGAAGGCGCTTCCCCCCTATTGAAGGGAGCACGTACGTATGTAGTCCAGTTCTTGTTGTTGTTTGGTTTATTGGCGCTATCCATCGATTCCGATGATTTCCGCCAGGCTGTGTGTGAGGGCGTCTTGCTCTCAATTCTACTGCTCTACGTTTCTGTGATTCTGATACTTACCCGGTGTGTGAGATAAAGATTTACCATGACCTTTGTTATTTAATAGCGAAGTGCAAGGTTATGGAGGATTACTGTGCTCGTTACTCATTATTTGTTAGTCAGAATTGATTCAAGCGAAGCCGCCGAGGATGGCGCTATCAACAAACTCATATTTATGCTCATCAGCCCAGCCCTTTTCGCCGGGCGGCGCATATTTTTTTTATTCAACTATTTAGCCACTTCAGTCAAATATACTGTGCAAACGACTAGAGACAGAGTCTAGCATTACCCTTAGCAGTTTTGTTGGATTGCTGGAGCTGTACATGTCTACATACTCGTTATTTGTTTCGGGTTAAATCTTCCTTTCTTCTCTTTCATTATGTATTTTTGTGTTCTCCTTTAATCTATCCTCTTCTCTTTTGTCATGTATATCTTTTTTTCTTCAATCTATCCTTCTCCTTCGTTATATATTTCTTTGTTTATCCTTCAATATATATCCCCCAGTTCTCATTCGTTATGTATTTCTTTGGTTCTCCTTCATTCTAACCTCTTCTCTGTTGTTTTATGTATTTCTTTGTTTCTCCTTCGTCATCTATTTCTTTGTTTTAATCTGTTTTTCCCTGTTTTTCCTTAGTCTAGATCTATGATCCTCTTAGTTCTTTAATCATGTATTTCTATGTTCTTCCTTTTACTGGATATTGTTAAATTTCAATGTTCTTTTTATACAATGCATGCAAAACAAACAATAACACTGTGCCACATTGTATATACCTTGGCACCATGAACTTGTATGATCTAATGCAAGTTAACATTTAATATTTCTTTAATCTTAAGTATGTTGAATATTAATTTAAATTATTTGTATGCGCCTTGAGCATCTTTAGAGATGGATATGTTGCGCTTTATAAATATTGTTATTATTATTATTATTATTCTCTTTCCTTATGTGTTTCCTTGTTTTTCCTTCTCCATATCCTCTCCACTATCCTTGTCAGTTTCCCCCTTTCTATCATCTTCCCTTCCCTGGATGCGTGCTTGAGGCATAATAGTGCGCTGACGATTTCACCAGAGCACTTCAGGGAATTTTTTCGCGAAAATGGCTAAACAGTTGTGTAAAAAAAATATGCACCGCCGGGCGTCCTAATTTAATGATCACGCCACCATCGGCTGGTAGTAAGTAAGTAAGTAGGGGATCGAGGTAGCGTTGGTGTGGTGGAGATCAAAAGTAAATAGGCCAGATTCTGGACTAGTACGTATGTGATGAAATCAATTTCCCAACCCCTCTTAAGAAACTAAAAATTCTATGTAGCTAGAGTGCTTTCCCCCCAAGCTGCAAAAGAGAAAGATGAGAATGAAATAATTTAAAATAAAAAAAAAAAAAAAGGAAGGGAAGAGAGAACTGAAATAGAGAGAAAGAAAGAGAGAAAAGGGCATTTGGAAAAGAGAAAGAACCAAAAGTACGGAAGACAAAAACTACCTAGAAAGGGAAGAATATAAAGATAGTATACCAAACGGGGGCGGGGCACGTGACGCCAATGCGAATTTTGTATATATTTATTTATTTGCCTTTTGGTGCAGGCACTAATAATTGTGTACATGTTCGTCGTTTGAAATCATCAATTATGGAGTTGAACCCCCCCCCCCCCCTCTAATTTTGTTTTGTGTGTGTTTTGAAGGAACCCCCCCTCTAATTTTGTTTTGTGTGTGTTTTGAAGGAACCCCCCCCCTTAAAAAAATTGTGATAATGGGTGACCCCAAAAAAAGAAATGTCCTCTTACCCCCCCCCCCCGATCGTGATTTTCAAATTTTAACCCCCCCCCCCCCCTTCGAAAAAATCCTGCGTACGCGCCTGATGAAAGCGGTTTTCCACAACCTGTATTGATATTACTTGCCATATTTCGAGTATGAGAGCATTTTGAATTAAGAGCCATTCTGTTCAGAGCCAGGGGCAGTTTTCTATGATACTCTTCCACACTAACAAAGAATAATAAACATTACACATAATCAACCTTACCGAGTGTCTATTTTGTTTGTTTGCAGTATTTTGTGTTGTTCTGATTTCTGTGATGTTTTTTGTTATTGTATTGTGTGAATTGGAATCACGCCTTTCAAGTTTTTAAAAACTTTTCTTTGTACTTTCAAATTATTCATACCCTTGTAACTGTGATATTTTTGTGTTTTTCATGACTAAAGAAGTAAAGATGGACTGGACAAATATGAGGGCGTTTGTTGGATTCCTAATAGGTGTAAGTTTGAATATGTCACATTCTCAAGATGCATAAATCGGGACAAATCAATGTTTGCTTATACTCCAAACATTACAAAGCTTGGTAGGGGTATGTATAATATAATTGTTAACTGTATGCGTACAAATTAATTATGTTTACACTGTATATAAAATTGTCTTTTCATTGAGACAAATAATACATTTTACGGTTGAACATTTGAGCCAACAAAATAAAACGTTGAATGCTTAGCCAATAAAATAAAACGTTGAACGCTTAGCCAATAAAATAAAACGTTGAATGCTTGTCCAGACAGGGTTTCCTTTAAACGTGTACTTTGCCTCAATTTGCCGTAGATATCTCGCATAAACGGAATAATAGCAGAGAGCGCTTTGCATACAGAGACAGCTAGACAACACAATGCCAACACGGCACCATAACTTCCACAGCCAAAACACAATTGTAACATCGTCGAATTTGTTTGGGGGACTACTATTTACACTACTACAGTACTAGAAATACCCATAACAAATCATCGGTGTTTGCTCAGTTCAAGTTTTGGTGAGGTGTGTTCATGCGTGGAAGCGAGGAGAGGAAAGTCATGTGACCAAAACCCCCGAATCATTCGCCAATGTTTTGAGAGTGTGTGTGTGTATTGGGGTGTATCAATCAGATATGATTATTTACGACTGGGGACCGACCTTTACACTTCACCATCCGAAAGACGTGACTCAGTTTCGAAGCTGCGTCCTCGGCTGAATCAGTTTAGCTGGATTACAGGCGCACGCCACAACACCTAGTTGAGAGCGGGCATTTATAGTTTTTATACGGCAAAAATTTGACGGCGTTTAAAAAAAAAAATACGGAGGTATATATATGGATTTCGGTTCTTCGTCGTGTTTGCCAGTAAAGCTACTCTTTGTCGAATGTGAGAAGAATCGATTTGTTTTATTGCAGTGTAAAGGCAGTTTATAGATTTTCGCCTTCATCTATAAACAGGCATGCGATATTAATATAGTTCAATCATTGCAACAACAAAAGATGGCTGTTCGGCACCTCGCGATCGGTGAGTTTGTCGTGATTGTATACCTGACGTTGGTCACATCTGGATCCTCGTACGCGGAACAATTACCCAATGTCGTGTTCATTCTCGCTGACGATTACGGATTCAACGACGTCGGCTACCATGGTCGATCGCACGGGTCTGCGATACTGACGCCGAACCTGGACAGGCTCGCAGGCGAGGGTGTTAAGCTAGAGAACTACTACGTTCAACCGATCTGCTCTCCAACGAGGAGCCAGCTCATGTCTGGAAGATACCAGGTAAAAAACAGGAATAATTAATCGAGCAACGTCTCTTCAGCCCGCTGTTAATAGATAGATAAGAGAATGAATAAATTAATCAATGAATACATATGTATAAATAGACGTGAATAAATTAGAATAAATACAAATAAATATAAAGATTACAAATAGAGAAATTAGTACATGACTTCTTTATCGTTCGTTCGTGTCTCCTTAGATCAAGATTAATGTATCTTGATCTTCAGAGACAGAGTAGTTGCTACAACCGGCCGTGTCAGACACGTTGCCCCGGGGTGCGAGATAGGACTCTTGTAGCGTACCCCCCCCCCCTCTTCTGTATTAAACTGCTAGACTATAATGTTGTTCAGACGGAGGCAAATTACCCTAGGGTAAAGGTCGTGTTAAGAGCTAGTTGGGGTAAATATGGCGAGGTAGGTGTAAAGGTACGAGTAGTGACCGTCTGAACGATGATTGTGTTAGCTATACCTAGGTGTTGCCATAGAAGTGCATGATTATTGTTAATTTAAGGAGTAGACTGTCTGAACGTTTGCACCAATGCCTTTATCTTCCAATCACTCCTTTTGTTAAAGGTTCAAGCAGCTTATTGCCGGAAGATAGTGCCACTTTCTATACGGATATACCCTACATGCATACTGGAACTTCTACTTTTGATTAGTTTAACTCTTAAGATTAAAGGTACCATGTGCTACAGTATGTGCTATGTACTATTTGCAGCCAACATCAAATTCTGTAGAACTTTGCAGGAATTATGAATATGTCACATATGTCCCCTTTGTGAAATGTAAACGTTAGCAGTGTCCTAATATTCCAATTATATGGGTATAACATTTAGAAAACAAAATAAAAAAGATAGCATTTTGGGAATGAGCTTTCCAAATAGTGTCCACACAGATGAAAGACATAGTTTCTTTATATGTCTCCGCGTCTTTTTGTATGGTGATATATATTTGTTATTACATCTCGCATACTAAGAATCTTGCAATCTGATTGGTCTAAACGAGGTCACATGATAAAAGATAGATAAGTACTATCTACCTGAGATAGGTCTTTTGTAAGTGAACTTTTTGCTGCTGCCCCACTTGCCATTGAATACGCGTAGCAAAGTAGGTTACGCGAAATGTCAATGTCAATGTCAATGTCAAATGAGCGCGCATCGACTTCGTTACATTGTATGCATGTTGCGCTTTGTAAAATCTAGCTGAAGCTAAACGGTCTGCAGAATCAGTTTTTTTAATTATGTAGAATTCACATTGAATAGACCTTATTTGCCGATGTGGGATATAAAACAAATATTAACCTCCTTTACTCGGGCAATGGATACAAACTATCATCGCCTCGGTGATAGTTTGCACCATTACCCTCGTAGTCGATTAATATTTGCTCACTAGATCCACACGGGTCTCCAACACGGCGTGATCCGACCTCCCCAGCCGAACTGCCTCCCGTTGGATGAAGTCACGCTCCCGCAGAAACTCCGGGAGAATGGCTACGCCACCAACATGGTCGGTAAATGGCATATCGGCTTCTACTTGGATGCTTGCTTGCCAACTGAGAGGGGCTTTGATTCTTACTTTGGTAAGGGCTTATTTTAATGAGCATTTTGTAACGAGTAATACATATACCACTACTACTACTTGTACTACTACTACTACTGTGCTACCTATTTTTACATAATAGCAGTGAAGGGATGATCCTTTGTCTACCATAGCAATTGTTGAGGGTAGAATGAGGAACTGTATATTTTGTCCGCTTTCTTTGTCCGTCATGTTCATAGTGAGGTTTCACTGTATTCTCACGGAACATTTTGTTCTTTTTTATCAGGATACCTGATAGGGGCTGAAGACTATTACACGCACATGCGCTCCTACAAAGTCGGTCCCAAGATCCTATCAGGGTACGACCTACACGCGAACAAGACACCGGTCTTCGATTACAAAGGACAGTATTCTACCCATCTCTTCACGAATAAAACAATTGATGTCATAAGGAGGCATGACAAGACAAAGGTACGTTTACGTGTACAGTATTTGAAGAGCTCGTTCCCAAAATAGTATCTGTTTTCATTGTTGTTCTACAAATCAGGGACGTGATAGAGAAGGACTGGAATCAAGCCACTCTCCCTTGACCCCATGCTCCAAGCCGCCGAAAAATTATGCGCTAATCTTCAACTGTTGACCAGGTGGTGGGATAAAAAGAGCGCATGAAATTTTCAGGATTACGAATTCCTACATCAGAAAATGGTATCGCAGCAACTGTTCGCTGTCCCTTTCAATTATTTCTCATCTATTGTAGAATGTGTAAAGAGTTGAACAAGCGAACACAAACTTGTGTAATTTCATCCTTTTTCGAACTGCAAAAATACAAAAAACACGCGAAAACACGCATTAGCAAACTTAAAGTTATCGAAGATTGTAAATCATGGATTGAATAACGGAATATTAAAACGTGCACAAATTAGCACATTATCCTAAAATATTCAATTTTTGTCAGGATCGAATATTTCTTTTACCAACTCTGGCACACAAAAAGGAGGAAGGGCTGTGTCCTAAATTTGAAAAAATTGATGCACTTTTCCCGATACAACCCCTGTATAAATTTTATGCCATTTTGCTGGTAATTTAATATTTTGGAATAAGTGTGAAACTGGTGCCTGGCCTCCAAAATTCACCTCAGTGGAAGCGCGATTCCAAACAAGTGGAATGTTACACATCCCATTGTTATGCTTTAGAACTCAAGAATGCGTTTAAAAAAATTACAAGAGTTTCGACTCCTCACCTCCCTGTTCAAATTCAAGCTTACTCGTCTGCATCATTATTTTCATTTCACTGCTAATTAAATGCGCATTTTTCTTATCTTTAAAAAAAATTCTCCTAGCCGATAGATTAAGAGTGAATTTTCGTTTAAGTTGGTTTTATACATGCTTTCTAAACACAAACTATTTTAAAGGTGCTTGGCACACTTTATTTAAAGGCAACTCTGAACTGTATCTGACTTACTTCAGTTGGACCGGAAAATTTGTACGTCTTCGAGCTAAGCCAATTCGCAGGAAAACGTGTTTTTATGGATTATTTGAGCATTATTCCTATTCCTTCTTTTTCCTTTTTCCTTTTTTATTTGTACATTAAAGCCATTGTTCATGTACATTAATTACTGTAAGTGCTAGAAAAAGTTTCCTATCTCAGAGCTAAGCCACCTTTCAAGAAGCATATTTCTATGGATTAATTGAGCATTATTGTTATTTCTTAATTTCCCCTTTTTCCTCTCTTGTATTTGTCCCTTAAAGCCACTCTTCATGTACCTGGCATATCAAGCCGTACACGTACCTTTGGAAGTACCTGACAGCTACATGGACCCATACATGAACATCACCGACAAAAATAGACGTACCTTTGCCGGTATGGTAGCTTGTATGGATGAAGGTGTAGGAAACATCACAAGAGCTCTCAAGGACGCTGGTCTTTACGATAATACCATCATCATATTCTCAACAGGTAAAGAAATGCAGGTATTTCTATTTATATTTAACCCTATCGAGACAGCTATTGTTGTTTGGCTCCATAATTTCTTATTCAGAGCAGGCCCCCACCCCCCTCCTCTCCCCCCCCCCCCAAAAAAAAAATATATATATATACATTAAACAAAAAAAAAAAAAAACACAAATGAAAATAGATGCAACTAAGAATAAACCTGTAAAGGGAAAGGAGAAAAAAACAAGGGAAGAAATACCAGATGCATAAGTAGAAATGGCATTTCTATTCATATGTACATGCCCACTACGTCTAGTTAGGTTGAGTGACCATGAATACAATTTTTAAAGAGGAAAATAAGCTTTAACATCCTTCAAAATGGGAACATATTGGTGATATGTGCCACCCTGTATACTATATGATAAATAAAAATGATAAATAAATAAATAAACCAAAAGGGAGGTGCAAAGTAATTTTTTGAACAAAATTTGTAATTTTCGTAGCTTTTCAGGAATGTTCATAGCGATGTTGAGAGACAGTACACTATATTAAAGCAATGTAACAATAAGGAAAAATTATTTGTTGTACATTTGAAGAACTTAAAGTGATTAGTTAAGCCATAAAATCCTGTCATGAAGGTGGACAGGACATGTTTTATACACTTAAAAAATGTCCACTGTGTAAGGTACAGGTAAACGATTTAAAAAAAATGGCTGGACAATAATTGACCATAATGCAAACACAATGTTCGACAGTAGATGGCGACATTGCTGCCACATTGTACAGGTTACACATGCGAGATACGATACTGGGGAGACGATAAGATTTTTTTTCCGGCTTCCATAGTGAATGTACAGCAGTGTCAACTAATTCCTTATTTTAATAATTTATTGTGCAGGTTTTATGAACTCCCTCGATGCTTTGATGAGATCTATGTAGGCACTCTCACAATCTGGTAATTTATCTACTAGTTTATTGGTTATGGGGGCTGTTTCACAAAGATCCTAAATTGGACTTAACAATAATAGAAAGCCGTTAGCATCTATACAAATATATTGTAAACGTTGTTTTAAAAGGCATGAAATGTTGATTCAAATCATTCATATTTTCTGTCATCAAGGAGATTTCATGTTCCTGATGTGGAATATATAACAAGTATAAAATAATGGATTTTTCTCTTTTGTATATATTCTATTTTAAGGCTACAAATGGCTCTCCATAATTTTGAAGTCCAACTTAGAGTCAAGTTCGACTTAGAATCTTTGTGAAAAATCCCCCAGAAATTATTATTTCTTCCAAGGTCTCGAGCCATTGTATTTGCATGGGATCCGGAAGTGCCTGTGCAAAATATACCCATGGTCGGTACTGCCCTCTATGGTCGAATACCGTAGATTCGGTAGCGAGAATTTTAGCAGGATTGTATGGGTAATGTAAAAATGAATCTTACTGTTTGGTTTGTTCAAGTTAAATGCACATTTGATCACTTATTATTCTAGAATTCAATTTAGGTTTCTTTTTTTTTCCTGAACAGATAACGGTGGTCCAATCCAAAGCGGTGCCAACAATTGGCCACTGCGGGGAAGCAAAGGGTCCCTTTGGGAAGGAGGGATTCATGGAGTAGGGTTCGTACACAGCCCTCTTCTACCCGATGCAGTCAAAGGAACGGTCAATCATGAATTGATTCACGTGAGCGACTGGCTACCGACTATTGTAGCAGGTATTGCAGGTGGAAGGTTGAATGGAACCAAACCCTTAGACGGCTACAATGTCTGGAGCTCTATCAGGTACCCTAGCCATCAGGAACTCTCTTTTTCCCTCTACTTCTTTTTTAATCTAGCGAATCGTTATATTAGAACTTATATCAGGGATGTTTAAAGGTATAAATGAGTCTTCTATCATGTACTCTTTCCATTAATGGTACTATGTCCCATTTTCAGGCCCCAAAATGAAAAGATAATTTCCAACGGCATTTGAAAGATGATACTTATTTAGAACCCCCAAAAGTGGGCTTGAAAATGTCTTTAAGTGGGAAAATAACGACTATTAGTTGTCAAATCGACTTAAGTGATAGCAATACAGTAATAAATATACTGATTTTTAGAACATTGTTCCGAACGGTCGTACGTTTTGTGCTGCACAAAGATTCAAGCAGTTTAATTTTGGCCATGACAAGAAGTGGGTTATTGATGTAGACAAATGCTCTTGTACCCTTTACAGCTCTTTTTATTTATGTTATTACCAAAGAAGAAGAAAAAAAGCCAGTCAGTCACTCAAGTAACAGTGAAGTCTAGCAAGTAAACGGGTTTCCTTGCATAATTTGAATATTAGGACACTGCTAACGTTTAAATTTCACAATTAGGACATACATGACATATTCATAGTTCCTGCAAAGTTCTAAATGATTTGATGTTGGCTGCAAAAAGGACATAGTATCTTTGAAGCTCCACTCCTTTTTGGGGAAATTTTTTCTTTTCTTCTATTCTTCAAAACTTTATGTATTTTGGTAAATTCTTCTCTTCCAAGAGAGAAGTAGAAGTTTCCTTTGGGACTCAATTAATCAAATATTGTTCTAACAAACAATATCTTTCCTTAAATGATACATTGTTCAAATGAAATACAATGTCTTTGCCAATAATATATCTGAATAGACTTTTGGTACAAAAGTTGAACTAATGGCAAATTTCGATCGAGAAACATTGATTGTGAAACCTCCCAATTTGTTGCTAATTTAAGGATTTGGAAGCCTATTTTCCCATTAAAAAAACCTCGCGTCAAACGCAATGTGGTTGTGTTTTAAACATGGACTCAATGCGCGAAGGGATTTTGCCGATGTCAAGAGGTGAAACTCAAGGATATTGAAATCACGATTTATTTACTTTCGCATTTGTAATCATTCAGTGGTACAGCATCGTCCCCTCGAAAGGAAATCTTGCACAATATCGACTCGCTTTACGTCGCTCCCGAGATTCTACCGAATTACTTTGAGGGCGAGGATTTTCTGTGGCGAGTTTTGGCGCGAGTTTTGAAAGAGAAATTCGATACGTCAATCAGAGCTGCGCTACGCGTCGGAGACTGGAAAATAAAGACAGGGCCAGACTGTGAGTGCAAAATTATCTCAAAGTTACTCGCTCATTTTCGCAATATCAAAGATAAACTTGAGCTCTGGTCATACTACGACTACGACTACTTCTAGTATAAGCAGTACTGGTAATGATACTTCCAATTCTACTATTAATACTACTACTACAACTGCGACTACTACTTCTACTACAACTACTACGACTACTACAACTTTCAACACTACTACTGCTACCACTACCACTATTACTAGTACTACAGTAACTTTTGTCGTCGTTGTCATTTACGTAAAAAACGTTATTTCTCTATCCCCTCCTCTCTTTGTGACAATAGCATCGGCATCCGATGTGTGGCAGCCGCCAGCCGAGTCCGGACTCCACACGATATATCCGATAGAGAAACCGAACCAAAAGGTATGGCTCTTCAACATAACTGCCGATCCTCTGGAGCGAACCGATCTTTCAGGAAAGTATCCGGATGTTGTCAATGAGCTTCTTCAGAGATTAGAGGAGTATTACAAAGGTTCGGTTCCCGTGCGGTATCCAGATCCGGATTTGGAAGCGGATCCAGCCTTGCATGGCGGTTCATGGGGGCCATGGGAGTAAATCCATAGCAGGTTTCAGGTGAAACTGATTCAAACGATAATAATAGCAGTGGTTCTACTAGGACCCCCCCCCCCCCCGACATATATATATTAAATTCTAGCCCGACTTCTTGAAACTGGTTTGAAAGCTGCACTATTAATGCCGGATTCAGTGGGCAAGGTAGACATGTAACCGCCCCCACCCCCCTCACTTCACCAAAAATGGGCAAATTTGTGAAGCAGACAATGAGAAGAAGAAGAAATAAATATTAGGGGGATAGATAAGAGGAATGAACAGAAAAGGAAAAATAGAATGGAAAAGTAAACTGGAAGAAGAAAAGATGAAGCATGGGTTTAGCTAATTGATTTGTCAGATAAATTGGTAGCAAAACTGCACATCAAAATCACAGATGAGATTTGTGTTTGTTTGTCGTATAACTTTCGGACTTTCCCCCCATCCTGTGGCAGAAAATCCTTGATCCACCAATTCACGTTGCAGAAACTACCCCTATTTTAACCCACGGCTAACAAGACAGACAACAAGTAATTTAAGAACCAGTATTAACCCTGATTTAAAAAAAATAAAAAAAATTGTTGTTATTTACAATGACAAATGATTACAATTGGTCTAGGCATCACAGAAGAGCCTGTTAAAAAGCAGAGGTGAATATTTATCTATATTTACTATTTTATTAAATGTTTAATGTAAGGTTTAATTCATACATACTCTGAGCGTTAAAACTAGAAATAAGGGAGAAAAAAAAGATTATTGCAAGCTATTGCTAGCTTGTTCCCTGGTAAAACAAAAAAATGAGTTCATTTATGTTCCACAAGAGAATTTATATTATGAGAAACATGTTCTTTCTTTCTTATGACATAACTATTTTAATCTACTACACTTCTATTTTCTCTATGGGTTATATATTTACCATACAACGATAGTATTGTTGAAACATATGCAATGATTGTGAACTAATATTGATATGGGATTTACAATACTCTTGTCTTTGGAAGAACGTGTGTATCCTAAAAAAAAATCAAGAAAAGTTAAGTTGGTCCAATTCACACAAAAATGAGATACATGTAGGTCTTGCCTTAAAAACTAGAAAACATTTAAAACTATAATTGCAGAATTATTTGGAGAACAAAAAATCGTGTTTATATAATATTAATGTCTTACGTACCGAAGAATTAATAACCTATGGTTTCTACAGTTTGTTTCTAGACACGGTAATTCGACAAATATGGCTCCTCTTGAATTTACTATTAAGATATCAAATGTTTATGAGACTAAATAATTTCTTTTTTTTCTAGGATATTTATAAAGCATTCAATTATATTAATCACAACAAATCTATCTACGAGATTTATCGTCACGATATCCATGGAACAACACTAAAATGGTTTGAAAATTATTTTAGTGACAGCAAACAGTTTGTATTTGGATACAATTATAAATGAAATATGTGTGATATAAATATAGGAGTTTTTCAAGGATTGGAAGTGGGACCGCTGTCGTTCCTTCTTTTCATTAATGACCTGCAAATATGTAATCCAAATACTTATTTTTGTTATATTTACAGATTGTAAAATCTTTTCCATCTTCGTAAAAGATATCACTTAAATTAACCATGCATTCAATGTTGAATTAAAGTCTATTTTTAAATCGTCTACCAAAAAATTGTATGGTACAAAATCAAAGAAAAAAAACGTGTTTTGTAGATTTCAATAACAAACAACAGGATAAATGAAAAGGGGATGAAAAGATACATAGAAAACAATGAAATTCAGCCATTTAAATTTTGTTTTATGCCTTTATTCACGAAACTTTACCTAGAGAGCACACAAATATATTGTTGGTTATGACATGTCTACAACAATTGGTGCAATAAACCGTCTGAAATGTACAGTACCGAATCAAGTACTTTTATCTTTGTAGCGTACAACGATTTTTTTCATACATAATGTTTTGTTCTACCTATGGGATCACAGTGCCCGTTGCCTCCTAGATCGAGTTTTAGAATGTTAACAAGGTGAAATTCGTATTATTAGCAATTCAGCACCTCTTTCCTGTGATTCAGACCTTTTTAAAACGTGCATTTCCAATCGGAGCTGTTCTCTTAATCTCAAAATAATGTATCTCTATGACAATTTAGACGTGCCCAAAATAATTAGATTTGGGGATGCTGTTGCTTCTTAGTGCTCGTGTTTCAGTTTTTCTTTTCATTGTAATGTTACTTAACTCATAGCCTGCCATAAGGCTGCATGTACGCTATTGTTATAGTGCTTTGTACACGCGAGCAAGCTACTGTTACTCTGCTTCTTGCATGATTGCACGCATTCGTAATAACAGTTATTGTTCATGCCCGTTGGACTGTGCCTAGTGTTTTGCACGCGCTATTGGTAGTACCATCGAGTTAATCCGATTATCTCGTTTTAAATTTGGCACACTGGGGATTAGCCCTGTGGCAGGATAAGAGTTAATTTGGCCTAACTAATCGTATATATTTTCTTATCCTAATCTCGCTTGGGGATTATCCTGAAATAGGCATTAGGACTTTGCTAACCCCCACATGTAATTCATTTCAAGTTAAGAATGTACCGTTGTGTATTCTTTGTTCATTCCTACTGTAATATGTATTATGTTTGTTGTCATTCTTATCATTCAGTTGTATTTATCAACCGTTTTTATGAGTTATTTTGAATAAATTTGTATTTCAATATGGTTTCTGATGAATTTCTCATGAACAAAACTGTATTATTTCTTATAATTGCAGGGGCTATTTATTCTCTCTTTATTAAAGAGAAGGTTGAGTTCTAGGAGGTGAAAAATAGTTTGTGAGCGTTATCATTGTATTATGCAAGTGTGGAAAAACGTCAGATAAAACATGTTTCCTGAAAAGCATGGCTCTTCAAATGCCTTAATATTCTAAATATGGCATGTAACATCATAAAAAATCGGGGCGGATTTTTTCGCCACGTGTTCATTTAGTCCCATATACATCTTTCTGTGTACAGTGTTTGTAACTTTACCAATACTGGGCCAAATTTCTAAGCATTTTGATGATTCCAGAACCTTGCAGTACACACCAATACTTATATGCTGGATGATCAATCTTTTCTGATCGATTCCACAACGTTTTTCACAATGCAATCGCTTGACCAGAAATCAACCTTTTGAGTAATGATGTTTCACTATTTTGTATAGATTTTCTTAAGTAATCTTGTTATGCTTGATTTTTTAATGTCATATTTAACAAGTCGTCTGCATGCACTGGTCTCAGCTATTTTCATGGCGTGATTTTCAGTTAGACCTCCATATTTTCAACTTTTGTCAACGTGGCAAAAAAAAATAGTTTTATTTTTTCCAATCTCAATACAAGCATGTCCAAGAAAGAAAAACCAAACCGGCTTCCATGGCATGGAGTTACACTTATAATGAATAATATCCCTTTGGGATGTACATGTATGGAAAGCACATCTTCTCTTCTCTCATTTAATGCATACATAATTATTCATAATTCATTTGCGTTCCAAATTTCCCTTTTCACGCACAAATTGTAACTTTGAGTAGGGTTTTAGGGTAGTAACCGTAATTATTTTAAATCAAAAGAAAATATCACTTAAACATTCAGAAAATGAATGATATTTTCAAATCAAATCAATTGAAATAGTTCTGATTCCATAACTGAATCAAAAAAGGAAAAAATGCTTACATTAATTAAATACCAAATGAAATTTGCAATAAAACACAGAGAAAGAAACCAATTTAAACTTTACAATATTAAACGTCGATAAGTGATCAAAGCATTTAAGGATACACTAATATATATAGGCATAATATTACCATAAATTGAGTCAAATTTTAAAGGAAATTGACAAATCTACTTAAAAACCGAGCTTGTATTACTCAAAAAGGGAAACAAAGAAAGGAAGAAATTTGAAGAAAAAAATGAACACAAGCACTACTCTTAAGTTATGAGCTTTCATAGGCTTATAACGTGACTGCACTACTTGTAGCTACTTGCGCCCTCTATATAGCCAACCATGCCTAAGCGGTACGTGTATTTTTTCCTTCACGCTAGCGAGGGAATTTCTCGATTAATTCCAATGAAACCGCTCGCGGAGAGCCTGGACTGTATTTTTAACCTATAAGTACGTAATGTACTGTACTGATGATGATAATGTACTGAAATTGTTTTGTCGATGGGTGTTGTGTGTACATGTGTGTGTATGTTCACGCTTGTTGCGCTGATTTCTGCTCTCATATTCAACAGCAAATTGCAAAATAAATACCAATGTTTTTGTTTAATATATGTAACTGCTCCGAATCTTGTGTTGTGTTCAAATGGTTGAAGTGGTTTTAATTATGAAAAACTTGTTTTCAACTCTGTTTTTCCACATGACGTCCCTCCCCCTCCCCCTCCCAACCCCCCCCCCCCCCCTCTCTCATTCTCTTCCTCTCTCTCGCTCTTTCCATCCCTCATAACTCTTTATCTCTCTCTCTCGCATACGCCTATATATACCTATATACCTACTCTATACCTACTCCTTACCCCCCTCCCACCCCCCTCTCTCTCTCATTATTCTCTCTCTATCCCTTGCCTTTTTCTTCCCTTTTTTCATTTCGACTCCTCCCTTTTCTGATTGAATTTATATGTCACCTTCTTCAGTGAGATACCATTATTGAAGTTCACACAATACATGTTCAAAGTCTGGTTTTGAAATATAGTATGTTTAAATCTTTAGTGTGATATTTTGATAGTTTTACGCATTACTCACAATTTCCGCATGCGCATTCCCATTTCCTTAAAAGTATAACTTCATTTATTGTATTTTAACTGTTTTAATCTGTATAAATTACATTAAATGTGGTACTATATGAACTGTAATTTTGCATACACAGTAATTATACTTCCTCTAATTCTCTCTCTCCCTCTTTCTCCCCCACCCCTTCTAATACTCTCAGGGTTACCTGTTTCTTACATTTTACTTCGTTCTTTCTACTATCCTCCTCTCAATTTCCTCTTCTCTAACTCTCCTTTTCTCCCATTTTCCTTCTACTCTCCTTTTTTGCTATATCTCTCGGTGCAATATGTGAACATAGCTTGACCCTGTTTTAAGAATACTACTGTCTTAATTATTGTGATTGCCGTATTGTTTTTATTTGTTGATGTTCTAATAATAATAATAATAATACATAAGATTTGTATGGCGTCAAATCCACTTGACAATCAAATGCTCAAGGCGCAGCTTGTGCGAAAGATGAAATACATGATAAACATTATACAAAAGTGCAATAGAAAAGGTAAGGACATGTAGTGGTAATCAATTATAGACTAAATTAAACAGATATTTCTTAATGTTATTTTGTAACACTTCACCAGAACTGCTTTTTTTTAAATCCATTGAGGAAGAGTATTCCATAAGGAAGGCCCAGCATGAGCGAAGGTTCACCCCCCCCCCCCAACACTGAGTTTTAACCCTAGGAATAACAAGTATGCCAGAGTTTTGAGAACGTAGCTGTCTAGAGGGAATGTAATGCTTGATAATTGTTACAACATTGATGTGCAAGTACAATTATTTATATCATGTAATTCAGCCTACGGACTGCCAGGTTCAGTATTTTAATAAACCGTAAACCAAATATCGTGAAACATCGTTAAATATAAAGGACCTTTCAGTATTTTGAAATACACGATACACGATCGGGAGTATGAGTTGAATCAAAGCTAAATTTAAAAGAATCAAAAGGTTAAGCACAAACAGACGATGTGGAGCATTTTCCAAAATGGGGGGGGGGGGGGGGACACCATAAAAAATGACACTTTCTGGAAGATAAGGGGCACCTACAAAGGGAAACATCGAAATGTAAATCTACCATATTTAGACATTGGTTTGCCTATTTACCCCTACTTTTTTATGATTGAGATTGCATTAGCAGGGATGATTTCAATATTTGTTTCACTCTTTACATGGTCCAATATACTGTTTAAGAATCATACATTGCAGTTGGGTGTGATGGTCTGAATATTAAGAACATTTTAAGATTTGTGACGTCGCAGGGCGAAAAGTTTAATAATGAGAAAACGACAACAAATTCTGGTGGGTTTTAAGCAGGCGCGGATCCACGGGCCGATTTTACCGGCCCTGCCCCCCCCCCCTAGCCTCCCAAACCGGTAAAAAAATAGGATAGTAACGTAGATTTTACCTTAAACAAAAATATATAAAAAACGCCCCCCCCCCCCCCCCTGACCTGCCAGTGACACAAATGCGGCATCAAAATATTTGTGCTTCTCTGACCGTAATTAAATGCCTTAAACCCCTGATCTTCAGGGGGCTCCGCCCCCTGAACCCTCACACCAATTTACGCTCGCTACCCTCTACCTGATCGTAAATACTTTTGCCCCCCACTTTCATAAACGTTCCGCGGGGCCTGTGTATATAATATACTGTATACGTATACAACACTGATCTTTATGATGTCTTTAACGTGACATATCTTCTTCTCCCCTTGCAAACGAGAAAGAAAACAAGGTCATTAAAAGGGATTAAGCGACAAATAATGATTGTGATTCAAATCGATGCGAATATTTGTTTGAATAAGCACTGCTATTCACCAGAACCTTCTTTGTAAAAACAACTTTTACAAATCTCAGCCATGCTTATTGAGTTGAGACGTTCCATTCAATTTAAAGTACTCATTAAAGAATAGACTTCTCCTAATCTGAAAGTGATCTTACAACACAGTGGCAGAATTGCATGGCTGAGATTTGTCAAAAGTCGTTTTTACAAAGAAGATTCTGGTGAAAAGCATTGCTTATTCAAAAAAAAAATCCTTGCATCAATTTGAATCATAATAATCATTTTGTCGCATGATCCTTTTATTAAATAACCTTCTTTTCTTTTTTGTTTGCAGGGGGAGAAGAAGCTATGTCACGTTAAGAAATCATAAAGATCAGTTGTATTATGCGTATATTATGACAACAGAACAAAATGTGATTATCAGAATGTCATTTTGGAATACCTCTAAACAAATGCCCGATGTTACTGTGCCGACACCACATTGTCTATAGCCCGTATCAGTATTAGTATGAGCCAATATAAAGTTATTTTTTATTCAGTTCAGTATAATGCTTTTCCTCAAAAACAGTTTCGTTATTTTGTTAGGGTCGAGACGCTAAAAAATGGTTTCAAATGTACATTACACAAACCCCGAACCATTGCATAATGATGGTGGTTCTCTCTCTCTCTCTCTTTTTATTTTAATCATGCATTATCAACTACATATAAAGCAGCAATAAAAAACTTAGGGTTATCTGGAATAGGTGAAAGTGAGAGTAATAAAGAAAGTCATGCTAAAACGTCGCTTCATCTCCTCCCCCCCGAAAAAAAAATAAAAAAAATAGTGGTCCTCCTCTCCAGCATCCCCCCCCCCCCCCCGCTTTAATATTCACCGGCCGGCTGAGTCGGCGCAAAAATGTTCCCAAAACACTGGACCCCCCAAAACAAATATATGTCCTCTTATCCACCCCCCCCCCCTGCTCATTCGCCGTTCGCCGGCTGGCTGATTCGCCGCTAAATATTTTTCTCAAGATTTGCCCCCCCCCCCCCCCCCCCCCCCCTCTTGCCGCGGACTGGATCCGCCCCTGGTTTTAAGCACAATTCAATCATGAAAAACTGAAAATACATTTCATAATTATTGTAACAATTATAAATGCGAGTGAGCTTTGGGGTCTTATGTAATGGAGAAAAGAAAAGGGATACTTATTAGAAAAGAAGAGGGGTACATGTCATAACAAACCTCAAACCTGAAAAGGGGCACTCACCAAAGATGGAAAAGGTACTTATGAGAAAGGAAAAGGGGCATTTGTCGAAGAAAAAGGGGCACCTATCAGATTTTAATTGGGGCATTTATCGGAGGTGAATAGGAGTATTTATGAAAAGGTGTAGGGGCTGTTATTAAAAAGAAGGGAAAAGGGGCATTTATCAGAAGGAAATAGAGTAATTAATGAAAAGGGGACACGTGTCAAAATAAAAGACGCACATATCAGAGGTGAAAAGAAGCGCGTATTAGAAGGGTAAGGGGAACTGATTAAAAAGGAAAATGTCACTTTTCAAACGAAACATTTGCCCCCCCCCCCCCCTCCTCGGGGGCGCCGCCCTGAGCACACAGCTGTTACATGCATGTCTTTATTTCCCAATCTGTTTTAGTTCCTTCTTTTGCTTTGTTTTCCTTTTGATGATTTTCTTTATTTCCTTTTCTATGTGTTTGGCAAAATGTTTCCTTTAGTTCACCTTATCCCATTTTTATCTCTAGTCACTTTCTTGACATTATTATTTGTACCTCCTCTCTCTTTCTCCCCCCCCCCCCCTCTCTCTCTCTCTCTCTTTCTTTCACGCTCACTAATTATATAAATCGAACAAAGAAGAAAGCCATGAAAATCGAGATCGGTAACTTTCTCCTTGTCGAGTTGGTCCTGATGTTTATAATTCATAGGCCAGGGGTTCTCAAATTAGAGTTGTTATCGATCTTAAAAGTCAAATAGCCCTTTCATTTCATTTTAAAAATAAAATCTAATACACCCCTTGATAATGAGCACAAAAAAGCCCTCAGATTTATAGGCAGTAAATAGCAGAACACGCATTTAAAGGGATAGTTGAAATCTGTTGCAGAGGGTGCTACACAAAATAATTTGTTTGTGAGATAATGAAAAAATGAGTGTCAAATTTGAAAGAACATACAGTTTTATTGACGGAATCAGCTTTGTTTGATCAAAATTGGTTCAGAGACGGCTGACATAACGATTTATAATACCACCACAAATATTAGATAATTTGAACCAGCCGTTGAAAGTCATTGGAGCCAATGCCGATCTTGGCTTTTTTGTGGCTTTTTCGTGTTGGTTATATTTCGCACAATCAGCCGGCTCATGTATTGTTATTATTTTTCAATTAATTAATTAACAGTCACCGTATTTTGGGGAAAGTGAAGCTAAATTGGTATCATCGTATTGGCTAAATTTCACACATTTTGGGGTCTAAACTTCCCTTCATAGCAATTTTAGGTCCTAAAAGGGCACTAGAAATGTAATAGATAAGAATCCGAGCAATAACCATGCACGTTGAAGGTATTTGCGATCTGAAAACAGAACTCAACTATCTCTTTAATACTGGACACAACATTCAATGGGATTATGCCCAGATCATTGAGTTTGAAACGCACTCCTGGTCAAGAATGGTAGAAGAGGCATAATTTGCATTAAAAAAAGATGAATTCTTCGCTGAAAAGGGATTCTTGCTATACATTGTTACCTTTCTTCGCTCCAGTGATCTCGAGGCAGCAGACAGCAAAAGAATGTGTAAAGCCTTTGCCGGGAGTCTTGGGGCGGAGCCCTAGGAGGTTCTTGAACTTAAAAGAAAAAAGGAAATTCAAAATGGTCGTTACGTGCGATATAGATTGTAATCACTTCATACAAGTTGAACCCATTTATGCAGTCACAAAGTCTCTAAAGGCTTTTAAAAGAACACGTTTTGCCTTCTATCTCATGAACTCCAAAATGTCTGTTATGCTGTTTTTTCAAGGGGGGGGGGGGGGGGGGGAGGTGTTTGCTCACTTCGATTTTTTGGTGGGTTGTGCTCATGCGTGACTTGTCGCTGCTCTGCATGTCACGTGATCGCATGGAAGCGAGGAGAGGAAAATCGGGTGACAAAACACCTGTATATATTCATCAATGTTTTGAGAGCGGGCATTTATACGGAAACAATCCGCCGGCATTACACACAAAAACACTCCAGAGGTGGATATTTCGATTTTTGGCGGTTTAAGTACTAATTTTGACGAGTGAAATCAACTTTTGACAAATGTAAGAAGGATCGATTTTCAATCGAAGTGTAAATGCAGCTTATAGATTTTGGCCTTCATCTAGAATCAAACATGCGATACTAGTATATAGTTCAATCATTACAACAACAAAAAATGGCTGTTCGGCACCTCGGTGAGTTTTTCGTGATTGTATACCTGACGTTGGTCACATCTGGGTCCTCGTACGCGGAACAATTACCCAATGTCGTGTTTATTCTCGCTGACGATTACGGATTCAACGACGTCGGCTACCATGGTCAATCGCACGGGTCTGCGATACTGACGCCGAACCTTGACCGGCTCGCAGGCGAGGGTGTTAAGCTAGAGAACTACTACGTTCAACCGATCTGCTCTCCAACGAGGAGCCAGCTCATGTCAGGGAGATACCAGGTAAAAACCAGGAATAATTTTTTTTTTTTGGTCTTTGCCTCATCAGAGGATTTATTAGATATACATGGTTTATTTTACTTTACTTACTTAATACTTAATACTTATTCCATCTCAGCGATCAATAACAGAGCTAGACGCCCTTAACCCAATGTCTACTGGGACCGGTTGGCCCTGTATTAAGCCTATGGATATGAATGAATTCAGTAGTCAATGGGTTACTACTGGACAAAACTTTCAATGAGATGATGCCCATGCACAGTATTTCTTTTATCCATCTAGATACAGAGGATTAATCCTTTACTGAATAGGTACTTTTGCTTTACATGATTGATACATTTCTTCGCCCCGGTGACCTCGAGGCAGCAGACTGCAAGAAATTGTGTAACGGTAACAAATAAAGTCCACAGGAGTGGTTGTTAAAACTTCATTCAGCAATAACAGACACGCCCGATATAAATGTTATTTTTCTCCTTTAAAGTCAAATAGCCCCTTTCATTTTAGAAATAACCTCTCTTTCTCTTTTAACGGTATAGACTGCTTTTAGAACCCCCCCCCCCTCCCTCTCCCCAAAACGATATGGAAGCTCTTATTACCAATCTAAATGTGAAATAACATGTTTTGACTAATATGTGACGATAATTATGTAAAATCTATTCATTTCTATATACATGCACATGTTTTCTATAATTCTTCACTAATAACAAAAGAAAACACTTTTGGGCTCAATCTTGATATCCACATGTATTGAAAAGAATTTACATCACATTAACGCTTCGGCATTCTGCATGGTATTCTGAAAAAAAATACTTGAGGATTCACAAAACCGGCATGTCAGTTTAATGGACATCCTGACAATTAAAAGATCGCGAAGGTAGCCAGTACAGAACGGTCATAGCTCATTTAAACACCCCGTATTCAGCACTTGCGTCGCCGTGTGAAAACTCCCTATTGTTGGTCTCGTGGGCTGTATAATCCCAGCTATTATCACAAGCAGGATTTGTTAGTGATCTTTCTATGATTATGTTGAAATATTTGTGTTTACCATGACACTATAAAGCGGACTGGTTGAGGAGGGTGGAGGGTGTCATACACACGTTAATTGTAGGTGGGGGGGGGGGGGGGCTGTCCATGCCCACATTTTCCAAAACATCACACAGTGTATAGAGGTATACTTATCAATTGCACTCAGCACTCTCCCCCCCCCCCCCCCCCCCCCCCACCTCCCTGCCTGGCCTAACCCTTTGAACTGTCTGGACTGTCTGCGTTACTTTATTTGTGTTTGCTGATGGACTAATCTGTCTTGGTCATGGACAAGATTATGATAAGGGGCTGAAGAGGCGGGGGTGGGGAGGGGGGGGGGGGGATGAAACTTCCAACGCCCACATTTCCCAGAGTACAGAATAAGTACTTATCAATTACACTCAGTGACTCAGCACTCCAAATCCTTCGAACTTTCTGCACTACTAAATGTCCAATCACTTTTGTTCGTTCAATATACCTAGATACTGGCCAAATTTATTTCGATTATTTTCATTATCCATCTTTTGACAACAAATTAATGGTGATTAGAGGTTTTACTTAAAAGTTATCTTTAAAACTCGATGTAAACACGCGCAGGTCCACAAAACACTAAGGCATGTATATGCGTACAGTTAATACACATGATGTGGGCAATACTGTTGTGTTTGTGGAAATCGAATCAATAACTTTGGGTTGCTATAACTTTTTATTGAAAATGAATAAAAAACGTCTTCTTTACACAGAATATTTTCCTTGCACATGGGCAAATTCTAAAAAAAGTTAGGAAAAAATGCACCTCTCCGATTTTGATGTATGTAAAATATTGTTTTTGTGAAATTTAATATTTTGAGAAAAAAAATCACAAAAATCATGTTTTTTTTACTTAAATTTGCAATATTCATTAATCCCAAAATCGTTAAAGATAATTTAATTTTTCTTTCATATGACACCAAACTTATGGTGGGTCAAGGTTCCCTTAAAATATATCAACCAAATACCTCTTTACGTCAAAAGGGCCGCTTTTGGACGCCCCTCCGTTCGCAAAAAAAAAAGACTCCTCTGAAATATTATGTATTATGATAAAATCTTTCGAATAAACAAGGTGTGCTTAGTTTATGGGATAGTGGCAGGCAAACCTCTCTTTTCTGACTTTGGCCCTCCGCTTAAAATAGAGAAATAATAAATAAATAAATGCACTTTGACTTGTTTATTAAACTTCTAGACTATTAAATTGAGTTTCAGTACATACATTTGAGAAATTCTCTCTTGCCTTCCATCTATATTTCGGCTCTCTCTTTGTAAAATACGCAACATTCTTCTTCTTGTTCGCTAGAAGTGCATGTCACCGTTGGCTGTACCCTCTTACCAATGTATCTGGGAACCGTTTCACAAAGCCTTTTTTCAATGACAAATGACTAAAATCAGTAACAAATCTGCTGATGACCAATCAGAAGCAAGGATTTCAGTGGCTTATAACAGAAACTGTCATTTGTCACTGATGAAAAGTTTTGTGAACCCCCCCCCCCCCCCCCCCCCCCCCCCCCTGGTGTGCAGGTGTATAAACAGTGTCTCTATTACAAAAACAGTACATGTACAACTAGTGCACACCGTTATTGTTAAGCAAATCTCCTCATATCAGGATGGGTAAATGGCTGGATCTGAGTTGAATAGGGGTATTAGGGATGAACGACTCCATTCAAAGTACTGTTTCAGACGTCATATAGACGTCTACCATATATGCCTAACGGTGTACTCGCAATTTATAACAGCGCCCCCACCGGCTAGCCGCGACAGGTAAATTTTCGGCTCGCGTACCAAAGCGATATCCACCGATCAAAATGACTAAAATGGTCCAAGATATAAAATATTTTAAATGAAATCGATTGTCCTAATATCCTTGCACATTTGTATATTAAATGTGGATATACCCAACATTCATAACGGAACTTTTACTTTTGACTGCTTTCACTCTTGTAATTAAGGTTCGTGTGCGTATATATAATATCACAAACTTTTATGTACGGAAATAATTGATTAAGTCAACTAATTTGTCGATTGCTTCGGCACTTTTAGCTTTCATGGAAATCACTTCTGGACCGTCAAGAAAAAGGTTAAAGAACCCCTGTCCTAGGCCCTACACTATCATCTGTCTAACATACTGTTTCATCAGTCTGTCACAATATGTGGGAATCGAGCAACACCTTGCTACTAGGATTTTTTTGCTATTGCATTTAAATTTTGGTACTGCTACTAAGAATTTGGTAACCTTTCAAACAGAAGACATTTCACACAAATTATTAGGTTGAATAAATCTTTATTAACGTAAACTATTCTAAACGAGGGTTATAAGAAAACATATCAATGAATTACACATATATGAGACTCAAAGAGAAGATTAATAGAATTCACTGATTAATATAAATCCTTACCTGGGTATTTTCTACTTCTGCCCCTAAAGCTGGAAAGACCTGGACCAATTTATTGTTCCGTCTTGTCCAATAGTTCCAGTTACAGAACAGCTACATGAATCCTAAATTCCGACTTATTACATGATACAAACAAATATTCAAAGTCATTTTTGGACACAGACCGTACATCACAAAGGAGGCATGTGAAAATTCTTGCAGAGTTGTTACTTTGTCCCGCCTAGACTAGATGCAAGCTCACTTCTGATTGATGGAAAATACGTAGCGGCTATGTGACTACATTTTATGTTCATTTCTATGCAATATAGTATGTTATAGCGCATATCGCGAATGGGTGATACTTCTATGACAAATAATTTTGCTAGACAGAGGAAAGTAAGTATTGGGGCAAGCGACGTCACTATACAGCTTCGTGAACTAGCGTTATTGTGTCCATTTTCGTTCATTATAGTATATGTAAAAGAAAAACATGAAGTTTGCGTTTAAAGCAATGTAACGATCCATGCTCCGGGGTGGAGGGGGTGGGGGGCTTACTCTTTGTTACGTTTTTTTTCTTTCTCGCATTGATAATACATTCTTCCAGAAGTGCGCCTGGTTACGCCCACATTGCAGTAAACCGCCCTCTGACGGCGTGGAATACTGAAGCTCAGGGCGTGATCACATGTCACGCTGATCTCTAATTGGTCAGTTAGAAATGTAGCTTCTCGTGGACCCAACCTGAAATGGGGTTTTTCACCAGATTTATTTCATGGCCTCATTAGTTTAATTGCCTACTTCATATGGATATTATCAACGTTCTTTTTAAATATTGGTTTCATTACCAAGAATATGAAAATATTGATGCAGACGAATAAGTATAACAATCTTTGTAGGAAACAAAAAAGCATTTTGGGAATGAGCTCTTTAAATATTGTCCACAAAGATGGAGGATATAGTTTCTCTACATGTTTCCGCGTCATAATAGTGATATACAATGTATGTCTTACTAGATCCGCACGGGTATCCAACACGGAGGCATGAGACACCTTTCAATTCTTAATGAAAACGGAAGCATTTTAGGAACCGAGCTTTTCAAATAACTATATCAGATAGGCAATATTGGCGCAAGTCGACTTTTGCACTCTCACAAACAATGCCTCCTGTTCATTCAAGCGTGTAGACATACCACACAAAAAATGAAACTGAATAAATTGGGATCAAACACTCTTTCATAAGATATATACTAATTTACTGTTCATAGATGTTTTTATTAATAATTAGCAATTTTCTAGGTGTAAACTTTTTATTTACTCACACGGTATTGTCCACGATGATGAGGGATATAGTTTCTCTATGTGGTGTGTGTGTATTGGGTTTTTACAGACGTGTATCAATCAGATATGAATATTTACGTCTGGGGACCGACCTTTAAACGTCACCATCCGAAAGACGTGACTCAGTTTCGAACCTGCGTCCTCGACTAAATCAGTTTGTAACTTCCATTGCAAGCAGTGGATTACAGGCGCACGCCACAACGCCTATAATGTCTCCATGTCTTATGTATTCTTTACTAGATCCACACGGGTCTCCAACACGGCGTGATCAGACATGCCCAGCCGAACTGTCTGCCCCTGGATGAAGTCACACTCCCACAGAAACTCAAGGAAAATGGATATGCCACCAACATGGTCGGTAAATGGCATATCGGCTTCTACTTGGATGCTTGCACGCCCACTGAAAGGGGCTTCGATTCTTTCTTTGGTAAGGGCTTATTTTAATGAGTAATCAGAATCAGGCGCGTACGCAGGATTTTTTCAAGGGGGGGGTTTTAACATTTATAAATCGGGCCGAAAATTTCGCAACGACTCAGCCAGCCGCTGAATAAGCGGGGGGGGGGGGGGGGGGGGGGGGTGGTAAGAGGACACTTTTTTTTTTTTTTTTTTGGTCTCAAAATTTGAAGATTTGACATTTTGCTCCATTGGGGGGGGGGGGGGGGTAAGGTCACCTTATGGGGGGGGGGGTTTTAGGGGGGTTTTGGGAGGGTTTACACACAAAAAAATACCAAAGGGGGGGGGCTTAACCCCCCAAACCCCCCCCCCCCTGCGTACGCGCCTGATCAGAATAAATATACTACTACTACTCACTATGAACATGATGGACAAAGAAAATGGACAAAATATACAGTTCCTCATTCTACCCTCCACAATTGCTGTGATAGACAAAGGAATTACATCCCTTCACTGCTATTATGTAAAAATGTGTAGAGCAGGTGAATATGCATGTGACTCCTGTTCTACACATGTTTACATAATAGCAATGAAGGGATGTTCCTTTGTCCATCACAGCAATGGCTGAGGGTAGAATGAGGAACTGTATATTTTGTCTTCTTTCTTTGTCCGTCATGTTCATAGTGACTACTACTAAAATGATGATTACAACAGAAATGCACATGTATTGATAATGATAAATACTACTGTTAATTTATCCCCAAAACAAATAACAGTAATAATATTCATGATAGGCTATAATATTTATAATAATAAAACCAATAATGAGGATAGTAATAATCTTAGAAATAATAGCTATGATTGTTATTAGTATTATTATTATTATTACTACTATTATAGTGTTGATTATTATTGTGATGAAAATAACATGGTTGATAATAACAATAGCAACATGAGAACATTAATGATTAAAATAATAATAATTATGTTAACAATACTTACAATAATAATACAACAAACAATAATAGTTATACTAAAATTAAATTATAATAATAACACTAAAACTTATTGCAATGGTATAATGATAAGTAACAGCTAGAGTCAAAGGTGCTTTAGCAGCAACCTGTATGGAAAGACCACCTGTCTATAAAGACCACATTTTCTGTTTCCATCGAAAGTAATTAATTATATAAACATAAATTATGCTAAAGGACCTGTACATAAAGACCACCTGCCTATAAAGACCATATTTCGTGTCTCCCTTGAGCGGTTTTTATGTACAGGGACCCGTTTCACAAAGCATTTTTCCAATGACAAATGACTCAAATCAGTGACAAATCTGTTGGTAACCAATCAGAAGCAAGGATTTCAGTAGCTTATAACAAAAACTGTCATTTGTCACTGATGACAAGTTTTCTGAAATGCCCCCCCCCCCCCCCCCCCCAGGTTTCACTGTCTTATCACTGAGGCGCGATAGCTCAGTCGGCAGAGCAGTGGTCTCGTAATCCGGTGACCCGGGTTCGAAACCAAGGCGATGCGCTAGTGCCCTTTGGTAAGGTATTAATCCTCATGACCAGGTCCCTCGGAGAGGACCTAAAGCCGTCGGTCGTCTAGTTGCTTACTTACAAGCATTTATACTTTCTTAACAGTCAGTTAAATAACCACCACCACCGACCTTTTTTTCTTCTTTCTTTTTGATCAGGGTTCCTGGTAGGAGGTGAGGACCACTACACGCACACGGGCCGCTGCGCGGTCTACAATGCCGACGATGGCAGTACCAAGACCCTATCAGGACACGACCTACACGCGAACAAGACACCGGTCTTCGATTACGAAGGACAGTATTCTACCCATCTCTTCACGAATAAAACAATTGATGCCATAGAGAGGCATGACAAGACAAAGGTACGTTTACGTGGACATAATCGGGACTTTTAGATTTACACGCCGAGAGGGTGGACTGCCGCGTGTGACATTGTGTTAAGGCATTGGGTCGTGCCCGGCAGTGCCTTAAAAAGGACGTCACATTACCTCAAAAGGATGTCACACGTGGCGGTCCACGTTACCGTCGTGTAAATCTAAAAGTCCCTAATAGTCCAGCCTCTGTACCGTTTCCGTGCCAAGCGCCATAATTAACACACCCTCAACGTTGTAAGTAGACCTAGCCATTCCTCTCAATTCTGTACATGGATGGAAATCGGGGGGGGGGATCAAGCGGTCAGTGGAGAAACCGCACTGTGTGTTTGGGATCGAGGCGTGTGATTGAAGAATAAAAACAAAGAACGGACTGAATCTGGAATAGGACAGTATTTCAAGAACTCGTTTCCGAAAAACCATCTTTTTCCATTTTTTTCTTCTTCAAAATTTAAGCTTACTCGTCTGCTTCAGTATTTTCATTTACTGGTACTGAAAAGGGCAGTTTTTCTGAATTTCCTTCATTCTCCTAGCCCATAAATTAAGAGTGATTTTTTGTTAAAGTTGGTTTTATACATGCTTTCTAACACAAACTTTTTGAAAGGTGTTTGGCACACTCTATTTAAAAGTAAATCTTAAAGAGAAGGTTGAGTTCTGGGAAGAGATGACAAATAATTTGTGAGCGTTATCATTCTTAGTATGCAAGTGTGGAAGAACATCAGATAAGACATATTCCCTGAAAAGCATGGCTCTTCAAATGCCTTCCTATTCTAAATATGTAATGTAACATCGTAACATACGCCACGTGTTCGTGTAGTCCTATATTCATCTTTCTGTGTACAGTGTTTGTAACTTTACCAAGACTTGGCCAAATTTCTTATCATTTTGGTGATTCCAGAACCTTGCAATACACACAAATTCTTATATGCTAGATGATCAACCTTTTCTGGTCGATTCCACACCGTTTCTTTCACAATGCAATCGCACGACCAGAACTCAACTTCATCTTTAAAGGCACTCTTCCTGTATCTGACTTACTTTAGTAGGATAAGAAAATCTTTATGTCTTCGAGCTAAGCTAGTTTGCAGGAGAACATGGTTCTACGGATTATTTGAGCATTAATTTGATTCGTTCTTTTTCATTTTTAAGCCACTCTTCATGTACCTGGCATATCAAGCTGTACACCTACCTTTGCAAGTACCTGGCAGCTACATGGAGCCATACAAGAACATAGCCGACAAAAACAGACGTACCTATGCTGGTATGGTATCTTGTATGGATGAAGGTATAGGAAACGTCACAAGAGCTCTCAAGGACGCTGGTCTTTACGATAATACCATCATAATATTCTCAACAGGTGAAGAAATGCACATATTTCCATTTACTTTTTGACCCTATTCAGATACTTATTTCGTATTTTGTGATTTGGCTCAACATCGTTTTTTTCTTCAGAGCCCAAACAACAACAACTAAAAAGGAAGGCATAAATAACTACCAGGGGGGTGTTTCACAAAGATCCTAAGTTGAAATTATCTCTGAGTTGGACTTAACAATTATGTACAGCCGTTAGCATCTATGAACATATTTTGTAAAAGTTATTTTAAAAGGCATAAAATGTTGATTCAAATCATTCGTATTTTCTATCATCAAGGAGATTTCATGTTCTTGATGGGAAAATTATATATAAAAAGTATAAAATAATTGAATTTTTGCTTCTGAATATATATTTTTTCAAGGCTACAAATGGCTTTCCATAATATTTAAGTCCAACTTAGAGTTAGGTTTGACTTGGGATCTTTTTGAAACACCTCCCTGATGAGTAGAAAGGGCATTTTTTTCATGCAAAGATGTACACTGTGTCTACCTATGCTGCGTGACCATAATTTCATTTTAAGAAGAAGAACGAAAGGAAAATATGCTTTAAAACTCTTAAATTGGCAACAAATCTAGAAGTTCAAAAAAATTGTTTCTCAAACAAAAATAGTTTTTCCAGTAGGTTCGTAGCTATCTATTGCTTTAAGAGACAGTACACTTTATTACAGCAATTTAACAACAAAGAAAAAATAATGTTAAGAACATCAAATGATTGGGTATTTGTTTCTAGACTAGTTCATCGTAACTGTGCCGTGGACCAGTGATGGCCTGGTGGTAGAGTCGCTGCCCGGCTAGCAGTAGATGGAGGTTCAAGTCCCGCCGTTTCCAAGATTTTTTCTGACTTCTTTTTCAATTACAGATCGATCAATCGATCTCATTTACTGGGTGAAAGCCACAAATATGTTTGAATAATCAAGTGATAAGTTTAGGCATTTTCAAATTCCATTCTCGGAGATTGACAGAACTTTATTTATACACATTACAACTAATGTCAACACTTAAACATCAAATATCAAAGATACAAGTAAACGATTTTTACAAAATCGCTAAACAATAATTGACCCTACCGCAAATATCATGTTCGACAGTAGATGACGACCTTTCTCCCACAAAATAGAGAGGTTAGTTAACACATGCACAGATATACCCGGGAAGACGCTAAGACAATGTTTTTTCGGCTTCCATAGCGGTGTCAACTAATTCTTTAATTTACTAATTGATGGTTCAGGTTTCATAAACTCCCCCGATGGTTTGATGAGATATATGTAGGCACCATCATAACTTGTTATTTATATTTTATTGGTTCCGTAACTATTATTTCTACAACGGAGTTGCCAGTCCATGAGCCAAGGCATTGTATTTGCATGGGAACCGGAAGTGCCTTTGCCAAATATACCCATGGCCGGTACTGCCCTCTGCGGCAGAGAGAATTTCAGCAGGATAGTACGGATAATGTAGAAATTAATATTATTGTTTTGCAGTGTGTGAATGCACATCACTAATTAGGGGTGTTGGCCCAGTCAGTAGAGCGTCCGCCTCAAAACCGGGAGGTCGTGGGTTCGAACCCCGGCCGCGTCACACCAAAAGACGTTAAAAGACGGGAGTTGCTGCTACCTTGTTTGGCGTTCAACAATAAGGGATATAGCAACGGCCATCTGGCGCTGCTCAGTGGCTGCCGGGCTCACGATCAATTGGGCAAAAAGAATTTCCATTTCGGTTTAACTAATTTGGAGTGGACTTTAAAAGATTATTATTATTATTATTATTATTATTACGTACCTAGTTATACATATCACCTATTTAATTTAGTTTTCCTGTTATGTTCTTGATCAGATAACGGTGGTCCAATCCAAAGCGGTGCCAACAATTGGCCACTACGGGGAAGCAAAGGATCCATGTGGGAAGGAGGGATTCATGGAGTGGGGTTCGTACACAGTCCGCTTCTACCCGATGCAGTCAAAGGAACGGTCAATCATGACTTGATGCATGTGAGCGATTGGCTACCGACTATTGTAGCAGGTATTGCAGGTGGAGCGTTGAATGGAACCAAACCCTTGGACGGCTTCAATGTGTGGAACTCTATCAGGTACCCAGCCATCAGGCACTCTTTTTTCCCTCTAATTTTGTGTGAATCTATAGCGAATCATTTTACTTTAACTCATAGCAGTTACTGGATTTCTGATGGTCTTTATGAATCTGTTATCATGTACTCTTTCGATAAAAGCCCCAGTTAAAAAAAAAAAGTATTTTGTTCAATTCTTTTCTACAACTAGTTCCAAATGCGTCTTTTAATTCTTCTTCTCATTATGCTTTTGTTACTATTTGTTTTATTATCATCTTCACCATTATTAATGAATGCATTCACGGTCTCTTTAAGAAAAGGGTGACAATCACCTTTGACCTTTGACCTTGTTGTTAAGATTCCCCACATTAGTATTTCTCAAAAGGAGGTAAGGTTTGTAAGTCCGACAAATTAAATCGGGTTCATAAGTCCGAAAAATGCGAATATCCCAGGTTAAATTTTCGGAACAACAAACTCTTATTCTATGTTAGGAATGATAAACCCCATTTCATTTCTTTTCGGAATTACGAATCTTTGAACAGCGCGATTGCCTCTTTTTTTTTATACCAGTGTCCTTTGAACAGCTTAGTTTATTTTCATACAACAGGCCGAGAAAATGTCTGCATTATGCTAACATACAAAATGTATGAATTGTGTAAAAAAGGGTAAAAAATAAAAAAAGAAAGAGCAAAGGGTTTAAAACAAGGGAATTCTTATATGTGAATAAAATCTGTTACTTTTGCATTTGTAATTTTTCAGTGGTACAGCTTCGTCCCCTCGAACGGAACTCTTGCACAATATTGACCCGAAAAAAAATCGACCTGAGAACGAGAAATTCGATACATCAATAAGAGCTGCCCTACGCGTTGGAGACTGGAAAATAAAGACGGGCGCAGACTATGACGGTGAGTTTATCTTAAAGTTATTCGCTCATTTTCATAATATCAAAGGTAAACTTGAGATCTCATCAGACTGCGCCTACGACTACTACTAGGAGCAGTACTACGTCTACTACTACTACTACTACTACTACTACTACTTCTAACACCACTACCTCTACTACTTCTACTACGGAACCACTACTTCTACTACTACAACAACTACTTATACTGCTTTACTTTTAATATTACAACATTGTGCTACTATTTCTACAACTACTAGTACTACTACTACTACTACTACACTGTTGGTCAAAAAGGTGGAATAATAATTTTTACCCCAATTTATGGAATGATTTTGACAATGATTTATTCCTAATAAATCTAAATAATAGTAAACATTCTCAGATTTTATTGAATAATAATTTGCGAGTGTTTGGGGACCTACGTCCTTAAGTCTTTAACTGACAGTGATGAGGATTAATACCTCACAAAAGGGCACTAATAGCACATCGACACGGTTCTTATTCTGGGGCCTCACAGAAACGACACCATTGCTTAGCTACTGAATCATGACTGTACGCAGCGGGGGCTAGGGTACGTCGCCGCCCCAACAAACACAAAAAACTAAGAAAATTCAATAAATTATCAATAATTCATTGCATTTTCCCCCGGTCCCCAGTAGGAAAAATTCTACTGTAGGGCCATGCATTATGGTTCAAGGTATGCCCACGTGGAAGATTTTGTAATGTTGGGGATCGGGGCAAAATGCTATGAGTTATTGATAATTTATTGCATTTTTTTTTTTTGTATTTGTGGGGGCGGCGGCGTACCCTAGCACCCGCTGCGTACATTCATGATTCAGTGGCTAAGCAGTGGCCCCGTTATTGTGAGCCCCCAGGATTAAACCGTGTCGATGTGCTATATTAGTGCCCTTTTAAGAGGCATTAATCCTCATTACTGTCAGTTATGACTTAAGGACGTAGGTCCCCCAGTTGATTAGCATAGTATCACACACATGCTTTAGCAGTCACGTAAAACAAACAGTCACAAATTATTATTCAATAAAATCTGAGAATGTATACTACTACTACTACTAGTTTTGGAGACTTCATCACCATCATCATTCCTTTGGTATTCTTATTTGTATCTGTACCTTTTGAGAATCATCATTATTATTTATATCCTTGTTTTTATAATTGTTGTTGTCGTCGTTGTCGACATTAAAAAACATTCTTTCTCTATTCAAACCTCTCTTTGTGACTATAGTAACGGTTTTCAATGAGTGGATGCCGCCACCCGAATCCGGACTCGACACGATATATCCGACAGAGAAACCGAACCAAAAGGTCTGGCTCTTCAACATAACCGCCGATCCTCTGGAGCAAACTGATCTTGCAGAAAAGTACCCGGATGTGGTAGATGAGCTTGTACAGAAATTAGAGGAGTATTACAAAGGTTCGGCTCCCATGCGGTTTCCGGATGAGGATTTGGAAGCGGATCCGGCTTTGCATGGTGGTTCATGGGGCCCATGGAAGTAAATCCATAGCAAATTTAAGCTGAAACTGCTTCAATCGATAATAATAGTAGTGGTTCTTCTAGGACCCCCCTCCCCTGACATATATATATACATATATATATATATTATATACATAACATTCTTGAAACTTTCCGAGAGCTGCACTGCTTGACAATGCCAGATCAAGGGGGCAAAGGGGACACGTGCCCCTCCCTCCCTCCCTCCCAACCCCCACACTCCACCAAACAATTAGGAAATAGGGTAAGCGGACAATGACAAGAAGAAAACAAAAAATAGGAGAATGCACAGAAAAGGACAGATAAAATGGGAAAGTAAACAGGAAGAAGACAAATATGAAGCAAGGGCTTATATAATTGATTTGTCAGATAGTTTCGTAGCACAATGGCACTCCAAAATCCAGATGACTTTTCGAAATTTCCCTCCGCCCCCTGCCAGGAAATCCTGGGTTAATTAATGCATCTTGCGGTAACTAGCCCACTATTGAAACATAACGGCTAACCAGACCGACAACAAGTAATATTACATTACAACAAGTATTATCTCTGTCTACAACAAATAACAAAGTTTGTTGTTATTTACAACGACAAATGAATACAATTGACCTAGACATCACAGAAGAGTCTGTTAAAAAGAAGAGGTAAAAATGGAATTTTATTTATAACTATTATTTTATTTTCAAAATTATTGTAAGGTTTGATTAAAACATACTATGAGTACCTTCTACATCAGTTTAAACTAGAAATAAGAGGGGAAATTTAATTATCGGTGATAACTAAGTATTGCTAGCTTGTTCCCTGTTCAAATAAAGTTTCTTGAGTTTATTTATGTTCCACCAGAGAGTTTAAATCATGAGAAACTTGTTCTTTCTTTCTAATGACAGAATTATTTGAATCTACGACAGTCTTGTTTGAACTATGCAATGATTGTGTACTCATACTGATACGAATAAATTTACAATACTCTTATGTTTTTTTTGTAGAACGTGTGTTTCCTGATTATTTGTTTTAATCTGAAGGCAATTCGATTCAATTCATTTCATTCATTTCCATTTTTCAAACAAAACAATACAAAGGTATATACAATGATAAGCATTTGCAATATATAAGAAAATGAAAATAGGGAACTAAAAAATAAGGCCAAATGGCCTTTTAGAGGCATAGTTCCCCGAAGTTATTCCAATTCACAAGAAATAAGATGAATGGAGGTCTTGCCTTACAAACTATAAGACAGTTATATCCATAATACAAATTAATGCATAATAATTTGTAGAAAAAAATTGATTTAAAGGATATTAATGTCTTACGTAGCAACCAAAAAATAACCTATGATTTCTACATTTCTTTTTAAGACAAGGTGATTCGACAAATCATGGCTCCTCTTGAATTTAATATTATGAAATGAAATGTTTATTTCAGACCTCTTTCAATATAATAGTCGAATTTATAATTATAATACCCGATTTTGCAACAAATTCCATTCATGGTCTGTTAAGTCTAGTTATAAAGCTAAATCAATAAGTTATCTAGGTCCTAAACAGTGGAATATGATTCCCCAAGTAATAACGAAATCACAGGGCCAATACCAAAAAATGGCACGATGATCGTAGATAATGTAAACATAAACATCGCAGCCCGTAGCCTTTTACGATGCCCCCCAAATCGTAGATCGTTTTATCGTACGGCACCAGGGGCAAATGTAATCCAGGCATAATTAGTGAAAAGAATCAATTTTGTCTTCCAGTGGTCATGTATTAAAAACATGTATAAAATCATGACAATGATTTTATTTAGAGTTCGTGTATAACTTAAATTCCATAAGACAATAATACAATTCATGTTTTGTTCTAAGAGGAGAGCATACGAGAAGATGCTTCGCGATATACGTTACAGAGTTACCATTTTATATGTGATCGATTGCAACGCTAAGAATATACAACTTTTATTGTTTGTAATCGGATTTTGCTCATAATGTCACAGATCGGTTTCAATAATATTTTTATTTCCAACTGAATACCAGGGTAGAATTTCCCTTTCAGTGGGTACATTTTAAACAAACCACAGACCAGTTCGCTTAAATCGTTTGATTTTAGGATCATGCCCGTGTAAAAAATCATTATGCACCACAACAGTTTGAACATCCCGATTTCTTTCCCGCCATTTGTCATTGAAATACTGCCAGCCATTCGGGAATCTTCGGTAATCCATGACGTTGATCTTCAGCTTGTCCCGAACATTCTTCCTCTCGAGCAGTGCATTAAGGAGATCCTGGTCGGGTGTTTTCGGATATTGGGTAAGCATATCGTCCCATTTCCGGATAACTTCGAGTGTGGCGTTGGTAGCGCTAAAGTATACGAACCCCATGTTGATTTCCAACCAATCAGGAGCGATGATGTAAACGTATTCTTTGTGCATATCTTCCACGACGTGTAAATCATAACCTTCGGGGCAATACAGGAGTGGGTTCTCCAACCAGACTGTATCCAAATCTGAAAATAAAACATCGATGCCTTGTTCGAGAAAAGACCGAATATACCTCGGCCTTCGGTTAATCATCTTGATGTATTCGTCCGTTCCGAACTCGAGGAACTTGGTTGAGGTTTTCGTCTCGTGAGGGCGCTGTACCGATATCTCGATGTCTGTTCGTTTGTTGAGGTAATTATATGACGCAAGGTCTTCGGTGAATATGGTGATGTGATGTGTAATGCCACATCGCTTCAAACTCTCCAACCAATTATCGCAGAAGTCAAGATAAGCAGCATTGGTAGAGGAGAGAATGGTCCAGGGCCGAGCTCGGTCGAAGATCTCCGTACCGTTCTTCTTCGTGTCTTTCCGGATGGTCTCGCTGGTCCATCGGGATGCGTTCGGCTTGTATGGGACTTGGATGACGGATCGCTCGTTCCAAACAGAAAGAATATCAACTTTGAAAAGAGAAAGAGCAAAATAAGCTGGTCAGTAACAAAACGAAATAAGAATTTAAAATACACAAAGGAAACAAAATCAAACGCGACAATATCTACGAGGTTGATTTTCAGTTAGACCTCAATATTTTTAATTTTTCTAACCTGGCCAAATTGTTGGTTTCGTGTATATTTTAATCATTATTATTATCATCGTTTTCTTGGTGTTTCTGTTGTTATTATTTATAGTGTTATTAAAGGTAAAGATCAGTTATGGTCATGCCATTGCATTGTGAAAGAAACGTTGTGGAATCGATCAGAAAAGGTTGATCATCTAGCATATAAGTATTGGTGTGTACTACAAGGTTCTGGAATCATCAAAATGATAAGAAATTTGGCCCAGTCTTCGTAAAGTTACAAGCACTGTACGCATAAAGATGTATATGGGACTATACGCAAACGTGCGCGACACGTTTGTTTATCTCTCACAGACCATGTAGATAAACTAATTTACCAAATATATCAATTAGCAGGCGGTTTCCCGGCAAAATTGTTATCATCATGTATTAGTCAAAACATATTCTTTCACAGTCTGGTAATAAGAGCTTCCATTTCATTTTTTGAAATTGGGGCGTTTCCAATACTGGTCTTTGCCTTTGACTCTCTCTCTCTCTCTCTCTATCTCTCACTCTCTCTCTCTCTCTCTCTCTCTCTCTCTCTCTCTATATATATATATATATATATATATATATATATATACATAATTTATTATTCAATACATGGATTCAGAGGAATGAACCATTGTACCACGACACCTCCACAAATACCATATACCATGATAAATTTTCTTACACACAGGTAGACCAGCGAAGTCCTTGATCGTAACCCCTAGAAGGGCAATGGAGAAAAGGAGCAGCAAAACAAGCTGTGGTAAACAAACAAATAAGCAAGCAAACTTAACAAAACAACACCAATCTTAAATTAAGTATTATCTTTTATTAAAAAAATATATAATTGAATCAACTTATATGGCGTAGATGCTATGTGAATATACTTAAATGCGCTATGATGAAAACAAAAACTCCTATTAACAGTGCTACTTTACATGCTCACATACACATTCAAAACTATTCAATAGCACCTGAAAAAATGCGTCTTCAACAATACTTTGAAGACAGCAAATATGAGGATTGTCTTATGTCTAGTGAGGTGGGGGGGGGGGGGTCATAATTCCGAAGCTTTGGAGCGGCATATCTGAAAACGCAATCTCCAGGAGTTACTTGAATCATTGGAGAAAGAGGAGGTGCCGTGTGTTTTAGGTTGGAATCAAAGCAAGGTGGACATTTTTTTTTTCTTTTGGAACAAATGATAACAAAACAAATTATAGTGCCAAGAAACAGTTCACATAAATAATTGAGTACACATCCTAAATTGAGAATGACCACAAATAACAAAAAATATACGTACTATTACTTGCCTATTCAAAAATAATATAATAGTAATACAAAGATAAAACTAAAATACATTTCTCAATAATAATTTTTCACATTTTAAATTTGGAGAGTAAAAACAAAAGTGAATAAATAGCATTTATTTATACACATCGTAACTAACAATGATACAGTAATCCCATGCATGAGCCCCCAATACCGGGTACCCTCGCTATTCATAAGGACCGATATTCATAAGAACAACCATCCATAACGTGGAACTTCCTATACGTTAATGACTGCTATTCATAAAACGGAAAGGGGGTCACTATTCATAAAAGCATAAGGACCGTTATTCATAAGGATCGCTATTCATAATGTGACATGAGGGTCGCTATTCATAAAGCGGAAAGGGGGTCACTATTCTTAAAAGCATAAGGACCGTTATTCATAAGGAACGCTATTCATAATGTGGCATGAGGGTCGATATTCATAATTTTCATTGAGGGTCATTACTCGTAAGGAACGCCATTTAATGATACCAAATGAGGGCTCGCTATTCATAATACGGATGATGCGTATACGTACACTACTTCTCGTATTATGAATAGCGACCCTCTTCTCGTATTATGAATAGGGACCCCTATGAATAACGACCCTGATTTTGTATTATTGAACAACGACCCTACCGACCCTCATCTTCGATTATGAACAGCGGTCCTTACGAATAATGACCCTTATAAAGAATGGCCCTTTGTTCAAATTAAGAATAGCGGTCCTTGTGAATAGTCGTCCTTATGAATAGCGGTCCTTATGAATAGTGGTCCATATGAAAAGCGGTTCTTATGAATAGCGGTCCTTAAAGGGACTGTTTAACATTGTTCAGATGAGAGAAAACAATGCTAAGGTATTGAATGTAATGCTAGATGTACAATTAAAGCAAATGTGAAAGTTTGAGTGAACACAGACCATTATTAATGGGAAAAACTGATCTGATCGATTTAATTCTCCCAACTACATACACTGCTGTTCATAAAGGTGGAATAATTTGTGTTGCCCCAAATTATGGAATGATTTTGACAACGATTTATTCCTAATATATCTAAATAATAGTGCACATTCCCAGATGTTATCAAATAATAGTTTGCAAGTGTTTGATTTGCGTTAGTGCTAAAGCATGTGTGTGCATGCTAATTAACTAGGGGACCTACGTCCTTAAGTCATAACTGACAGTAATGCGGATTAATGCCTCACAAAAGGGCACTAATACAAGCTGATCGACAAGGTTTTAATCCTAGGGCCTCACAGTAACGAGGCCACTGCTTAACCACTGAATCATGACTGTACGCAGATGGGACTATAGGGTACGGGGCCACCCCCATAAATGCAAAAGAAGATTATCAATAATTCATTGCATTTGGCCCTGATCCCGAACAGAAACAAATCCTCTATGTGGCCATGCCTTATATAGGCCTATATTTAAAATCAAGGTCAATTTTATTGCTTCAAATTAAAACTGTATGATTATTCTCAATATTTCTGTTAAAGGGGAAATCAAGCCTGATATTCAGTTGGCTATAACAGAAAAAGTAAAATGGGAGAAATTAAATTTCCCACATTTATTTACATTATGAACACGAAACACGTGGCAAAAGTATTCCCATATTGATAAGGCGCGTCATAATTACCCTGCAGCTGATCTGTCGGGCCATCGCCGATGTCACTTATTAGCTGTATATATCTATCATCAACAATTGGCAAGAAAAGACAGACATACATAGATAGAGAGAGAGAGAGAGGGAGAGAGAGAGAGAGAGATAGAGAGAAAGAGAGAGAGAGAAAGGGGAAAGGAAGAAGGGAAAGGGAGATAAAGGTAAATATAAAGAGAGAGAGAGAGAGTGAGAGAGAGAGAGAGTGGGTGAGGGAGAGTTCAGACAAAGGGAGGGGGAGAACAAGACAAAGAGAACAAGATGGGAAGAGGGTGTAGGAGAGTGAGAGGGAGAGAGAGAGAGAGAAAGAAATGCACAGTGCAATGATTGAACTATTTTTCTTGAGTTAGCCAAGGGTTACTTGAAAGAAAAGGTTACGTAACAGATCGGTTTGAGTTTATTTCCGTTTTTGTGATCTTCATTGTAGATACAAAATTTTAAATATATTAACATGATATTTAAATTAAATTCAGGTCAATAAGAGATCAAGTGAGTATGACTAAACTGCGTTAATAATATAGAGATAATGGATGTTACAGGATATTAAATGGCAAGGCATTTGACACGCGATATACAGTGTTGTTTTTCTTCTTACAAATATTTCTTTACTGCACAGTTTCATATGGAGTATTCCTGTCCTATTTCATATGAAATAACATACAAATATCGCCCCTCTTGGCTGAGGAGGGGGGGGGGGGGGCTTTAACTTATTGTTTGCTATTATTGGCTATTAGGTATCCAAGCTAATGTGCGGCGCGGGTTTTTAAAAGTAGGGTATATAGACCATATTCTTCGACGACACGACCTATCATGTATGGAAGGACGATGTGCGAATCTCATTTGTTTTGTTTTATCGTTGGTCTCTATTAAAGGAACATTTTGGGGGATTCTTTCTTTGGTTCTTTCTTTTTGGGGTGTTGTGTGCGCTAGAGGGGAGCTTTAACCTCAACCCCCCCCCCCCCCCCCCTTCTGGACAAGCTTCCTTAGCTAGTGACCATGCAAAACCCAACCCTCAGATATCATATGATCAGCTTGGATACAAAAGATGCGGGCATGCCTCCATTTTTTCTTTTAAAAAGTTCACGGCGCAGCGCAAAGAGGGAAATGGATACTCCTTGAGAAGGATACTGGCATATTAATGTTTTACAGATGAAAATTTGGGAATGCCTTTACTCTCGCTGTGGTGACGTAGTCTCCAATTTTCATTACGTCATTGTGTGTAAACAAGTAAAATATAAATAAATGTCCACACAAAAATTGTTACGTCACCCCTTAAAGGTAAAGACCAGTATTGGTAACGCCCCAATTTCAAAAAATGAAATGGAAGCTCTCATTACCAATCATGTGAAAGAATATGTTTTGACTAATACATGATGATAACAAATTTGCCGGGAAACCGCCTACTAATTCATATATTTGGTAAATTAATTTCTCTCATGGTCGTGTGAGAGAGATAGGGTAGTCCCATATACAGCTTTCTGTGTATAGTGCTTGTAACTTTACGAAGAATGGGCCAAATTTCTTATCATTTTGATGATTCCAGAACCTTGCAGATGCTAGATGCTAGATGATCAACCTTTTCTGATCGATTCCACAACGTTTCTTTCACAATGCAATCGCATGACCATTACTGGTCTTTACCTTTAATTTAATTCATATTATTTCATTTCCAACAGAAAGATAAACAAAGGTAATACATACATTATTACAGAAAGTATGACAAAAATGTATGTACATAATTCATTTTTTCTTGGTTACTATACAAATACACTTTAAACATCATACAATTATTACAAGAAATGTTTAATTTCTGAGGAAATGGGGGGGGGGGGATCCACTAAAAAGCAATGCTTGTATTTTGCGGATCCCCATGAATCTCTGTCAACCAAAATCTGGAGAAGGTCGGTCCTCAACGTTTTCCTCCCTTTTTATTTTAGGGAAGGGGGTCGAGTTTTTACTACAAAATGGATGAACAAAAAATAACTCTAGTTCATACGGCCCAAGCAGTGTTTGTTTTAAGAATCAACCTACACATGGCACTGTCTTACATTTTCAATGCATTCCAAACGGGTGCATTATGTGACTTTAGCACTTAGAATGGAATAAGAGCTTCCTTCAATACAATTTCGCCCCCCTCCCTCCATACAAAAAAAAAATCAAATAAAAAAGAAAAAAAAATTGGCTCTTACCGATAAATTTGCTTTCTGTTCATATTTTGAATATGGCTTGAAGCAATTTAAAAAGATCGCTTTGTGAAAATTGATGTATTTGTTTGTTTGTTTTTGAATGAAAATAAAGGAAGAAAAATTGGCTAAATCTTGCTGAAAATTCCGAGAACAAAAGTAGGGGAAAACTAAGGCTTACCTTCCACACCGGGCAGTAAATTTGACGTGATCTCAGGCCGAACCAGCTCCGTTTTCAAGTCAGACGATCAGTGGCATAGCGGGTCAATGATTTTCGCGCGCTGTGATTGACCGCTAAAATAGCTTGAACTTGTTGCGACACTTTCTCAAATGATTTGCGAGCGTAGCCGAGCGGGGGAGGGGTAGGGAGGGGGGGGGGCTCATGTACCCCTTAATAGAATTTATAAATGAATTAATTTCTTTTCATCAAGACAGTGGAAAGTGGCCAAGAACATTTAAAGAAAATTATATGATGGGAACATGACCACATCTACTTTTTTTTTAAATCAACCTAAGACATTTCCAATAACAAACTGAAAGGTACGAACATGACCATGAGGTATTACATAATCATAACATGATTTTTAAGTTCATCGGGCTGACTGTATGGTAACAAAAACAACTTCACATTGCAAAGAACCAGATATTGTTGTTGTTAGGTGATACGTATGAAATATACGTATCACCTTTTGATTTCGTCAAGATTTTTATTATTTATTTATTTATTATTATTTATTATTATTCTTCCTCAATTTTGTTCGCAGGATATCTCAAGAATGGCAAAAGCCATTGTCATGAAACTTTCAATGATGATAGATCTTAGTCTAACTTAGAACTGCATGACTTTTCAAAGACTCAAAATTATTGTGACGTCATCCAGGCGCCATTTTGTAAAAATCAACTTATGATCATATCTTCATAACGGAAAGTAATTTCTCATTCATATTTATCATGAATAAGATCAATATCCTTCCGGTCAATTTCAGATCAAAAAACGTGCGCAAATCCGCGCGTACGCGTTTGTGCGCGCGTTTACGTGCGCGCAAAAATTTAAAATGCTCCAAATCATTTCCAATTTATTTTGCACACGTTTCAAGCTATATGGAGCATTTGACAAAAAATCACTCAAACGCGCATGCGCGCGCGTTTTGTGCGCGTTCTGGCATTTTGCAACATATAATCGCCAATTTTTCTCTGTCATCATGTTTGATACCATGTTCATCCCGTTATCACTATTAATAACGGAATGAGCGTCCGTTCAAGATAAATATCCTTGTGTGCGAGCTCATGTATTACATAGTATATATGGGCAAAAACATGCCTATAAAACGTCCATTGGGATGAACAAGGAATGCCAAGTTTTTTTCATATTTTGATAGAGTATGAGTCGGAGATATGATTTCATAGCTTATTTGGCCATTGAATACATCTTGACGTTATCATAATGGCCTTGGAAGTCAAAATACAAAATTGCATATTATGACGTCATTATATTTTTTGAAAATTTAGTGTATTTCTCATAATATTGACTGATTTTCTTCCAAATTGTGGTATCTTGTAGCTTAGGAAATTGCCTACAAGATCAATACACACTGCTTTTTATTTTATTGACGTCATTATAGTACAATATTCAATTAAAGGCCAAATTTCAGAATTTTCTTAATTTGCGTGTTAAGCCTAAGGAAGGTGAATTTCGTTCACATCATGAATCTTCATGACATTGATCTTTGAGCACTATCTAGCTTATTTGTACTCTATGTTCTCCCAAATTCTAATACGGTGTAGCTAATAAATTATCTACAATATTGACGTACATCATTTATCATTTCGATGACATCATCATAGTGAAAATTTCAATTAAAGGCGACATGTCAGAATTTTCTTAGTTAGCGTGTTAGGCGACTTTTTCTGAAATCCTGATTCTACAAATCTCTATCGAATACCTGAAGGGGGCGCTATACCACTCTTAATGATGGTCTTCATCGTATTTATGTTCATTATCATTAGATCATCATCGGCACACTTTCATGATAACAAAATAGCACGTATCACCTAATTCGTCAAAGTGACGAATTAAAGTCTAGTTGTTGTTGTTTTTTTATTTCCGAAATCAGATAAAAATATTATATGTAGTAAAATATACAAAATGAAATATTTATACATGTACATAGACCAAAATCGGTGGAAACCCCAATTCAGCAGTGTTTATAGAACACTGAACAGCCCTGATCGACAATGCCTGGAAGATACAATGCAGCGCAGGTATCTAGAAAGAAAGCAAGTATACGGCCAAAATATATAAGTATAGGTTTATCATTTATTGCTCATATCAGGAAATTCGATTTCTACTGGTTGGTACGGTCATACAGTATACAAATACACATACCGAGACAAAATACATACATAACATACAAATAACCGAGTTATATAGTCATTCTTACAATTGAATTAACCGAGAATTAAACAAAATTATTATTTATACCATGTATATCACATTATCATATTATATCAATGATAGGTTTTAATGTCTTTTTATCGGTAATGCAAATACAATGTAATTAATTGAGCCTCTCTAGTAACGTGATAATTTTTTCCACGTTTGGATACGAAGTACATTGGACTAATATATGAATGAATCATGAGCATTGAGACATGGGCAAGGTATAAACTACCCTTTCTGCGTTTGTATGATTAAGATCAATCTAAAACAACTGGAATAGAAAGTAAAAGTTTTTCCTGATCACAAGTCCACGGTAAAAGGACATTTTGGCCCGAATTCACAAAGCAAGGTTTGAGCTCAGACCAAGGTTTGAGCTCAAACCTCCATTTGTTTCGCCAAACCTCCTTTTGTTCTTTACAAACCAGGTTTGTAAAAAAACGCGTAAAACGCGTCATATGACGTACGAAAACCAAGGTTTGTCGACAAAACTCCTTTGTGAATTCGGGCCATCGTGTCTTGATTTGCATTTGCTATGTTTTATTTCATAACTTTCGTTTATCGCAAGAATTCTAATCAAGAATAATGATATCATAGTAATATTATTATACATTTTTATTAGATATACATACATATATACATGTATATGTAAATTTAAAAGTGATTAGAGGAACAATGTCTTAATTCACAACGTTACATGGATTATACAAGGAGCATGCACTATGAACATGACTGACAAAGAAAGCGGACAAAAATATACAGTTCCTCAGGTAGACAAAGAAACATCCCTTCACTGCTATCATGTAAAAATGTGTAGAACAGGTGAATATGCATGTGACACCTGTTCTACACATTTTTACATAATAGCAGTGAAGGGATGTTCCTTTGTCTACCTGAGAAACTGTATATTTTGTCCGCTTTCTTTGTCAGTCATGTTCATAGTGATTGTTTCGATTTATTCGCATCATGTGAAGTAAGCGTTTCATGGTTTCACATGAATATAAATTATACAGACACGTACATGGTTACACAGGTGTATTCAAATGAGGACGAGGGTGTGTTTCACAAAGACCCTAAGTTGAACTTAACTCTAATCTCAAAATATGCATATAAAAACTCTTTATAAAATAAAGGTAGATGTCGTAATTTTAAATAATTTTTGTTGTCAAAGTTGCAATAAAGTAAAAATTGTCCACCATATTTTCTCGAAAAGTGATTTAAAAAAATTCTTCTTCAAAAAGTCGTACAATCCAGTTTATTCATAGCGCCTTAAACATTGAACAAATTTCCATCATATTCAGGCCCCCTTTTGAATACGGAGCAATCAATGACTTCTTTTTTTGTATTAATTACTTTTTCCGTTTCATAAAAATACATGTATAGTTTTTCTAATTCTTCCACCACATATTCAGGGACAGGTAAAACTGACGCACAAAAAAAAAAGAATTTTGACAATGCAAAGTTTTTAGAATTTGTATTTTTCCTATTAAAATAAGATTTCTTTTCCTCCATACATTTAACAATATCTTAATGTGTGCAGAAGCTACTTGTTCAATTATCCTCATTTGTCCGCTGTATCTACCTACTTGTTACACGTTCCGGATGTGGGGTATGAAAGTGGTGATATTCAGCACATCAGATTTGTTTTTCAAACAAAATATGCAAATATAAATTTCAAGGTAAAAAAATACCTCGGTTCATTTTATATAAGCTGAATTCAAACTCAAATTTTACGAGCAAAGGTTAAGTCAGAAATGGGTGCAGGCACCACAACACCATTAAAAATGTCGCCAGATATTATTATGATGGACCTTAAAGTGAGAACCACACCATGCGACCTTTGAATGGTTTTGTTGTGTCTTGTCACAAATTCAAATTATTGGTGCTGTAGTTTGTTACCCTACTTTATTGATACAAGTAAGAATTATAATAATAGTTTCATTTTTATAGCGCAGCTACTATATATGATTATACTCTGCTGCGCTTAATACAAGGTTTCAAATCATTACCCCGGCTGTAGCTTAACTGCCATAATAAGGCGCTAAAGCATTCAAGGAATTTCTTCCTACCGAATATCAATTTTCTTTACCTGGGTGAAGAGTGGCAAATGTAGAGTATTGTTTTGACAAGGGACATTAGTGTCGCAGCGGGACTCGAACCGCGAACCATGTGACCCACAGTCTGGTGACGTATCCGCTAGACCACGATACCTCTACAAGTCCAATTCTCCCGTAGCGTTCGGAGCGCCCTCTTCGAGCATTGCCGAAAGCGGACATCAGTTGCGTTAAAAACAAATATCTTCCACCACCACGTGCTGAGTTGAAGAGTTTTAAAAAGCCATGTCAGATAGTTAACGCCATGCGACATCCCAAGTCTTGGCCCAACGTATACGACAATAGTAGGTATGGCAGTGGCTATGAAGGACGTTAGGACGGTGATGATGATGGTCTTTAACCCTCTAATATGTACGCGCCTCTGTAGGGCGCCCTCTCGGATCAAATTCGGGGTGATCTTTAGCGATGACCTGGACGCGATGCAAATCAGACGGACATTGACAATAGCAATGAAGATGGCGGATAAAGCCAGAGTGGCTATGAGCGAGGCAAAAATCTTTATTTGGTGCGTAGTAAGACTTGCTACAGATCCCCTGCAAAGTGTAGCAGCGCCCTCATCGGCAAAGGGTAATCCTGTGAGAGGCAAACTTAGCGATGCGACGAGGAGAGAAATGGCCGCGACCATGATGATGTATAAACCCACACGTGTGGTTGTTAAGAGCCGTCTGAACTGAAGAGGGCGGGTTACCTGGATGTATTTATTTAAACTTAATCCGAGCAAGAGCCACGATGAGAAAATAAAAGACATTACAACCCCCGATATCGCACATTGACAAAGTTCATTTTGAATCGATACTATTGAAGATAAATCCATAAGCGACATTACAATTGCGCTTAGGCACCCACCAAAAATATCGTTGATTGTAATTACTGAATATAATAACTTCTCCGATGGATCGAAATCCGTATTCGGTAAATTCATAATGTGTGCCACGAAGGGGTTAAATATTGTGATCGGAAACACCGTGATCAGGTAGGACGATACTCGCAGATAGACCAATTCTGTCGATAGATCGTCTGTGCTGATCGCTAAAGTAGTTTCCATTTTGCTGGACCAGGCCCTAAATGAAAGAGACAGAATGCAATGATTATTATCATAATAACTATTGTTATTTTTATCATTATTTTTGTTGCTGTTATTTGATTTATTTATTTATTCATGATTTCTTTCAAAAGGGTAGTTTCATTCAGTTCCATTGGACGCTAGTGGATCTGCTTTTCAAGAAAGCCCTGTATAATACAATGCAAGTTATACAAAAAGTATAATATAATACAACAATTAAAAAAATTGTTCATACATGTGAAATATCAAATGAAACATATCTTTTAAACTATTTGAATCATACAATATTTATTATCAATTATAACAAATAAAATAAAAAAGTACTACAATGACAAAAGCTTGCCTAAAACAAAACACCTAAACAAACAGAAAACCCCAAAACCCAAAATCCACGATAAAGTAAATAGACATACTAAAGTGATTATAGAAGGAATAGAGTGCAGAAGACCTATTGTACTTTTGAGAGTTTTAAAAGAGTTACCGGTACAGTAAATGCAAAGAAAGACGGCATTGCTTTTTGAAGAAATGTAATAATGAGCATGATTGAATAGAAAGTGGGAGTTTGTTATACAACAGCGGACCATAGTTGGCAAAGCTACGTGTTCTATATTCAGTTTGTGCCTGTGGGACAAACAAAGGAATGTTAACTGGGGCTCGTTCCTAGAAACCAACGACAAGACAGTCATAACTGTATCCGCCAACTACGGAGATGTCTCTGATCTTCCTAAACCGTTTCACGAAGAGCTTACCAGCTAGATATCTCGTGAAATCGATACTATCGGCGAAAAGAGGAGCCAAGAAATAGCCTAAGTCGCAATTCCAACAGATTAAACAAAAAGTAATTTAAGGAAAACTGCAATTATTTAAAAAATAAGGAATCAAACAGAGTGAAAATGATACCAGGAAATCAGAGATGCAATATACTTTAAAATTTGTGTATATTATACAATAGAAAAATTTGTAAAATATAATTGCGAGATATTATTACATGACCGGTGAATCAGTTTTGTTCTTGAGATGGGTACCCCCGGATTTTTTCATTTGATAGTTTATAAAAAAACACACCCTTATATTATTCTTAGAAAAAATACGATGTAATGAAATTTGTGTCCAATATTTTGGGCGTCAGCACAACATAACAAAATATAAAACTTCAACATTCCAAACGTTAAAACACATGTTTTAAACTTTTCATTTTACATATTTGAAGATAGAATTTACTTCGAAAGCAATATGGGTCTGAAAAAAAAAGAATACAATTCTAACTATGGCTTGCCTGCCGTGGCAGATTACCCATCCCTTCGAGGATTTTACAATATGGAAATAAACGCGTATAATCAGTTTATAAAAGTGTGAAAGCCTGAGATTTAAACATGGCATATTTTCAAAAGATTTTCTAAAATAAAGAAAAGATAACTTCCTGTTTAAGTGAATGTGTAGAAAGATCATAGCTGGAGGATTTCTTGTCCCTTTTTGCTAGCCATAATCTAACCCAATAAATGGCATGTGATGGCGCTGCCCATAGACTAAAAAGTTATGACAGAGATATGACGGTGTCGGAGGCGTCATAACTACTTAGTCAGGATGTTGTCGTTGATCTTAGCAAAGAGGGCTTCGTGAAACACGTAGCGGATAAGTAACTCATTAACGCCGATTTAGTCAAGAAGTTAGATTTATGATGCTGCTGATTAGCTGATCAGTGTTTTCATTTGCTGCTTCATCGATTCCATGGAAGCGAAGGCAGTTACGTCGACTGTATTATTCCTCTTCTTCATTAGGGACTTTTAGATTTGCGTGGACTGATACGTGTGACGTCCTTTCAAGGCAGTGCATTAAAAGGACGTCGATCGTAGCAATCCACGTTGTCGTTTGGCAAATCTAAAAGTCCCTAATGATGCAGCGGAGATCTTGAACTTCTTTCTGGAGAATATGTTGACCTTCTCATTCAGTGTAGTAATCTCCCGGCCCCCCACTCCGGGAAGCGTTATTTTTTTATGCGGCACAGATTGGGGCTTTTTTTTTTTAAGGGGTCTTGATTTACAGACTAATAGTGGTCGTGTGCGTAGTAGTAGTAGTAGAGGTCTGTTTTTAATAGTGTTACATGTAATCCACTACCGTATGGAAAATCATTACATCAACAATTAAAATGAAATTGGAAATCTGAAGAGGAGGCAGCACGTCAACAAGGAGAACATCACAATAATTAGTCAATAAAACTTAACTAACTTAAACGAAGAGGAATGTTATCTAATCACATAGTTCGTGATGGATATTCAAACTTCTTCGCAGCGCTAATTCGCTAGCGAACATGACTAGTCTCACGAACGTGCAGACACTATTCAGAAGGGAAAGAACGTACTTCCCATAGGCTCAACACGCGCCATGCCCCAATCTGTGCCGCATAAAAAAATAACGCCTCCGGGAACGGAGGGACCGCATGCGTGTTCCAAAAATCTGCGGCTCGTAACAAAAGAAAAAGGTCTACCCGTATTGACTTTACCCACCAGACTTATGCTGAAAGGGGGGGGTGGGAACACGCATAGGTGTACCCTAAATAACACTAGGGCGCTTTAGTAACGAGACGGAAGGCAAAGAGGACGGGAGAAATCACTCAACCGAGATCAAATAATGTATGCAGTTCGGATTCTGTCTATTGAAATACTATTATTCTTATCAGGTGAATGAAATAATTTGTATTGAGGCACTTCACAAAGACTTATGCATACAATTTGGTTACATTACGAAAATGGTCTATTGTACCATGGACTTAATACGGATGGATATTCAACTTGATTCTTTCTTTGATCCAATCATAGTCGCCGCCTTCTGATTGTACGGCGATACAGCTCCCGTCGAGTTTAGGGAACGAACGCTATTATGGCTGAGAACAGTCGTGATAATCGTCAAGACGGAGAAAATTCTGGTTCACACATGCGCAGATTGATTATTTTGCTCGGTTACCATCGTCTTTGCCTTCCGTCATTTTCGTAATGTTACCAAATTTAATGCATATGTCTTTGTGAAGTGCCTCAATACAAATTATTTCATTCACCTGATACGAATAATAGTAATTCAATAGACAGAATCCGAACTGATGGTTTGGAACTAATGTGTTTGGAGATCTGCTTACCAAAGCAAAAGCCCTTCTTAATAGTTTATTGGTACAGGCCACCAAATTCCCATAATGCACACTTTGAGAAATTTGAAACTTTGTTACAACTCTTAGGCCCGAATTCACAAAGGAGGTTTGTCGACAAAACTTGGTTTTCGTACGTCATAATCGCGTTTTTACGCGTTTTTTACAAACCTGGTTTGTAAAGAACAAAAGGAGGTTTGGCGAAACAAAAGGACGTTTGTCGACAAACCTTGGTTTGTCGAAAACCTCCTTTGTAAATTCGGGCCATAGAGTCTTCCTCTAAAGAATGTATTATCTTTGGGGATCTCAATTGTGATTTATTAAAAAGACCTATGTCAAGTCAAACGAAAACTCTGAAGCGTTTAAGTGAAGAATACGATTTGAAACAATTCATAAATAAGCCAACAAGAGTAACCTGTGTGACTGAGACATTAATTGATGTGTTTTATTCTTCTAATCATGAACAAGTTTCTTTTAGTGATGTCATCCCACTGAGTTTGAGCGACCATTTTATGAAAGTATTTAATCTTGGTAGAGCAAGAGTAATGAAAACGCATCATAAGTACATGTATAGTCGTAATACGAAAAGATTCGATTTAGCTGAATTTAAAATAGATCTGTAAAGTTCATTGGGATGATGTACTCTCTGACCCTGATCCAATTAGTGCTTTTGAAAAATGTAGCTCTAAGTTCAATTTAGTTTTAAATAAACATGCTCCATTAAGAAGAAAAAGAATTCGTCATAAAGATTCACCATGGATAAATAATGAAATTTTAACTAAAATGCGAGAAAGAGATCGAATGAAAAGAAAAGCTAAAGGATCAGGGGTCATCGAATGACTGGGTGATGAATACAAAACTAAGAAATGCTGTCACATCAATGATTAGGGAATCTAGAAAGAGATATGTTTCGGAAAGCATTTCGAATAATGAAGGTAAATTAAATGCAATGTGGAAATCATTGAGACGTATCATACCTAAAAATGTCAATGATAGCGGTTTTCAAAAGATAATTATTGACAATAAAGAAATAACAGGATCAAAATATATTGCATCATGTTTGAATGATCATTTTGAAGATTTACCATCTAAACGGAAGGGAACCAAAATATTTGGTGTTAATATGGATCAGTATATGACTCAAGTAAACTCAACATTTAAGTTTAAAGAGATAACAGATAATGAGGTTTTGAAATGTATTCATGATATTGCAAGGAATAAGGCCACTGGCCTCGATCAAATACCAGCCAGTTTCGTAAAAGATTCTATTGAATACATTGTTAAAGCGCTAACTCATATCATCAATGCGTCATTAAGAAAGGGGAACATTCCTGGTGCCTGGAAAAGGGCCCGGGTGACGCCTATTCACAAAGGTGGTGATAGAGGTAATCCCTGCAACTATAGGCCAATATCAGTCTTACCTGTATTATCTAAAGTGCTGTAAAAGCTTGTGTTTAATCAAGTGTATGATTACCTTTCAAAGAATGAACTTTTATGTCATAACCAACACGGCTTCCGCCCGAAACATTCGACTTTGACTGCACTCTTAGCCCTCACAGAAGATGTTTGTAAAAAATTAGACAATGGGTATGTAGTAGGTATTGTAATGCTTGACTTAAAAAGCGTTCGATTTTGTATCGTTTGAGATTTTGCTTAAAAAGCTTGGATATTATGGTTTTGATCAAAATTCAATATGTTGGTTCCGGGATTATTTCCGGTAGCATGTCACAGAGTAGAAAAGTAACAAGCGGAGTGCCCCAAGGAAGTATCCTTGGGCCATTGATGTTTATTATCACTCTGAATGATTTATATAAATCAATCAACAAATGTTCCCTTTCTCTGTATGCGGATGACACTTGCATGTATTTTGCATCAAAAGACCCAAAGATATTAGAGAAAGTAATCAATGGTGATTTGAAATAAGCTACGACATGGTTTTCAAATAATGAATTGTTACTTAACGTTGACAAATGTCAGGTCATGTTAACCGGTTCAAAGTCAAATTTGAGTCGTTTCTGCAATGTTGATATTAGTTTGAATAAAAAAAATTGCTTAGAGTAATGGAATGCAAATATCTTGGGATTTTGTTTGATTTCAATTTGTCATGGAACCCACAAATAGACCATGTAAAGAAAAAGGTTTTAAAGACGTATTCAATTTTGGTCCACCTGTTTTATCGTCATTGACCCAATTTAATACTAAATTAGTATTAATACTACATTAAATGTAGGCTACATGTATATGTTCCATTATGCAAATTCACAAATCCCCCTTCTAAGACCTCACACAGATTTTCTGCAACATATAGTCCGTTATATCATGCATCAAAGCTTTTTAATACCCTACCCAACGATATCAGAATTATAAATGTTTTTAAATCTTACAACATTGAGATAATTAAATTCAAGATATTTGCTCACTTCTTTCATCTCGTAGACAATTTTTTTTCCCTCACTTTCTCACTATGATTCTATTTTGTACTTAAATTTCTGTATATATGTTCACTTATTATAACTTGCGAAGCGCGGAAACTTAGACGTTTCCTTAAATTATTAGGAAAAGAAGACGATTTATTGTACCGTTCTCGACTGTAAATCCTTGTCTGAATGAAGTTCCCCCCCCCTCCCGCGCGAAGCGCGAAAGCTTTGGCGTTTCATTAAATTATTATAAAAAGAAGACGATTTGCTGTACCGTTCTCGACTGTTAATCCTTGACTCCTAAAAAATTGCGTTACTTTTTAATTAATTATATCATTACAAATCTTTATCCTCAGTTTTCTTATTTATAACTGATTTTCCTTATAAAATTAAAGATAATTATGGCGTATATATTCAATATTGAATGAACGCCAATAAACAATTACCCAACAACAACAACAACTTGTCTGAATTCAGTTTCTCCCCCTCCCGCGCAAAACGCGGAAGCTTTGACGTTTCATTAAATTATGAGCAAAAGCAGACGATTGCCGGGTGAACGTTCTCGACTCTTTATCTTTGTCTGAATTCGGTTTCCCCCTCCAACGCAAAGCGCGGAAGTTTTGACGTTTCATTAAATTATTGTAGAAAGAAGACGCTTCATTGCACCGTTTTCGACTCTTAAAGCCCTATTTATCTGAATTCAGATACCGCAGGTTTACCCAAATTTGAACATAGAAATATGCCGCCATTTTGTCTTCTTGAACACCAAAACGGATGACGTCAATATTACAGACGAGTCAACCAACAATGACTCTATTGTGTCGAATGATAAAACCGAAGATCTAGAAAATGTGAACTTTTGTGAGGTATGTGATCTCCGTTGTGATGACAACAATCGCATTTGTATGCGTTGTAAATGTCTAAACCTGCGAGTAGATCAACTATGCATGGACATGAAAAAGGTTCAACATGTCATTGAGTCACTTCTAGACAAAACATCTGACAGTTGCCCAGACCCAGCTCCCAAGGCATCTACACAGAACCCCCCCCCCCCCCCACCAGAATGTCATTCTAAACAGTCACATTCAGCATTCCCCCCTCTTCCCAAACAATCAACGCCTCATGGCCTTACTGCAGAACAATTAGTAGATTACAGTTGTGAGTGAAAGAATGAAGCTACAATGTAATGTCCTTATTGTAGGAGATTCTTAAGCCTCTCAGACCGTCCACGATGTCTTCACAAAAGAGAGTTAAATGTAAAACGCTTCCCGGAGCTAAAAATAGATGACCTCTTTGAACCAACAAAGAATATGGTTGATAAGAACCTGCCCCCAACGGTCATCCTCCACGTTGGATCAAACAATATGGTAATGAATGACTCACTCAACAACAATAGAGAAAAAAGTGGAGTCACTGGCCCTTCAAATCCTATAGGTGAATGCTCTTCCGTGAATGCGATTACGATTAGCTCCATCATTAAAAGGAGAGCGTATGAAAGTGACCTCCTCAACAAATTGAATGACACCAACAGTCGACTAAAGTCAATGGCCCTATCCCACGGATGGGACTTCATCAACATCGACTCTATCGAGCCAATTCAACATCTATGCAATGATGGCATACATCTCAGTCCTGAAGGGGTTAATTAATTCGCCAAGAATCTTATCCGCCACATCAACTCAGAACGAGATAGTCGATTACAGGGAGATGATCAAAACGATAAACCTGTATTCCCCATCCCAAATGATGTTCAACAAAATGTTGATCGGAGGACTTTATCCTCCACCTACGCCACTCCCCATCCCTTCCCATGACCCGCATCCTTTTTCCATGGCAATGCAGAATCCGCATCAGCAAACTGCGTCATATAATGTGTCCGAAGGACCACAACTGCAACCTCCTACAATGAGCTATGCGCATGGTGTTTCTTCCCCTCGCTATACACAGGATGTTTTTACTGTGGAGAAACAAATCACAAGCACCTACACTGCCGTTTTGGAGAAAAGATTAGGTGCTACATCTACAATGAAACTGGACACAAACGTAAATTCTGCAAGAATACATATACCTGCTAAAAAGCAGGCCAGGAAGACTGTGCCGATAATGATGCACTATAGAAACATTCTCCTAAAAAGCAAGTGAAAAACTTGAACACTCACAAAGCAAAGGGCTTGAAAGTAGCTCATTTGAATGTGCGAAGCTTGTATGATAAACTTGATGAGTGTGCCGAATCCGCGGCTCTCTCAACTCGTACGTATCGCTACATTTTTTTTTTTTTTTAGCAGATGTTTCTGCATTTATTGATAAATCAAATACAAAACATTCAAATAACAATAATAGTATATAATATAATTGATTTATATCAAGAGTGACAACTTAATACACACAAAATAAAATATTAAAAAAAAAAAAATACATAATTGAAACCTTGAAAGTATGGAGGTAAGTAAAAAATAATCAAGATAAATGCAGAGGCCAACTATCATAAGCTAAGAAGCTTGAGGCGATAGCAGCCGGGAAGGGGGGGGGGTACATGGCGCTGTTTTTAGGAGAATGTAGGGGAATAGAGAGTCACATATAAAGATTTTGTTCAGAAAATATCTGAATAAAAAGTGGAAAGAAATTAAGAAAAAAGAAAAAAGAAGAAAAATGTGCAAGTGTGTGCAAGTGGGTGTGTGCAGGTGAAGTAAGTGTTCGATTCGTATTGTTAATGAACTGGTCATCTAAAATTAATTTAAATAAACAATCAAAACCTCTGAGACCTTATGATGTTTTTGAATATGTAGATATTTAATATTTTTTCATCGATGCTTTGAATGAATAAAGAGTTGCAGAGTGTTTAATATTGTCAGGTAAAGCATTCCAAATGTCTGGACCATGATGTCTTATCGATTTATAGGCCATAATAATTTTGGGGTTTGTTAAGTGGAAATCGGATGAGTGTCGTGTGGGATAAGAATGTATATCACTATTGTAAACAAAAATATTTCGAAATGCCAAAGGTATAGTATTTATCCAACATTTATACATAAAGATTGCAGTTTGAAAACTGTGAATGTCAGCGATTTTTAATGTTTTTAGTTTACAAAATATTGGATCAGTATGGGCTAAATAATGTGAATGTGTACAAAGACGAAGTGCTTTCTTTTGGAGACGATATATTAACATAATTTTCATCTTACTACAATTGCCCCAAACTATGTTACAATAAGATATGTATGACAAAATGAAGGAATTGTAAAGCATAAATAGTGACTTTTGTGATAGATAATATTTTAATTTATATAAAATGCCTATGCTTCTCGAGACTAGCATGCAAATGTTGTTAATATGACTATTCCAAGTTAGGTTTGAATCAATCATTACACCTAAGAATTTTGTAACTTCTTTTTGAATTATGGGCATGTTATCTATAAAAATATCATAATGAAGTACATGTTTAGAGTGTATGTTTTTGAAATAAATACAATTAGTCTTATTAATATTTAAAGAGAGTTTATTAGATTTGAACCAAGATGATAATTTATTTAGTTCTAAATTGAGGGTTGTAATGAGAATGTTTTCCAGATCATCTTCCATATTATACAGTGTATGCAATTTAGTTCATACATGTACATTGTATATAATTATTGAGTTTACCTTAGTCTATGAAATTCATGTAGTAAATAGAAGGCGACTGAAGGCAATGAAGGCGACTCCCTATTTATTACTTTCACATATATATAACACAATTCTCCAAATATCAGCCTTAAGCAATATAGAAACATACTCCAACTAATCACAATACAAGGCTCACCGAAAAGCAATGTCCTACCACGCCTTTCTAGCATTATTAGGCATAACTCAATTAATACCAGCATGCATCCTTCATGTAAATTAAAGTTAAATCTCCCTCTTCTTCACACACATCATAATCTATCCAATTAAGCACCTCAGCAAATCTTAACATTAGAGAGTTAATTATATACTATACTCACATATTAAGGTGTCCAAAATCAACTATATACATCAAGAATATCAGGATGAGACATCAATTACAGCTTCATGTAGGCACAGCTACAGCCAGTCTCATCTCTGCTCACTGCATGTGTGAGCTTGAACCTGCATACAGTGAGTGTATCTTCACCGGGGCATATCACTCCTCCTTATAGGTACATTTCTTTTGTCCCTGACTAATTTGCATTATAAAGAAAGAGCCATTTCTCATTCCTTCACATTAGTAACAACGGCACACCATTCTTTTCAGTTTAGACAAGTGGATTAAAACGCCGTTTTAAAGGTACTAAATAGCCTATCGTTGAAAAGGGCAATGGGGTGTGACATGATTCCAGTTAAGCTGATTAGAATGGCCACCCCGTACATTGTGCAGCATCTGACGTCTATAATTAACTCGTCTTTGCACATAGGAATTGTACCTAATAATTATGTGGAAAAAGCCCGAATTGTTGCAATTCACAAAGGAGGGTCTAAGGAATTGTGTAACTATAGACCTATCTCGATTTTACCCATACTATCAAAAGTTTTAGAGAGAATGGTCTTCAATCAAATTTATGACTACTTAAATGCCAATACGTTGTTGAGCATTTACCAGTCAGGATTTCGACCCAATCACTCTACAGCTACTGCTCTACTAAATGTAACAGATGACTGGTTAACAAGCATAGATGAAGGTCAAATTGTATGTGCGGTAATGCTAGATCTAAAAAAGGCTTTTGATACCGTTGACTATGTGTTATTATATCCTGCATCAAAAATTTGTTGGCTTTTGATTGGTTGAGAGCTCGTCACATGACCAGAAATATTTGACCTATTTTTAGAAAGTACTATATGAGAGTACTATTTTGGATTTTTGTATTGAATAACAAAAAAAACAAAAAATCTTTAATTTAATGAAATCAAAATATTTTAAATCTTTTTAGATAAAAATTGACATTTTTTTCCCCAAAAATGATTTTTTTAATTAAAAAAAAAAAAAAATTGTTGATGCAGGATATAAAACAAATATACCATGCCTTCTATTCGAGATACTGGTTAAACTATGGGCCTCGGTGACTCCAAAAGTACCATTTGCTTCGGGGCTGCGCCCCTTAGCAAATAGTACTATTGGAGTCACCTCTTGCGCATAGTTTTAACCAGAACCTCTCAAGGCAGTGTATATTTGTATACTATTGAGAAAATTATGTATGTACGGGTTGGATGAACCATCACAGCTATGGTTTTCGAACTATTTACATGGTCGAGTACAATCTACATCTGTTAACGGTATAATGTCAGATTTTTTGCCAGTTTAATGTGGAATTCCCCCAATGATCCATTTTAGGACCCCTGCTCTTCATATTACATGTTAATGATTTGCCACGTGACCTCACCCACTGTGTAAAGTAAGCATGTATGCTGATGATACGGTAATATATTGTTCGGCAAATGATACTATAGAATGGAGTGAAAAGATAAATGAAGACCTAGAATATGTTAAAAAGTGGTTGATACAAAACAAACTAAATTTGAATATAAAGAAAACTGAATACATTTTATTCGGTACGAAACAACGTCTGGATAAAGTTAAAGATAATGATTTAAACATTACTATAGACAATACTGTGTTAGCTCGAGTTAGTAAGTGTAGACACCTTGGGGTAATTCTAGGTGAAAGGTTATCATGGCAAGAACACAGTGGCGGGTCCAGGGGGGAGGGGGGCGGCCCCCCCCCCCTTGAGAAAAAAATCATGTAAAATCACGTGATTTTTACCTTTTTGGGGGGTTGCCCCCCCCCCCCCCTTGCGCTCAAGGGGGGGGGGGTGCAAATGAAAAAAAATTATTCATACAAAAGCAAGTAACGGATTATATATGCTGAAATCTATACAAAATATAGTAAATGAATATGAAATGAAATTGGTTTATAATTCACTAGTATTGTCTCACTTAAATTATTGTGATGTAGTATGGGGTGGATGTGGAAGTACACAGAAAAACAAATTACCAAAAATTCAGAATAGAGCAGCACGAATAATTAATAGGTCCTCTTAGTATCCCTCATCAGATGAAAATTTAACAAGACTAAATTGGAATACACTTGACAATAACAGAACAAAGAATGTAACAATTATGATGTATAAGATTGTCTCTAAACAAGCTCCTGGGTATTTAGTAGAAAGGTTTATATTTGCTGACCATACATACAATACACGTTCAAGTCTGTATAATGTGAAAACAATAAGACCAAAGACTGAGACTATGAAAAGATCTTTTAAATATAGAGGGGCCTTAACATGGAATAACTTGCCACATGATGTACAAGGTGCTAAATCGTTAAATATTTTTAAGGCAAAGCTGACGTAATACGAAATAAGTGTGTGCTAACTTATTAGTTTAAGAGAGCTTTGTCGTTGTTTGTTTTTAAGGTTTTATAGTTGTATACATATCTTCATAATTTCAACCTATTTATCATTCTTATTTATGTTATATTACTCCTACGCAATATGTTTTAAATGTATAATCGTGTGCAATATGATCTTTGCAATACGATTTCAGTTTCTGTCTCTTTAAAAACAAAAACAATTATATATGTAGTATTTAACTGATCCATATGCATATGCTCTTAAGTATTTATTATTATTCCATACTTCATTCTACTTCTACTTAATATGGAATACGCATTTGTCTCAATTTCATAATTATTACTCATTCTACATTATGTGTGCTTTCTTTTGTTTATTGTTTTAAAGTTAGATTATTTAATATTTAACATAAATACATAATATGTTCTTAACTTATTTATAATCTTGTTAAACTTCTTTTTGTTTTTACTTTATATATATATATATATATATATATATATATATATATATATATATATATATATATATATATATATGCAAACAGATTATGATGATCATAACTTATTTCAACTGTTAATCTTTTGGGCCTACAAATATAGTTCTAATTAAGTAAAGTGTTTTTTTAGATTATTTCCTATATATTGTCGTGTTATGGTTGTGAATTTGTCAGTGTTATATTACTTTTGTTTATATGTCATGATTATGTTGTTTTTTATCGACACGGCCCTGATTGAAACCAGTCTGCGAACTGTTTCGGGCTTTTACCATGTATAAATAAAATAAAATAAACTCAACTCAACTCAGTTCCCCCCCCCCTCCCTTATTAGAGAGAGCAGACTATTGAGTGTATTGTTCTCGACTCTTGATCCTTGTCTGGATTCAGTTTCCCCCTTCCCGCGCGAAGCGCGAAAAGCTTAAACATTTGATTTAATATTATTATAGAAAGAAGACGATTCGTTGCACCGTTTTCGACTCTTATTAAGCCCTATTTATCTGAATTCAGTTTCCCCCTCTCGCGTGAAGCGCGGAAGCTTTGATGTTTCCTTTATTATTATTAGAGAAAAAAGACGATTCGTTGCACCGTTTTTCGACTCTTAATCCTTGTCTGAATTCAGTTTCCCTCTTCCCGCGCTAAGCGCGAAAAGCTTAGACGTTTGATTTAATTATGATAGAAAGAAGACGATTCGTTACACCGTTTTCGACTCATAATAAGCCCTATTTATCTGAATTCAGTTTCCCCCTCTCGCGCGAAGCGCGGAAGCCTTGACGTTTCCTTAAATTATTAGAGAAAGCAGACGATTGGGTGTACTGTTCTCGACTCTTAATCCATGTCTGAATTCAGTTTCCCTCTTCCCGCGCGAAGCACGAAAAGCTTAGACGTTTGATTTAATTATGATAGAAAGAAGACGATTCGTTGCACCGTTTTTCGACTCTTATTAAGCCCTATTTATCTGAATTCTGTTTCCCCCTCTTCCGCGAAGCGCGGAAGCTTTGGTGTTTCTTTAAATTATTAGAGAAAGCAGACGATTCGTTGTATCGTTTTCGACTCTTAATAAGCCCCGTTTATCTGAATTAAGTTTCCCCCTCTCGCGCAAAGCGCGGAAGCTTTGATGTTTCCTTTAATTATTAGAGAAAGCAGACGATTCGTTGTAACGTTCGCGACTCTTGTAAATGAAGCTTTCCCCTTCCGCGCGAAGCGCGGAATTTTGGGCGTTTCATCAACATATAGAGAAAGGAAGACGATTCGTCATTCCGTTGCTGACTCTTAATCCTTGTTTGAAGTTAGTTTACCCGAAAATTTTAAACCTCTCATTTCTGTAGCTGATATTATAGGAAAGTGAAACTTCGAGAAAATACGATGTCGTCTCAGCGGATACAAAGTCACAGTTCGTAGGGGAAAAAAATTGTCGGCCGACCGACGTTATACATCTCACCGACTTTAAACTTCTGCATTGATATAGTACACGAGGATCGAGCAAGAATACCGACACAGCTGACCCGACACAGCAATATATTTACCCGTGTCTTTCTTGCTCCCTCGACGAGACGACTCCACCCAACGACCCCCCTCTCTCTTTTACTCACACTCCTTTTATATCAGGCTCTTAGCTCCCCTTTCTCTCCTCTCTTTCATCCCCCGTTTCTTTTGTTTACCTTTTCTCTTTTTTCTTTTTTTTTTCCTTTCCTTTCTTTTCTTTCTTTTACTTTCTTTCCTCTCCTCCCTCTTTTTTTCTCTTTCTTTCTTCTCTTTTCTTTCCTTTCTTTTCCTTTCTTTCCTTTCTTTTTCTTTCTTTCTTTTCTTTTCTTTTTCTTTTTTTCTTTTCTTTCCCTTTCCCTCCCTTTTTTCCCTCCCCATTTTCTCTTTTTTCCCGACGGCAGCGCAATTTTACCGACAATATCCTGACAGGTGGGGGGGGGGGTGTCGCACCCCCCCCCCCCACCCCCCCCCCCTTTGGCGAAGCCCCTGTATACAAGAGTTATCCGCGACTACGTCTACATGCAATGCTGGAAACGAGGAGTTATTGTTAGCATCATTGCTATTGTTATTGTTATCATTATTATTAATTATTACACACATGTATTATCATTACTGTTAGTTTTTGGCTGTTTTTGCTGTCATCACAATTTAGTCTTTAATACAAGGCCTTTAGTTTCCTTTATGCATGGGAGGTACATCAATAGGCATGCGAAAAAAAGAGTTGTACTAAAAGAGAAGGTTCATTGATTTTAAAAACTAGCTTTATTGTCATTATTACAAAGGTGAAACTTTATTGGACAAGGGTATACAAATTCAATGCTTGGAAACATTCGAAGTGACATATTGTGATCATCATTATTATACAAAGTCGACTAATATCTCAAAACCATGCATTTCTCATAATGTGAATTGACCTATACGTTAACAAATCTAAAGTAACCGACCAAATAATTATGCATAATTACCAAGTCTATAAACAAATATATATGGGTGTATGTATGATAATGTAGAATGTATTTCCAATTTTTTTTTTTTAAAGCGAACAAAATGTATACACTCATGAATAAGGAAATTTAATATGCGATGATTTAACAAAATTATCATGCCGAACTTTCTTATAATTTGAGTTAGGAAATCCTTAGAAATTTAAAAGCTTGTAGGCTTTTGCACGTCTCGGGCTGAAAAAATGCCACGTGTCATTCGTTCTGACTGCATATTGTACTAAAGTTTGGGATTTTAAAAGTAAGTTGTTTGAAAGCTCGAAATGAAATATAAAAACTCAAAATATTTCATGAAAGAGGATGGCATCGGATATTGGGACTTGCGCTGTGAGGCAAATGTACACTCTTCAAATTGAAATTAAATTAGCGATACCTTCAGCATGTATTAAAGGAATGGTTCCGCTGGTGTCTTCATTTACGTGGAAAGCGAAGACGAAAGCTTGCGCTGTATCTATGTATTTGGTTAATCTATACTCTTTCGTTCGCGTTGATCTTATCATGTGAAAATTACCGTTGTGAAAATTCTCGATTGTGAAAACAAGATTTTTTGATTTTCTGGGACAGGATAAGAAGTTGTTACATCTGTAGTGACTTAATGTCACGATTTTAAACCTGTGCATGTATACTAACGTTTTATGCATTGATGTGTACGTGTTTAATACGTAATGCTTTCCTATTTTCAAAATGGCGGTTAGGGAGAGTTAATTTCCCTTGCGTGGTCCGCTGGCGTCTTATTTGTTCGTACCACAGTGAGCCCAATTTCCGGTATGGACGCGTATGACAAGTTATAAATAACCCTTTCTGCCTTTGTATGATTGCGATCAATCGAACAAAATTGGAATAGAAAGTAAAAGTTTTTCCTGATCACAAGTCACGGTAAAAGGACATTTTGTATCTTAATTTACATTCGCTATGTTTTATTTCATAACTTTCGTTTATCTTAATGTTTTTATCGCAAGAATTTTAATCAAGAATAATGATATCATAGTTATGTTGCTATACATTTATATTACATATACATACATATATACATGTATATGTAAATTTAAAAGTGATTAGAGGAACAATGTCTTAATTCACAACGTTACATGGATTACACAAGGAGCATGGTTTCGATTTATTTGCATCATGTGAAGTAAGCGTTTTATGGTTTCACATGAATATAAATTATATAAACAAGTAAATGGTTACACAGTTGTATTCAAATGAGGACGAGGGGGTGTTTCACAAATACCCTAAGTTGAACATATCTTAACTCTAAGTCGGACTTAAACATTATGTAGAGCCATTTGAAGCCATAACATAAATTATATTAAAAAGCAAAAGATTAAGTATTTTAGACTTTTCATGAATTCCACATCAAGAACATGAAATCTCCTTGATGACAGAAAATATGAATGATTCCAATTAACATTTTCTGCCTTTTAAAATAACTTTTATAAAATATTTTTTCGGATGCTAACGGCTTTCCATAATTGTTAAGTCCAACTTAGGATCTTTGTGAAACACCCCCTGGATTATTAAGCTGTCATATGGATTAGCATTTCATTTTACGACGTTAATTTTCCCAGGTTTTCCTATTTTCTTAAGGATTAATTGTTACGGCGCAAGAATACAGTGTGACGTTTCATGAAAAAATTAATTGGTGGTTTTCACCGACTTATATCATTTTCACCAACAATTCTAGTGTCACCGACTATTTTCTAGGCCTCTGGTTACATAGATACACAAAGACAACTACAATTGCAGCTGTATACAACAACATGCATGCATATGACACATTTTTGTTTGTATCTTTGTTTTGAGGTCAAGCCATAATGTTAGTCCAACCTGGCAACAACTTATGTATGCAATTCGGATTCTGTCTATTGAAATACTATATTCTTATCAGGTGAATGAAATAATTTGTATTGAGGCACTTCACAAAGACTTATGCATTAAATTTGGTTACATTACGAAAGTGGCCTATTGAACTGGCTTCTCATCCGGTCCGGGATGCAATACAACATGCTTCTTCTATAACCTTCAAATGCATCCGCGGTCTGAACCACCCATCTCCCAAGATGCTACCCACACTTGGTGACAGAGCCTTCACAACTGCTGCTCCCAAACTGGAATAACCTACTCATATCTCTTCGTACCCAACAATCTGTCAATATCTAAAAATATCACCTCTCTTGTTAAAACTATAAATATAAAGCATATTAAAACATGTATATGGAAATGCGCTTTTTAAATACATTATTGTTATTTGAGATAACTAATCTGTACAACTTGACATAAATCAGATAAACAAAGAGCCTTTTCTCCTTTGCTTTGAGTAAATGTGAGTGCTAAACAAAGATGTCTCGTTTAGACAAAATATTGTGGAAATCTAAAAGAAATAATGGACGTTGTTTATTCTTCGATATGTTATGGGAATTGGAATTGTGATCGATCTCGATCAGTCCTATATAATTTTAAACAGATCGTTAGCTTCATCCTTATGTTAGGAAGCATTACGGGTTGCTGTTGATTATGTTGCGCCCTCCACGTTTAACGATCACATAAACCTCGTGTGTAATATATGTTTAAACGATTCAGTGTTTTTTCTTTACCTTCATCATGTTGTTATGAACCATAACGGGTTGCTATTGAGTATGTAGCGCCCTCCATGTTTAAATGTACCATAAACCTAACTCTTTAAACCTTTTCAGTTTTGGATCTATTTAGTCAGGTAGCTTAGCGTCAAATTTGTCGATTATCGTTACTTGCCGGATAAAAGCACCATTTTTGGTAGAGGGCTCCCTTAGGACCTACTTAACGATATTAGGATAGGAGCCCCCGGCAAAAAATTCAATTTAAGGGTGTGGGGGCGGGGGCGTTTTTTGGAGCCCCCAAATAATTTTATAACATTGATTTGTTGATGTACAAATGCCATTTTTGGTACAGGGCTTCCCTAGGACCTACTGAACGATATTAGGGTGGGAGCCCCCAGCAAAAATATCATATAAGGGTGTGGGGCGGGGGCGTGGCCTCGTAGCCCCCAAATAATTTAGAAGGTAATATAACATGTATTTGTTGTTGTACAAATGCCATTTTTGGTACAGAGCTTCCTTAGGACATACTAAACGATATAAGGGTAGGAGCCCCCGACAAGAATATCATATATGGGTGTGGGGCGGGGGCATCGCTTCGTAGACCCCAAATAATTTAGAAGGTAATATAACATTTATTTGCTGTTGTTACAATTGCCACTTTTGGTACAGGGCTTCCTTAGGACCTACTGAACGATATCAGGGTAGGAGCCCCCGGCAAGAATATCATATAAGGGCGTGGGACAGGTGCGTCGCCTCGTATTCCACATATAATGTGTAAGGTAATATAACATTGATTTGTTGGTGTACAAACGACATGGGCCCCCAATCACCCGCATATGAATATGTATGCCGGGGGCTCCTACCTTACCATCATTCAGCAGGTCCGAATGAAGTCCTGTACCAAAAATGGCGTTTGTACAACAACAAATCAATGTTTTATTACATTACAAATTATTTGTGGACTACGAGGCGACGCACCTGTCCCACACCTTATATGATATTCTTGCCGGGGGCTCCTACCCTGATATCGTTCAGTAGGTCCTAAGGAAGCCCTGTACCAAAAATGACATTTGTACAACAACAATTTACCTTCTAAATTATTTGGGGGCTACGAAGCGACCTCCCCACCATACACCCTAATATGATATTCCTGCCGGGGGCTCCTACCCTAAAATCATTCAGTAGGTCCTAAGTAAGCCCTGTACCAAAAATGGCATAATTATGTACAACAACATATACATGTTATATTACCTTCTAAATTAATTGGGGGCTACTAGGCAACACCCCCGCCCACGCCGTTATATGATATTTTTGTCGGGGGCTCCTACCCTAATATCGTTCAGTAGGTCCTAAGGATGCCCTGTACCCAAAATGGCATTTGTACAATAACAAATCGATGTTATATAATTATTTGGGGGCTCCAAAAAACGCCCCCGCCCCCACACCCTTAAATTGAAATTTTTGCCAGGGGCTCCTATCCTAATATCGTTTAGTAGGTCTTAAGGGAGCCCTGTACCAAAAATGGTGCTTTTATCCACCTGACTAATTTTCTTAATCCAATTGTCGCCCTCCACGTTTAAAGGTACCATAAACCTAACTCTTTAAACCTTTTCAGTTTGTGATCTATTTTCTTAATCCAATTGTTATGAACCATAACGGGTTGCCATTGAGTATGTAGCGCCCTCCACGTTTAAAGGTACCATAAACCTAACTCTTTAAACCTTTTCAGTTTTTGATCTATCTTCTTTATCCAATTGTTATGAACCATAACGGGTTGCTGTTGAGTATGTAGCTCCCTCCACGTTTGATTAAAATAGTATCGTCCACTGACAAAAAGGTCACCGTCCATCGTATGCGTCCGCAATACCTTCTTGACTTTCTTATCCCGTAGCAGTCTATTGAGTATAACCTGATCGGCTATCTTCGGCTCTGCTGATATCCGCTGGCTGAGTTGCTTGAGGAATTCAAGCGTGACGTTGGTGGCGCGGTAAAAGACAAACCCGGCGCAGTAAACGTCGAAGCGGTTGTGGTAGTCCTTCTTCATAATGTCCACCTGGAGATTGATATCGACCTCGTGGTTGAAGTACGGGAAGGGATCCTGGAAAAGGGCGATGTCGACGTCGGAGAACAGCACGTCGGAGCCCGTTTTAAGGAAGTGGGATATGTAAGCGGGGCGTTTATTGACCAAACTGAGGTAGTTATTCGAGCCGAATCTTAGGACTTCTTCTTCACGGCGTTTTGCATCTACGGCCAGCTTGACCTCAAGGCCAGGGAAGTCCGTGTAATTTGACAATGCTTTGAATGAAGCCGTATCTTCCGCAACAATCACAACTCGGTCCCGAACACCGCTGCGTCTAATGCTCGCTAACCAGTTCTTAGCAAAGGGTAGAAACCCCGAATTCACTGTGGTCAATAACATCCGAGGACGAGTTTGGTTCTCTTTTTCTTCCTCGGCTGTAAATCCCGTTTGTCGAGGCAAGGACCTGCAGTTATTTTCGAGAATGGGGGGGGGGGGTACAGGATGAAACAAATTATAATATGTACTGTGTGACAGGCGCGCATCCAGGGGCCGAGCGGGCCTTGTCCCCCCCCCCCCCCCCCCCCCGAAAAAAGAGAGAGAGAGAGAAGGAGGAACAGAAGGGAAAGAGGAGAGAAAGGAAAAGAAAGAAGAGGAAGAAGAAAAGAAAAGGGAAATAATAAGGAGATGGGGGGGGGGCGAAAGGGCCTTCCCTTCTAGCTGTTAACCCCCCCCCCCCCCCCCCATCAAAAAATAAAATGGAAGGAAGGAAAGGAAAAGAAAAAAAGGAAAAGAGGAGATAAAGGGAAGGAAAAAAGGGGGATATCAGTTGCAATTTTCCCGCTAACAGGTTATATTTCGGGGGGAGGCAAAAAAGCCCTTGCCTCCCCCTCCCCCCCCCCCCCCTGTTACACCCAAAAATGTTATAACGCCCACAAATGTAATAACGCCCACAAATGTAATAACACTTTACCCACAAATGTAATAACACCAACAAATGTAATAACACTTTACCCACAAATGTAATAATGTCACCCATAAATGTAATAACCACTTTACCCACAATTTTTTTTGTCCACACCCCCCCCCCCCAAACGTTTTTGCTCAGTTCACAACTGCCGGTATCACCATTACGTACCAATATTTGGCTCGCATAATTTCAAATTTGCCCCCCCCCCCCCCCACCCCCCTAAGGAATTCCTTGATCCGCGCCTGCTTTGGGATATTGAACCCATTCAGCCTATACATGTATTCGTACAACCATTGATCTGTTATCTGTATAACATGTCTATCACTTTTGCATGTTTAATTTTTTTTTTATGGAGAATGAAATATATGATGTGAAAAATGTATGCGTGCTTGTACATGTACATTGTGAGTCAAACAAAAGTTTACACCTAGCAAATTGCTAATTATTTTAAAAATCATCTATGAACAGTAAATCATTATACATCTTATGAAAAAGTGTTTTATCCCAAATAATTTGGTATCATTTTTGTGTGGTATGTGTTCACGCTTGGATAAACAGGAGGCATTGTTTGCGAGAGTGCAAAAATCGACTTGCGCCAAGTTGCTTATGGGATGTTTGAATAAAACATTTGGGATTTGGGTATTAATTCGGTCTTTGCAGATCCAAATAACATCCCTAACAAAATTAATCATGCAACACATTTCAAATATCGAATATCAAATAACAACGAGCATTTGTGCGCGTGTGTGTTGGTGCGTGTGACTTTGTCTTTTGCAAAATGCATATGCAATTCATTTCATTTGATACATTCATTTCATTCTCTCACTCCGCTAATCCCAACATAATACATACTGTATAGGCATCACTTTGGCGCAAGTCGATTTTTGCACTCTCGCAAACAATGCCTCCTGTTCATTCAAGCGTGAACACATACCGTACAAAAATGGTACCGATTCTTTCATAATATGTATAATAATGTACTAGTCATAGATGATTTTTAAAATAATTACCAATTTTCTAGGTGTAAACTTTTCTTTGACTCACACGGTATTTATTTTCATGATATTCTTCTTGTGTGTTACAGTTCCGTAATTACAAGCAGAATTCCGCTTTTTAGGGAATCCAACGCTTAACCATTATGTTGTATGTTGTCATTGTAAATTGTTTCAATTAGTTTGAATACACATTTTAATAGAAATTATGAACTATGTATTATCATTATTAATATTATCATCATAAATATTGTTATTATTTTAATTTTTTGTAATCATTATTATTAAAATCACTACTATCACTTGTATTATCATTATTTTGTTGTTATCATCTTCAAAATTATTGTTGTGCGGCACATATTATTCGTATTTCTCGATTCCTTTTACATTTTGTTTATTTACCTGGAAATAGGTTGTGAACGTAAAAGGCCTGGATCCATGTAGAGGAAGACAGTTGTCATAGCAACGACCCCACAGAAACACCCTGCGAGGTATGATCGCAATTTCCCCGCCATCTTCGTGCTGAGTCCCTGCTAGTGTCGTCTGTCAAACTGCATAGGTAATGATGAAAATAATAATGACGGTAATACAAATAATAACATTATTATTATTATTGATAATAATGATATTAATAGTAATTTAGTATATTTATACTAATTTTAGTAGTAATGGCAATAGAGGCGCGATAGCTCAGTCGGTAGACCCGGGTTCGATGCGCTAGTGCCTTTTGATAAGGCATTAATCCTCACCGGCCGTCTAGTTGCTTACTTATAATCAAATTTATACTTACAAGCATTATTGCTTTCTTAGCAGTCAGTTAAAAATAACTAACACCAGCATTAAGAAATATTGGTAGTAATATAATATTAGTAGTAATGCAATTAGTAATTAGTAGTAATGATAATAATGATAGTAATAGAATTGTAATAATTGTATCAATGATAATGATACAAATAATGATAACACTAGAAATCCAGACTCTTTAGTTCAACAGTGTTGATTTTACCTTTACGTGAGAAAATAATAGTTATTCCCAATGTTTGTTTTACCATGACTATTATGCTGGTAAATAATATCGAATGGCGCATTAAGGTCAAACACGGATGGGGGATGCCCCTGGGCGGTGAAATAGAGGAGGAAAAGCGAGAGAGAGTGAGTGTGTGTGTGTGCGCGTGAGAGAGAGAGAGAGAGTGGAAAGAGGGGGGGGGGTGTTACACCCACAAATGTAATAACTCCCACAAATGTAATAACACTTTACCCACAAATGTAACAACACCCACAAATGTAATAACACTTTACCCACAAATGTAATAACCACTTTACCCACAAATGTAATAATTTGGAATCACCCACAAATGTAATAATGACTTTACCCACAAATGTAATAAATTTGAAGTGATATTTTGAATCACCCACAAATGTAATAATGACTTTACCCACAAATGTAATAAATTTGAAGGGATATTTTGTCGAATTTAAAACTAAAACCCTGTAATAAAGCATGGGTATAGCGCGCAGTCTTTGCTCCAGATTCGGTTATTTCAAAAAATTAAAAAAATCTTCAAACTAAGACCCCACCATCTTCCAAACTAAGACCCGGTAATAAAGCATGGGTTTAGAGCGTAGTTTTTCTTCCAGACCCGGTTATTTCAACAACAAAAAACCTTCAAACTAAGACCTCACCATCCTATTCCTGTGGAATAACATGGGTATAGAGCGTAGTCTTTCCTCCAGACCCGGTTATTTCAAAGGAAATAGAAATTTAAACAAATCTTCGAAACTAAGACCCACCATCTTATTCCTCTTTTTTTTCATTTAAAAATAAATTACATTATTACATATGTGGATACAACACGTCACAAATAAATGATTGGTCGGCGGTCACACGAACTGACGAAATATGTTTCGCGCGATCTCGTTATACAGCTATTTATGATTTGTTATATGAAAGTATGCGTTGTTATTTGCTTGTTAACCGATTATCATTTCAGACTTGTTCTTGTTTATATGGCTGCTTGAGTGTTTCAGAAGTAGTAATATAAATGTGTTTTGTTTGTATTTGCCTTTGAATAAATTTCGTTCTCATGAATTCACACCGTGTACCGCGTACCAATTGGTAGTCTTCAGTATAAGTAATTGATACGTTCATCACATGAAGAAAGGTAATTCATTCACGCACTCATGAAAATATAACATCGCAATCCAACGTTTTAATGTCACTAATAGCTTACATATATATATATAAATATATGTTACATATCGTGAACATATTTCATAATCACATGCATAAAACAATCAGCGTCAATATTTAAATACATTTAAGGTCACTTATTCAATTACTTTTTTTTCTACGAACATTGAATTTCAGGATATTTGTGGGCGTTAGAATATTTACATGATTAAGAAATCGTCGACGGTCAACGAACCATCGAATCGGTCCCTCCTCTGTGTGTTATATATTTCGACCATTTGGACTGCTTCGTCAGTTCGTGTGACCGCCGACCAATCATTTATTTGTGACGTGTTGTATCCACATATGTAATAATGTAATTTATTTTTAAATGAAAAAAAAGAGGAATAAGATGGTGGGTCTTAGTTTCGAAGATTTGTTTAAATTTCTATTTCCTTTGAAAAAACCGGGTCTGGAGGAAAGACTACGCTCTATACCCATGTTATTCCACAGGAATGAGATGGTGAGGTCTTAGTTTGAAGATTTTTTTTTTTTAAATAACCGAGTCTGAAGTAAAGACTACGTTCTAATCCCATGCTTTATTACCGGGTCTTAATTTGGAAGATGGAGGGGTCTTAGTTTAAAAGTTTTGTTTTGTTGTTTTGTTTTGTTTTGTTTTGTTTTTTGTTTGTTTTTTAACTTTTGAAAAACCGGGTCTGGAGGAAAGACTACGCTCAATACTTATGTTCTTCTACAGGAATAAGATGATGGGGTCTTAGTTTTGAAGATTTTTAAAAAGTTTTGAAATAACCGGGTCTGGAAGAAAAACTACGCTCTAAACCCATGCTTTATTACCGGGTCTTAGTAAGATGGTGGGGTCTTAGTTTTGAAGATTTTTTAATTTTTTTGACATAACTGGGTCTGGAGCAAAGACTGCGCGCTATACCCATGCTTTATTACAGGGTTTTAGTTTTAAATTTGACAAAATATCCCTTCAAATTTATTACATTTGTAAAGTCATTATTACATTTGTGGGTGATTCAAAATATCACTTCAAATTTATTACATTTGTGGGTAAAGTGGTTATTACATTTGTGGGTGAAATTATTACATTTGTGGGTAAAGTGTTACTACATTTGTGGGTGTTGTTAAATTTGTGGGTAAAGTGTTATTACATTTGTGGGCGTTATTACATTTGTGGGTGTAACAGGGGGTGGAGTATATAGTAACCAAAGATCGCTGTCAGGTTTTCGTTTTCAAAATGTGTTTTAATTAGAAACGACAGAACAACAAGGGTAGCGACGCGTCGTAAGTCCTCCCCTGAGGAATTTAGGAGTAATACCTTGTGAAATGGCACTGGCGAATTCACTTGGTTACGCCCTTACTCCTGAATAAGAAGTGTATGAAAAACCTCCTATGTGTTACAGCATCACTATAACATGTTGGAGTGGGGCTGATGCGAACATAGTTTGGTGACAATATATAGGCATTATCCTGGCTCTCCAGATCGCCAGCAAAAAAAGGGGGTGGGGCACATACGTGGATACATTCTGTATATCTACCTTGTTTAAAAACCATCCAGAAATCAACTTTAAATGTCCGTTTATAGTTGTTTCTAACTTTGCTGACTCTTTTGATACAAAATAAATACACATATCATCTGCGTATAAGGAAACATTTTTGGACGGATTTTACCAAATTATTCGGTGTAAGGGTAAAAAGAAGGGGCCCCAAAATACTCCCCAGCTGTCCATATCAACGGCACAGTCCCCCTCTGACATTCCAAATATTACGAAATGTTACGCAACGTCATCTGCTTCTCTATTAGTTCTCTATTCACTCTTTTGCAAAAATATGCAAGCGTCGAGCTTTGAAGCCATGCTAGGGAGCTGCACGGTTTCGGAGGGGGATTACGGTAAGGGAAATAAAAGACGCGCGGTGCCATTTATCGTGGATCTTGTTCACTATCAATTCATCGGACGAGAGGGCCTTTGTTATCTCAACTTTTACGAAGTCTATTATCTCATTGTTCCTTGCAAGTGACTCGCTTCGATGACCAGCTGAGAATTCAGTGGGCTGGTCAATCTGATCAGCTGCCGGACTTTCGGGGTCTTCGAAAATCTGTGTCTCGTCCACTTAAAGGTAATTAAAGACCAGTATTGGAAACGCCCCAATTTCAAAAAATGAAATGGAAGCTCTCATTACCAATCATGTGAAAGAATATGTTTTGACTAATACATGATGATAACAAAATTGCCAGGAAACCGCCTACTAATTCATATATTTGGTAAATTTGTTTCTCTCATGGTCCTGTGAGAGATATAGGGTAGTCCCATATACATCTTTCTGTGTATAGTGCTTGTAACTTTACGAAGAATGGGCCAAATTTCTTATCATTTTGATGATTCCAGTACCTTGCAGATGCTAGATGCTAGATGATCAACCTTTTCTGATCGATTCCACCACGTTTCTTTCACAATGCAATCGCATGACCATTACTGGTCTTTACCTTTAATGAGATTTGACGCTTGATTTCGAGGAAGATTTTCCCATTTTCCCTTTGGTTCCAACCATGATCCAAACAGAGCTGCATGCAGTCACTAGTAGGAAGTCACAAGCCTGTTATATCCTCCAAACAAGGTTTCAATTTCCAAAATTAGGCAGAATCGGAGCATGAATCAGAGCAAAAGTAAGAGTCGTGTGTACGTGTGTACGTCGAGGGGATGCGAGGTATACATTCGTATAGCATTATTAATAGCAGTATTAGAAGTAAAAGTTGTAAAAGTACGGTAGTAGTGGTATTATAAGTAATAGTGGTAGTAATGATAGTAATACGCGAATTATTAATACAGTTGTTGTAGTAGTAATAGTTACGCCAGTAGTAGTAGTAGTAGTAGTAGTAGTAGTATTGTCAGTAGCATCTAGTAGTAGTAGCAGAATTAGTAGTATTACTAGTTGTAGATGAAGTGCAGTATAAGAATGGTAAAATCATTGGTACATATACTATTATTATCAAAACATAATTACCTTCCCGAATCAAGTAGGATGCGATCATTCCTATGTCGACATTGATTACATTAATTGATCACTCACTGTCTCGATGACGAAAGATAGGCTATTCCATGTGCACTACTCTATTCGAGAAAAAGAATTTACTGATGTCGAGATGTGAAAATGTCTTCTCTAGTTTCAGAGTATGGCCGCGTGTTCTGTTTTCCTTGCCTAAATCATGGACTTACTGTTTAGTAAGTCCATGCATAAATGTAGTAGGTTTGTCTGAGTGGTGTAGAGGCCATGGAGGTATACTTGTAAACGTCAATCATATATCTCCTCTCTTTCTGCGATGGGCAGTTCATACAACAGCACTGCAGAATTTTTGTCTATCAACACAGTTACTTACCAAGTGTGGTCTGTCTCTTTAGTGTTCTCCCATCTACAGCGGTGTCGGTCACGTCTATCGAGGTCTTCAAGTGACAGATGCTGTTTTTTCTACTTGCACATTAGCTTTGAATCTTTCTTATTTGTCCGTCACTGCACTTCCCTTGCACGTGTTCCTGCAACCACGCACCTTTTCTGCACAAAGTACGACAATACTCTTTTAGAGGGATGTACTTCAATGGAAGAAGAAGAAGAACCTTAAATTTGCTATGCAAGCTTTCGTCCACTCCTGTGGACTTTCTCAAGCTAAGTGATCAGTCTGAGTCACAAGTTTGCTTCGCTGCACTGCCTGGTGTCCTGTGATCACTGGACCAAAGATCGGTGACAATAGGTACCCAGAGTCCCGGTTTAATGATGGCTTAATTCTCGAAAGTAACTTCTGGGCAAGAAAGGTGAAAGAGGCCACATGGATTAAGAAAAAGGGAGTGGAAGAAAGCTTGCATAACAAATTTAAGGTCGGTAGAAGCTTAAAAACTACATGTTATCATTACCCCCAACTGATAAAAGCTTTCTGTAACATTGTAGTAGTATAGTAGTTATAATCGTTATGCCAGTAGTAGTAGCAGCAGTTTTAGCTCTTTCACCTTTCTTTCCCAGAAGTTACTTTCAAAGTTTATTAAGAAGCCATATGAATTCGGAGAATTAAGCCATTACGTAACAGGGACTCCGGGTACCTATTGTCATCGATCTGTTATCCAGTGATCAGGACACCATGCAGTGCAGCGATTTGGAGGGGAAAAAAAACCTTTGGTATTTTTTTTTTTTTAAATAAAAATTTAAAAAAAATATAAAAAATTATACCAATGGCTGACCTAAAAAAGTTGACCTTACCCCCCCCCCCCCCCCCAACGGAGCAAAATGTCAAATTTTCAAATTCCGAGACCAAAAAAAAAAGTGTCCTCTTATCCATTCTTATTTTTAGGTGATTTGATGCCATCTATACTAGCAAAAGTAGCGCATTCCCCCACAAAAAAGAGTAAAACAGTGAGAGAACAAATATCAGATATTATTTTTGTATTTTCATGGTTTTTTTAATTATAATTTGCTTAAAAGAATTTGTGTTTGTCTATAAATGAGCCAATCTGTTTGATGGTGGTAACACTACATTTACACATACATGTAAACAGAACCCAACAAGTAACTACTACCCTAAAAAACTGCTAATAATTTAAAAACCCTTAAAATGTATCACGATGTCATCTTACCACAATATCGGTACAGTCGTTATGTACATGTTATGTGAAAATCGGAGATACTATTTATCACTGAATGAGCACAGATTAAAGACAAAAATTAATGACCTATTTCAAAAGGCACAAGACCAGGGCTCAGATTAATTTTTTGTCCACGGGGGTTCTTCCCCCAAAAAAAGAGCCCCCGTGAGCCTTCTCACGGGGGCTCTTTTAGTACTGACGGGGGCTCTTTTTTATACAAATATCAATTAAATTGGTACCTATGATACTCCTCAATTGTTTGCTATTTCATCATTATCATTTTAATCAGCATTTTTCCTCAAATTTACAAGCTACATAGCTGTTAGTGACTTTCATTCCGCGATGAAATTCTCTCGATTTTTTCCCGTTCTGCACATTATTTCCTCCTTATTATTCGGAGCGACCTTTACATTCTTTCTTTACTGAGCCGTATAGCGGCGAGGCGATTTTGTGTGTGTTCTATTTTGGACAGGCGCGGATCCACGGGCCGATTCTACCGCCCCCCCCCCCCCCCCCCGTGGCCTCCCAAACCGGTAACAAAAAATAGGATAATAACGTAAATTTTACCCTTAAAAAAATAAAATAAAAAACGCCCCCCCCCCCCCTGACCTGCCAGTGACACAAATGCGGCATCAAAATATTTGTGCTTATCTGACCGTAATTAAATGCCTAAAACCCCTGAACCCCCCCCCCCCACACCAATTTACGCTCGCTACCCTCTACCTGATCATAAATACTTTAGCCCCCCACTTTGATAAACGTTCCGCGGGGCCTGTGTACCAACACTAATCTTTATGATGTCAATAACGTGACATATCTTCTTCTCCCCTTGCACACGAGAAAGAAAACAAGGCCAAATGATTGTGATTCAAATTGATGCGAATATTTGTTTGAATAAGCACTGCTATTCACCCGAATCTTCTTTGTAAAAACAACTTTTACAAATCTCAGCCATGCTTACTGAGTTGAGACGTTCCATTCAATGTAAAATATTCATTAAAGAATACACTTCTCCTAATCTGAAAGTGATCTTACAACACAGTGGCAGATTTGCATGGCTGAGATTTGTAAAAGTCGTTTTTACAAAGAAGATTCTGGTGAAAAGCATTGCTTATTCCAAAAAAAATCCTTGCATCAATTTGAATCACAATGATTATTTGTCGCATGATCCTTTTATTAAATAACCTTGTTTTCTTTTTTGTTTGCAGGGGGAGAAGAAGCTATGTCACGTTAAGAAATCATAAAGATCAGTTGTATTATGCGTATATACATATGATACCAGAACAAAATGTTGATTATCAGAATGTCATTTTGGAATACCTCTATACAAATACCACATTGTCTTTAGCCCGTATCAGTATTAGTATGAGCCAATATAAAGCTATTATTCTTTATTCAGTTCAGTATAATGCTTTTCCTCAAAAATAGTTTCGCTGTTTTGTTAGGGTTGAGACGCTAAGAAATGGTTTCAAATGTACATTACACAAACCCTGAACCATTTCAAAATGATGGTGGTTCTCTCTCTCTCTCTCTTTATTTTAATCATGCATTATCAACTACATATAAAGCAGCAACCAAAAACTTAGGGTTGTCTGAGATAGGTGAAAGTAAGAGTTAAAAAGAAAGTCATGCTAAAACGGCGCTTCACCTCCCCCCCCCCCCCCTGACAAAAATAAAATAGATTAGTGGTCCTCCTCTCCAGCATCCCCCCCCCCCCGCTTTAACATTCACCGGCCTGCTGAGTCGGCGCAAAAATGTTCCCCAAAAACTGGACCCCCCAAAACAAATATATGTGCATTTATCCAGCCCCCCCCCCCCCCGCTCATTCGCCGATCGCCGGCTGGCTGATTCACCGCTAAATATTTTCTCAAGATTTGCCCCCCCCCCCCCCCCCCCTCTTGCCGCCGGCTGGATCCGCCCCTGATTTTGGACCCCTGTAAATGATGTTTTCCTCTGGAATCTACTTACATGCGAAGCATCGTCCACGAGCCGCATAGCGGCGAGGCGATTTTTTTTGTTGTTGCTATTTTGAACCCCCCGTATTGTTTTCCTGGCATCTACTAACATCTTACTGTGTGGGTCGATCTGGACACATAATGGCGTTTTTCTATGCACATCAAATTTTCATTTGGCAGCCCAAGGGGGCCGGGGGTGGGGAGGAGGGGTTAAACCCCCTAACCCCCCCCCCCCCCGTAGATCTGCCCATGTTAACATATCATTCCACGACATCGTGGTCTTCCTCTTCTTCTCAATAGGGACTTTTAGATTTGCGTGGACGTGGACGTGTGACGTCCTTTTAAGGCACTGGCAGACACAGTGCCTTAAAAGTAGTACACGTAGTCACACGTTGCAGTCCACGTTCTCATCGTGCAAATCTAAAAGTCCCTAATATTGATTTACTGGTCGAGGTTCATTATTTGCTGGTCATTTGAAATCACCAGATTTCAGCGGGTTTACGCTTTCACAACGAAAAAATTCTCCATGACCATTTTTTTTTGCCCTTGCGCGATCGCCTCCAGCTCCAGCAGACATGGCGCGGCAGCGTGCACACGTACAATTACTAACGGCGCAGTAGGCCTATAACCACTGCTGACGGCGGCACTGCACTGCGAGCTGAATCGGTATTTAGGCCTACTCATAGAAATCGAGAAATCTTGCACGCTAATCTAAGTTCCATTCCATTGGTTTAAGGATTGAAAATTGAAACTCAATATTGTGTTAAAGTTAATTCCACGGGGGCGATTTTTAATTTCGCAATCGCCCCCGTGAGCAACCTGACGGGGGCGATTATGTAGCTCACGGGGGCGAATTGCCCACCGCCCCCGTGTATTTTGAGCGCTGCACAAGACACAGTCCCATACGTTGACATCTGCGTATTTCAACGAGTCGGTCGCAATTTATGCATTCACACCTAATTTAAATCTCACTCAGATTTCATGATCTAAATTCATGACATATACTTTCAGTGATTATTTTAAGTACATTGTGTCTATTGTAGACCTATCATGTTTTTAATGGTGTTTCTACTGATATTTATTGAATTAAATGGAAATTACGAAACAATCTGTCATTGATAAAAGATTTGCCGTGTAGGTTAAGACCCTTTTGGCGTAAGGAAAAGGATGAGATACGCGTTAAGGCCCTTTTGAAATTCATAATTATCTTCATAAATAAATTGAATTTCAACAAGTGAAGCACATCATTTTAAAAAGAATGTTGAAATCTACCAGGTGATGTTATTAACTCAATAACCCCCAAAATCGGGTTAAGGCCCTTTTGGCATAAGGCCCATATTGCTCCGTTTAGTCTCATTTCACAACGCCCCCTATCGTCAGAATCAGCAGCCTAACATGTTAGCCTATGGACGTTTTTTTTTTTAATCGTTCAATTTTTTATTTTTTTTTAAACGAAAAGCACATCCACCCCGACGTACGTTATCATTAGCTCTTTCATTGGAGCCCTCATGTCTCATTGACTTTTGAAAGTTCACCCACCGTAATTTTTCAAAATAGGTTGCAAGCTCGCCATTGCCTATAATACACATGTAAAATAAGTCGAACTTTGGACTCAGTCTGCCAAACGATTGTAAGATTATAGGTCAAGCACACGAAGGATAAGAAGCATGAATTATCAATTATCACTTCTGCTATTTTCATTATGTCCATTTCATCCAACCCCCCACCGTAATTTTTCCATTTAGTAAAAGCAAACATTTAGCCGAGGTAAGCAAAAACATGAATATTCATGACACACCATGGACTATTCGGTTATTACCAGAGGGGTGCAATCGGTCATCACGTCAAACTCCCCTAATTGCCACCAAGTATTTCATATCATTATATAGTTTGGTATGTTTCTTTTACTCACTCATGCATGAATTATTAAATATCAATGATGGTTTAAAGATATGTAAAAGAAATTTTAGTTGATATTTATTAACAAAGTAATTTATATTTAGCAAAGCAATCTCACATACAAAATTACTATCAAGTGTCGTCTGCTACGCCGATTGTCGCCTGCTTCGTTTAAGGCACATATTTATCGTTTGGACTGTAAGGTATACCAGGGGGATTTCACATTTTCCTGCGGTACAACGAATAGCAGGAAAATGTTGTATATGCGGATCCTTTTAATGATTACGTAATGGAAGTGACGAGACGCCACGATTCCGTATGGTTTGAATAACTTGAGGTGAAAGTTATTGTATTGAGAAGGAAAGGAATTTTCACACCCGACGGCGCGGTGGCCTGTACTTATAGCGAAGAAGAAGAAGAATGTATAATTCGCGCCATTGCGCGCGAACACATCACACCCAATGGCATACACCCGGTACCCTGCAACACAGTGGAACATTCTAAGAAATTGAAAATTTATCTAATAAATAGACCTCTTGAATCATCTGAGACGTAACTTACCCTATTCTGATGACTTCAATGAATTTCAAGATAACAATGGCTGCGTTTCCATCCAAAAATAAAACTAGTTTGCAATTAGAAATAGTCCATTTCTCGATAATTTCACAAAATATATTTGCCGCCGCATTCAATATGACGTCATTGACAGCTGATTGGCTAGTTTGGTATTGACGTCGAACGAGCTATGTTTGTGCTGCAGTGATCCAGCGAGCGAAAATGAGACAATCGGAGCAATATGGACGATATATCATATTTTATTGGCATGAGATATTAGGTAGGCGAAGTAAGATCCATTAAATAACAAAAGTAGATTTTACAAAAAGTAATCATAAGATTAAACGATTTTTTCTACGGTTATGATTTTTTAATTTCTTATTCAATTAAATATTTTGAACAATGTTATATCATATTTAATTCGCATGAAAATATCCGATGTGAATAAAAAGATTTTGATATAACGAATTTTAGATAACTATTATTATTTGCTAATTTTTTTGTTTTCTTTAACGGTAAATTTGAAGATGCGCCTTTGAACATAATATACGGTACTGTAAAGTCTGTTGTAAAAAAATCCTCTGGAACTAATCAATTTACTCGATCGCAAAAACTTTCCAAAAGCGGCCCAATAACAATTTCTGTTGGATATCCCAATCCCATAGACAACATGTTCAGATTTAATACGTAATAAGTCATAATCACGTTCGCACATGTACTATAGGTGACGTCTGACTATTTGAAATACATTTAATAGGTTGATTTTTCGAATCGTGTTGTATCAATTTTCCTTCTTTAACGGTATTAATAGAGATGGCGCCTATAAGCAAAATATCTGTAGTCTGTTGTAAACATCTACAAGGAGTCAATTAATACAATCGCAAAGGCTTTCAATAAATAAACTCAAGGTCAATTTCAGAACCCCCTTGTGTCATAATTAAACTTACTGTAGAAATTATCTTCTTCTGATGTAATACGTCAGGGTAATGTCTGCGCTTTCAATAATAATAATAATAATAAAATTAAAAATACTACGCTACACACTTAAACGTACTATACACCGATGCGGGCGACTTCTGGTGGAAGTGCGCCCTCATAAGGTGACGCCATAACTGGGGGGCGTCTGACTGCATGCAGCTAGCTAGCTTACATTGCGTTGCAGCGCATCGGAGAAGCCCCCCAGTTATAGCGCCGTCACCGGCGGGCAGGTACATAAAACCCCCAAACCGAATCGGTGTATAGCAAACCAAACAAAAGACACACATACGCATACAGACCAACAGGGAAAAAGAGGGGTCTTACTTTTTTATGTTGACAGATTTCCTATTGTTCGAAATGCCGAAATTAGTTTGTAATAAATTTCCAGATTTATGACGCAATTAAACTAAATCGTTTAGCATCAGCGGAAAGAGTTGCTATAAAAATGACACATTTTGAATATAATTATAATGTCCTTCATAGCTCTAAGTAATGTGACATTGTTTAATCACTTGCTTCTGAGCAATGAATAGCAGGTAATAATATGTTCTAAATCGTATTAAGCGTACCCCAAATAGAAGATTAACTCATTATATGTCACATATAATAATCTCCCCGTGCCACATTGAAGTTATCAAGGAGTATATCAGATAAAGATGAGTTCTGGTCACGCAATTGCATTGTGAAAGAAACAGTGTGGATCGATCGATCAGAAAAGGTTGATCACCTAGCAAAAGTATTGGTGTGTACTGCAAGGTTCTGGAATCATCAAAATGATAAGAAATGTGGCCATGTCTTGGTAACGTTACATGCACTGTACACATGAAGATGTATATGGGGCTACACGAACATAATATGTGGTAAAAAAATCCGTCCCGATGTTTACGTTGTTACATGCCATATTTAGAATATTAAAGCATTTGAAGAGCCATGCTTTTCAGGGAACATTTTGTTATCCAATTTCCTTCCACACTTCCCGTCCATAATAACAATGATAACGCTCACAAATTACTTTTCACCTCTTCCCAGAACTCAACCTTCTCTATTACTCTTCAAGATTATAATTATATACATTTCACAGTTTCTATTGCTTGATTAATCAATACTGGGGGTGTTTCACAAAGATCCTAAGTTGAACTTATCTCTAAGTTGGACTTAAAAATTATGGAAAGCCATTAGCATCCTTGAAAATATTTTGTAAAAGTTATTTTAAAAGGCATAAAATGTTGATTCAAATCATTCATATTTTCTATTACCAAAGAGATTTTCATGTTCTTGATGTGGAATTTATAAAAAGTCTAAAATACTTGAATTTTCGCTTTTGAATATATTTTATTTTAAGGCTACGAATGGCTCTCCATAATATTTAAGTCCAACTTAGAGATAAGTTCAACCTAGGATCTTTGTGAAACACCCCCCTGGAGTTAACATGGTTGACGGGAAGCTAATCAAGACTGAAAATGGGTAAATTTTAAAAGCAATTATGTTGCACAAATCAGTCCTTTCCTCAATCGTTGATTATTGCTTTGTGCAGAAATGCAAGTGTAACAAACGAGTGACCGCGCAGAGAGCCGACAAAAGCAACCAAAGTGTCAAACTGAAACAAAACACTGCTGCCTATTACTGATAGATACAAGATAATAACAATATTTTACTCTTTAGAAATAGCGTTAATCATTATTTTTTTAATTCAAATCTCTTCAGAAGGATTAGTTTTACTTTTCAAAATAGCCATTCCCCAATGAACGCGTCCCACATTTCGTTAGTCTCGTTGACAGCCTTTTGATGCGTGCTATAATCCAGACAGTCGGCATGAAACACAGATACTCCGTGTATCTGTTTTTCCTTTGCCATCTGAAAGCGTAGAGCGAGACTAGTCGCGTTATCATACCACACCTGATGCGTTTGCCCAGTTTCAGTGTCCTATACACATTGAACAGAGAGAGAGGGAAGGATGGGTGGATGGAGAGAGAGAAGGGGAGAGAGAGAGGGGAGTGGTCGAGAAAGAGGAGAGAGAGAGGGGGAGGAGAGAAGAAGACATCGAAGGGGAGGGGATGAAGATAGAGATGGAGTAAGAGAGAGCGAGAGAGAGAACGAGAGAGAGAGAGCGAGCGAGTGAGAGAGAGCTAGCGAGTGATGGGGAGGGAGAGATACCAATGGAAAGAGAAAGGGAGCACAAAAAGGGGGTGGGAAGGGATTTAGATGAACAGGGAAGGAGAGAGAAGGGGGTAATAAATATAGATTTTAAAAAAGGTTGAGTTCTGGGAAAGGTGACAATAATAAATGTGAACATTTTCATTCGTTTTATGCAAGTGATGGTAGAGTATCATAGCGAAAATGTCCCCTGACAAGAATGTTCCCTTAAAATGCCCTCATATTCGAATATCACACGTAAGAGCTGAACGTTCTGCACCACAGCCACATGCATGTTCATTTGTGACCCGGCACCACAAAACCACCAAAAAGTTGCAAAAAATGATTTTCCTGATTTCATCTGATTATGAAAGAAGAAGTTCTCCTCATTAAAATGGTATATTACTTGTCCAAATTGAAGCTTCCTAACCCTTTCAATTTAGTGAATGAAAAGAGCTGGTGAGGGAGGTTACTGGTATTAAATTGCGAGAAAGAGAGCTTTAAAGAAGCTAGGCGGAGGTTTCAAAAGGCTTTTAATCTTAATAATGTTGGTATCATTACAAAGTTAATGTTACAATCTTTCTAATGGTTAATATTTAGTTGTCAAAAATTGTTACAGAATTGACTTATCTGCTATTAAAAGTGGTGAAATTACTACCCGATTATTCCGCCCTCGATCGGCCCGCTATTGTGACGTACGATTTGTGACGTAGGAGGTTGGGCACATGAGCGCGAGAGTGCTCCCAAGAGCTCTCACACAACTCTCGCCTGCATGCATTATACGTTACAAACGCCACTCGAACGCTAAATATCTGATCAAAATGTCCGAGCTCGAAGAAGAGGTTTTACTCGATTTAGAATTCGAATTTGATGGGCACAGCTCCACAACTAGTGACAGTGGTACTGATAGTGACGATGGTGATAATGGGGGTGTAGGAGAGATGGAAAAAAGAGAACAATTCGGAAGAGACGGCGTCGATGCTGGTGCAAGTCCAGTGATAGTATATCAGCGCGAGCTGCGCTGGCTGAGCTGCCAGCTGCCGCTCAGCTCCCCCGGCCCCGCTCAACTGGCGATCGATCTGTCAGATCATGCACCTTAATTGTCACTGGGGTGACTGTGCGAGACATTTTCGAATTTGTCGGGATGTATAGGGCTCTTTAGCAAATTTCACGGATAACAAAACAAAGACGATCAGATGTGAGGTTATATTTGGCGAAAATCAATTACAAATAGAACTGCAGCTGCAGGACATAAACATGCAAGGGAAGCTCGCGATTCACTCATCATTATTGTCTCCGTATATAATCAACAGCAATCACTATCACGCCAAGGGCAAGGCATGATCTGATGACCGAACAAATGCAAAACATCTCAGCAAATTACACGTACAGAACGGAAGGGTATTTGGACAAATCAAATTGCAAGATTCACCCCTCGTATTATATAACCTAAATTTGCTTAATATTATATGTAATTACATGATTTCTAGAGATTGTTATTCCACTTTCTGGTCAGGATATGAAGCATGCAAAGTCTGGATAATGTATACGTATAGGCCTATGCAAAACACCGCACGCGAGCTGTGCGAGAGGCGAGCTCGAGGCCTAGAATTGCGATCGTGCCCAACCAGTGGCGTCATAATCGGCCTACTGCGCGAACAAACTGTTCAAGCCAGGAATAGAAGTTTGAGGAGGTTCTTGGAAAAGCTTCTTACCGCGTTTCATTTATATTTACAAGACTTTAGAGCAGAATGTGTGTGTTCAAATTGGTCTACGCTATCCGGACATGCATAATTTGCCCATTTTGAGTGATTATGTGAAATTTCTTCGCCTAGCTTCTTTAAAGTTTGGGGCTATTCAAGCATGCGGAGCAAGCAAACCACAGGGAAATCAATAGAAGGGTGAATCAAAAGGCCATAGCAACCACTATGAAGAGATTTTCAGATTAGGCTGAAATTTGGCCTGATGGTCAAACATAGTCTGTTCATTATGTTTCTGAGGTTTCAATATGTGGACTTAAGTCTTTCAAAAGTTATTATGTTGTAAATGCATAGAGTTGTAATTGGACAGATTAAGTGAACTGCAACATAGTGCCGAGACACCTGCACTAGACAATGCCTATTCATGGTGGACCCGGAGTCTTTTTGTTCCCCCTTACATAACACTGCTTGTCACCTATCTTGTTTTGTATACATCTGGGCAATTATTTGTAACCACATTATGAACTTGCTTTATACTTAATTCCCATACTGTTTTCTTTCTCAAAGGAGGTTCAAAGTATTTTTACTATGACTGCGTTGGTGCACCCCGGTACCATCCCCGGCGGCTCTGCTCACGTACAAAACCTGGCATTGTAACGACGTTGTAGACTTTTTCGCAACTTGTCACTCTCAAATGTATAAAATATAATAATGTTCTTACTCTTGATCAACAAATTCTGGATATGTGATGTACAATCAAGCTACTCGAAGTCGTTAACGGAGAATATAAGACGAACGCAAATCTGGAACTCGGATGTGAAAGCGGATACAAAAAAAAATGGCGCGCCGCACTGATTGCTATAACGGACCAATCACAGCCCGCGTAGCACGACCCGTTAGCAACGACCGACCATTTCCGGACTACGATAATTTCGCTCGGGAAAAGTGATCAAATTTTGGAAGAGACCGAAGGCTGTGCGAAAAAAAACTGGTCTAGAAAAACCGTTTAAAACACATCTTCTACTATGTTTTAGACTTCCAAATTTTGATACTAGGTACAGAAAAGACCACTCTTTCAGAAAATGCAAAAAAAACAAAAATCTATTTTTTTCACCTAAATTGACATTTTAGCAGATTACGGAGAATCGCTGGTTGCGACTTTTTGTTGGTTTTGTGGTGCCGGGTCGCTAATTTTTTTTTCCCAAACAGGTTTGCCAATGCTAATATTTTCGGTCATCTGATTGGCTGATATGTTACGTCATAGCAATGACGTAACCGTTAGGGTGAGTGATAGGGCTATAGAAATCATGCAGAATCATTTTTCATCATCCCCTCGTTGGCTCAATTGGTAAGGTCAGCGTAATACAATCATAGAGTTGTGGGTTCAAGTCTCAGTTTATTCCGTATTTTTGCCTTTATAAATAGTGAGGCAAAGCAATAAAAAATCAAAGTCTAATTGTTTGTGACCTCTTTCCAAGCTGCTAATGACGTATCAGTCATTGAGAAAAACGAAAACATAAGAAATTGCAAACCTGTTTGGGAATAAAAATTTCGCTGCCGGGTCACATTTAGTCCCATATACAGGGCATGTGACCATTATCAAAACTGGGCCATTTATTATCATTTTGATGATTCCTAAACCTGACAGTATACATCAATGCTTATCTGCTACACGATCAACCTCTTGAAAGCACTTCCACACAATACTATCTTTAACAATGCAATCGCATGACAAGAGCTTATTAGCGTTATCTTTAAAAGGAACTTCTTAAAAACGATAATTTAACAAAAATAAAACCCCATTCTTATTTTCATATGTTACCTTGTAGTCAAAATATGGAGACTGGTCGGCTTCACTCCATTTTCGACCTGTCGTAGAGTTGTTATCCAGGAGTTTCATGATATCACCAAAAGCGCTCTGTCGCTGGGTGGACAGTTTATAGAGGCAAACGTCACTCTTTAAAAAACATGCAAAATGTAAAAATGAGACTTAACTTTTTCTCAAGTATTATAATATCACATTACACTGTTATCATCATATCATCCTTAGTATTATTGTTCTATTATCATATATTTCTATAATCATTATTATTGTAATTAGTATCATCTTCATCATCATCATCATTATCGTCATCATCATCATTTCGATTCTTGTTGTTGTAATTGTACTTTTTGTTGTTGTCCTCGTCGTTATTATTATCAATAATACGTTTACTTTTCTTATTTAAAATATTGTATTAAAATCTAAAACTATTATTAATATGTTGGTAATCATCATAATAATCGTACATTCAGTTGCGCCGCTCCTAAGCTTTGGAATATATAGCCTACCACGAGACATAAGAAAAGGCCCATCTGTTGCTGTCTTCAAGTTATTTGAAGACGCACTCGTTTTCAGGAGCTTTTGAATAGTTTTTTTCATTGTGTGTCTGCAAAGAAGCTCTGTTAAAGGGGGTGTAGTATGGCAAATACTGTTTAATGCCATCTATGACTTCTTTTGGACTAATGCACTTAAACGAAAAGACTTGACTAACGGTCAGCGCGCTAGGGTTCGCGGAGCAGACCGAAGTTCTCCTCTCGCTTCGGTTTCGCGTTAGCCTATCCGATAGGCGTCGGGCTAAATGGCAAGTGTACTAATCGCGTTGTGGAGACTGACATCGGCGCGGGCGTCAGCCGAGCGCCTATCATCACTGGTGCATGTGAAAAGTTTTTATTTCTTTTATGTACCATGTTTCGTTCGTAGAAAATCTACGAACCAACTGTAAAGCTCTTCATGAATATTTATGTAGCATGGACCAAAATAGGCCAATGAGCGATGGGGAACCTGGAGATGATATTTGATTGGTTGAATCAAAGTGATCGATCACCAAATAAGGCTAGTCTTATGAATCATGCATGAGAATACGCTCGTCACACATACGATACAAATATATGAATAATGATGAGTTCACCAGTGATGATAGGCGCTCGGGCTGACGCCCGCGCCGATGTCACTCTCCATATAAACGCGATTAGAATAGGCCTACTTGTAAAGCCCGACGCATATCGGATAGGCTAGTTTCGCGTCTGTTGCGCGAACGTGAATACTGCGGTCGCGTCGTTCGTAACCGTTACCCCATTGGCCCCGAGTCACTGCCACGGAAAAGACACGTAGTCTCGTCATTTTAAACCCTCTCTAAGAGTTTCGTTTTAGTGTTATTTAGGATACGCATATGCTTGTTCCCTCTTTTTGAAAGCACCCCCTATCTGAGGACTGCCAACATTTCCGAACCCCCCTTTCGCGGGCTTTTCCTGCCTTGGAGACCCCCCTAAATCATGAAAAATGCTCAATGTACCCCCCTAAATTCGGAATAATTTCTCAAGAGTCCAAAGAGATGAGAGAAAAAACAGAAAAAACACCCCCTTTTTAAAGAAATCTCCGGGTGAAAAGTGAATACACCCCTTTTTTTTACAATTCTCGGGCCGGACTTTGTCGCACGTAAAGTACCACTTTACCGGACATTTTGGTAACACGCATGGGGTTCGTCTGTTCTCGGAGTGGAGGGGGGGGGGGGCACTAGACTATATGTGTATATTACCTGCGATATATAAAATTTAATCTAATTAGTATCATCATACCTCTGTCAGCACCGAACATGGGAAGTCGTACCCATACCAGGGAACGATAAGAACAAGCTTGCTCGAGGGCACACCGGCTTTGACAAAGTCGTCTACACCTAGAGGAACACAACATCAACAACAACATTATATTAATATTAATAGGAATAATAACCGTTCATTACTCTTATCTACATTATGATAATCAGGGGATGTTTCATAAACATTATGGAGAGCCATTTGTAGCCTTAAAGACCGTCATTAGTACTGGGCCAGAAGAGATTAGACCACACAGCGAGGTCACTGACAGGTGGCTATCTCATAAGCTCATCTCTCAACTAACATAAGAAAAGAGGATCATGGAGGACCAACAGGCGCCGATTGGGGAAGTTTTCTATATAGAGGGAGCAAGTAGCTACAAGTAGGACAGTGGGGCTTTAAGATAAAATGTATTTTAAAGCAAAAATTCAACTACTTTAAGACTCTCCACAGATTCTACATTTCCACATCAAGAACATGAACATAAGCAATCTCCTTGATAATAGAACATATTTGAATAAACATTTTACGCCTTAAAAATAACTTTTACTAAATATTTTCAAAGATGCTAATGGCTTTCGATAATTGTTAAGTCTAACTTAGAGATAAGTTAAACTTAGGATCTTTGTAAAAAAAACCCAGGCGTGGTTATAGAATAATATTACGGGGAGGGGGATTATAAGGTGGGCTTGGATATTCCCATCTTTGGGGGGGGGCATACCTCGCTTAAAGTGATTTACATTAATTGTAGGCCTATATGTGTATACATTTTCTTTTCTTATTGATGTTAATGTTATAAAATCTAAAATTATTATCATTAATATTATTGGCATCATCATAATCACCATGATCGTAAATATTGTTATATGATTTGCCTTTCCTCCCTTACCTTTCGTTGTATTGTTTCAATTTTATGTTTGTTCTAATCTTCGATTTTTTTTCTTCTGGAAATCTATAATAATCTTATGTGTATTATTTTTCCTGCGTTGTATACGGTCCTGTGTATTCAGGAAGTAATCTAGGCTTGAATGTTCCTTTGAGCATGCTTTCTCTTGTATGATTAATGAATTAAATATCGTTTAAAATACATACTTTTTCCTCCTTTTTTTGGGGGGGGGGGGGGGGGGGGGGGCTTGCCAGGCCCATGAACCGCTTCTGGGACCCGTTTCAGGAAGCATTTTCCAATGACAAATTACTAAAAATCAGTGACAAATCTGCCGATAACCAATCAGAAGCAAGGATTTCAGTAGCTTATAACACAAAACTGACATTTGTCACTGATGACAAGTTTTGTGAAACGCCCCCCTGATAAGAACCATTTGGGCCCATTAGAACACAAGGTGGGCGGTTTTCTTTTACCTTTGGTTGTTTTATTGAGTGGTGCATTGGCCATAGCCCTGCCATCGATAGCGAGTTCGTCATAGGCCATGATCATAATGTAGTCTACGATCTCGCCGATGGCTCGGTAGTCGTAGCACCGCCCGAACGTACACTCCGCCGAATATGGAGAATCAAGCGTTATCTTGAGAAAAGAGAATTGAAATAAAAATAGGAGGAAACAATGAAAATAAAATTCCTCTATCTATACAATTACTATTTACTATCTCCATCCACTATTAGTATTACAAATACAAATTGAATGAAATTGAATTGAACTTTATTTATTTCCAATCACAGTCAAAATGACATTACACATTGTTGTTAAACATAGGCAAAGAAAAAAACATTGACATACGTATATTTTATATATACATGAGAAAAAGAAAAAATAAGAAAACAAAAAGAAGACATGATTAAAAATGTGCACCCGTAAAAGCATCAGGGATTTAATGAATGGGCACACCCTGAGCGCGCCTCAATATAATTAACCATACAAAAAACTCAGTGAGCTGAAGAAGAGTAAAGGTATAAACAACGCTTACAAGATTATAAGAAGTGCTGCTTAAGTTTACGTTTAAATGGTTTGGTGAACTAAATTGAATGCAAAGAATATGGTAATTTCATTAATTTGTTCTAAACTTGAGGGCCATTATGGCGAAGAGAAATTTTTGCAACAGTGCTGGAAGATACTTTCCACTGGTGAAACTTTATAGAGGCATTTCTTGTTTTATAATTGCGTATTGTGTATTTGTGTTAGTGAATGATTTGTTTTTTATTGATTCAAAATGCCCCTTTTCCCTAAATCAGTGGACTAACAAGAATAAAATAATAATGTAAGTGCGTCCAACACAAAAAGAAAGAAAGAAGTTGAGAAAAGTTATTTCAATAGTGTGTCAACATAATTCATTAATTGCAAGTCGAGTCTTATCAAGGACCATTCCCTTTGTAGTTGAATCCACTTCATATTTGTTTCTCTTTCTTCTTGAGGTTGAATATCAGCAAAAAATGAAGCGATCCTAATAATGTCTCGCCATCCCCTCTCCTCCTCGCCGTAAAACGTGAGTCCCCAATATGCACATTTTTTAGGGAATATTTCAAGGGCAACACAGGCTTCTTGAAACTATCCGATACTCACTTGGGCGTATGGCAGGGCCTTCTTAAACGCGTCTTTGATTTGTCTGACCATGTCTGTCAGATAATGAGCCTGCGACTTCTGGAGGGTATGTTCAAAATCTATGTTAAATCCGTCAGTGAAGTTGCCAACAGCCGACTGCACTGTTTGCTCGGCCCAGGCGGTGCGGGCGCTCGCGTTGAAAAGAGTCTCCAAGGAAAATTCACCTGTAATGAATTTATTAAAAAACAAGAGCGAATATGCTTTAATTGTTCCTTAAAGACAAAATATCAACATTGACCATTGGCGTTTATTTATTGCTTGATTATGACCATAACTAGAAAGCACTTATTTTGAATGAGTAAGAGCAATGGATCGAGGTGTTGTGGTGTAGTGCATTCACTTGACTCTCAACACCCGATTGAGGGTTCGAATCCAAGCCAAGCAATTAAGTCCTTTGGCAAAACCTATTTGCAACTCTTCAACCAGGTGTTATGTGGGTTAATACATAACTGCATAGGACTATAACCAATAAATGGATTGACGCTGGCTTGTGAAAAGATTTTTTAAAATATAAACTGTTATTATTATTTGGTAACGTATTGTTAGATATAATTCATTCAAAGCATACAGCCTCATATCAAAACGTTGAAGTTAAGGCTTGTTGTTCTTACGAATTTTAATTCGAAGTTGCCAATTTGAGGACCGTCACGTACATCTGATTTGAACTCACCCCTCATAACAATCCTCACTCCTTTGGAGTGGGCGTGGCACATCATCTGTGGATCGAAGGCATCTCCTACGATTACGGCAGTGATGTTATCCCAGAAGTAATGTCTCCAATCGGCTCCACTGCCAGAAAATGCCACTACCTGTAAAAGCGGAGAGGGTAATTTATTACGCTTTAAAGCCCCACTGCAATTCAGTGCTATTGATTAGGAGAGTTTGGCCAACCCGGTTCGATTTGGTCACAATATGGCGACTACTGCTTTGTTGGGCAAGCACAAAACAAAAAAAATATACGCCATGTTGTGACCCAGTCAAACCACGTTGGCCAAACTCTGCACTACTTATACTACTCGCGCCCTCTATATTGCAAATAATGCCTATAATCGGTGACCATTGGTCCCCCTTGGTCCCCTTTCTCTTAATTCTGTTATTATTGAGAGCTTATTTGATGAGATCACCACCTGTCAGTGACCATGCATGCAGGGAGGTCTAATCCCTCCTGGCCAAACTAGTGCAGATAGAATTTAAAGCCATAATACTGACTCTCAGTTGACTCTCAAGCCTGCAGAGAATAAGAATCCTAACCCGGCACCTACGTCCTAATTTCGCAAGGCACTAATCTACATTTGCCACTCTCCATCCAGGGGGGCGTTTCACAAAACTTATCATCAGTGACAAATGACAGTTTTTGTTATAAGCTAGTGAAATCCTTGCTTCTGATTGGTTATTAGCAGATTTGTCACTGATTTTTGTAATTTGTCATTTAAAAAAGGCTTTGTGAAACGGGTCTCGGGTGTAAATGGGTACTTGGCAATTCCTGGGGCAATAATAATTATTGCAGGCCCTCACCGTGAACAGCATTGAAGCTAATGAGGGTTCCGTGTCCTGGTAAACATAATATTGTTATTTCTATTAAAGATGTGCACAAGTTTGAAGAAAAAAGTTTCATGACATAAGGTTACCCACCTCCTTCTTAGCAGTGGCTCGTATGGGTTCACACAGTGTATGATTCGAACATGGGCAAGGCGCTGGGCTAAAAACTATTCCACTAGCAAACCATGCCAATCCAATGACTGAAACCATGCAAACAACCAGCATACGTGGGACTAGGAACGCCATTTTGGTTGATTGTTGACTTCCCAATACACATTGACTGTGAATTATGAAGAATATTAAATCTTGTGCCAAAGTCTATATTTCATGTGATCAAGGCAAATATTAGATAAATACGAACTCTTGTGATCAGTATTGATAAATTGGTTGGGGGCGTCTCGCAGATTGCATGTTTGCTCACGTGATTAAAAGGGCAAATTAAACGACATAAAATAAGGCTTATCTTTGTACTTTGGTTCAATAATTGGTATCATAATTTCCATACAAATTAAAATGATATAAATTCAAAGATTACCTCTGCAATGATACTGAAAATTAATATAGATTGACTCCAAAGGCCTATACCTTCACTGTCCCTGCAATATCTGATTGCAAATTTTGTATGTAGGCCTAGGCCTATAATAGACATCGATGTTTTCTTGTGCTATATATCCCATAATTGGCTAATCTTGTATGGAGACCTTTAACACACTTAATAGACATCACTGAAGTAATGTTTGGTAGAGGGTGGGGGCACGGGGCTGATCGGGATCAGCACGGGATGTAGCTATTATAGCGTATACATTCAGATCGCACACAGTGCAACGCACTTTCACCGAATATAGTACACAGTGTAACGAACTTTTCTTCTCCCATCAATGATGACGTGCGAAACTATGTTTCATCACGTGATTAACTTTTGACCAATCGTAGAGCAAGACTCTTGTATGCAGGCGCGTACGCCCCCCTCCAAAACACACACATAACAAAAGTTAAAGGAGGAGGGGGGGGGGGGGGGGGGGGGGGGGGGGGGAGGTGGGGGGTTGGGGTAGGGGTAGAACCACCCCCCTTATTTTTGTTTTAATAATAACAAAAATTAAAAAATTAAAAATGTGATAATGGATGACCCAAATAAGCTGACCTTACACCCCCCCCCCTCCCCTAACGAAATATCGATCGGCAATATTTTCAAATTTCTAGACCAAAAGAAGAAAAAAATGTCCTCTGATATTTTCTGATTAACTTTTCTTTCTTTTTTCTACTTCGTTCTATTCATCTTTCTAGTTCAGTCTTTCTTTCTCTCTCTCTCTCTCCTTTTTTGATGACACAGAATGTTTCTAATGTTTTTAATATTTGTAATATATTTAGATTTTGATGTAATATTTGATTTTCCTTTTGTTTCATTATGCATGATTTATAATCGTACGGTTTAGTCATTAATATTTGGATCGTTTATTGCATTTGTTGTATATTGACTTTGTCTTCCCAGCTGCATGTTCTTTTATTGCAATAAACCGAATTAAAACAAAATTGAGGGGGGCGTAACCACCACCCCACCCCCCCCCCCCCCCCCCTACGTACGCGCCTGGGCGTACTGAAGGGGGGGGGGGGGGGGACTTGGGGCAGTCACTCCCCTAATTAAATTCAAACGTGGATTATTTCCAATTCGAAAACAGTGATTTACAAATGTTGCTGAAATGGCATGGTTTTACCATGAGCTTAGAGCTTAGGCTATAGCCATTCCCCTGGTTGCTCATCTGACCGTATTTGAATGCTTAAACCCCTGAGCTTCCTTAGGCCCTGTCTACTTGACCCCATCAAGGACCTTAAAGCGGACCCTGAATGCTGATCGGAGTCGTAATTAAATACCTAAGACCCCTGAGCTTCAAGGGGCTTCGCCCTTTGGACCCCACTCCAAGTAGTGACCTGCATGCTAGTGTCTCAAATACGGTATCAAAATATGCTCATCTGCTGCCGTAATCAAATGCCTAAAAACGTCTGAGCTTCCGGGGGCTCCGACCCCAGGATCCCCCCAGGTGCCCTAGGGCTGGCTTCTGGATGCTCATCTGACCGTAATAAAATGTCTAAAACGCCTGTGCTTCATGGTGCTCTGCCCCTTTACTACCGCCGGCTTTGCCCCTGGACCCCACATCAATTTATGCTCCGCTTGATTCGTTTGCTTTGCTCTACCTGATCGTAAATACTTTAGCCCCCCCCCCCCACTTTGAAAAACGTTCAGAGGGGCCTGCGGATTTTTTTCTGCCCCCCCCCCACCCCCCCTAAAAAAATGTTTATATATATATTTTCTATTACCCCACTCGTCCCTCGCTTTTCGCCCCCCCCCCCCCCGGTCATGAAAAGAAATCGCCGCCCCTGGTGCTCACTACTCAGCCCCCCCCCCCCCCCCCCCACTGAGCGGAATATCTGTCGGCGCGATTTTCACATTTACATTGGCAAACAAGAAAACAATTTGTTTTAGTGCTCATGCATTAATACCCCCCCCCCCCCCCCCCAAAAAAAAAAAAAAAAAAAAAAAATCGGTCGGCGCGATTTTGAAATTGAAGCCCCCCCCCCTATTAGCATGTTCGATCCCAAACCCCACCCTCCTGCGTACGCGCCTGCCTACCTCTATACAAATGTTCATATTAATTAAATAGCAACAATCAAAATGGGGAGGTGGGGTCGCACCATCTACCACGGTACCGATGTGCGATTTCCCGGAGACGAGGTTGCCGAATCCTGACATTTCGTAATCAAAGCGCGCGCTATGTAAACGTAAACACAACTTTTCACTCGCTAGCTAGCTCATGCATGCGCGTGTGTATTGTACATGTACGGTACACATTATGCATGTTGGATCTAAATTGTTTTACAAATTATCCGACATGGATCCTAAAAGTACAAGTACATTCTGTTCTCTGTACTACTGTAGACCTAAACGAAGAGAAACCCCTGTCACGGCTGATACATTTTCTGCTTCGAAATCAAAGAAAACGAAAAAGGTTTGTTGGTTGTTTTTGTCCAGAGTGACAGCAGGCCAGGTGCAGACTATCAACCAGGAACCGGGCTCGGGGATCTCCCGGCCCTGGATCTCTCCGTCGTACCCCTACCTTTTCTTGCAAGACTGATTGATTCGTTTGTTTCCTTCTTGTGTGCGTGTGGTGAGAAGAAGAAGAAGAATGAAGGAGAAGAAAAAAGGAGGAGGAGAATTGTGATATTGTTTTGAATGAATGTCTCTTTCATGACTCTTGCCAGCGCCAGTCTATACAGCAGATCTGTGAATTTAAATTAAAATGCATAACCATGCACAGATTCGTTGTAAATTACATTTTCATTTGCTGCATGGCCACATCCACAGGTTTATACATTAATTATCTTTGGCTGTTGAGGCAGAAGAAAATCAGAAAGGAGAGGGGTAGAATTTTAGGAACCCATGTTCATTTCCAATTATCTTTGACCTTGTCTCCTTTTTATTGTGTGTGTGTATGCAGTCTGCTGTAAGCTTGAAAGTTGAGACACCGGATGCCAAACCTTTACAAAGCACCAGAAACACACAGAAGGTGAAGTCCTCGCTGACGAGGATTGATGTCTTGAAGGAAAATGTTATTGTTAAATGGAGATGTCTTAAAGGAGAAAGGAGAGGCCAGGAGAAGGTGAAAAAGGAACAGGTGGAGGTGGAGGAGGAGGAGGAGGAAGAAGAGGAGATGATGGTTGATATCGAACCTCTGAAAGAAGAGCCAGACTCTGAAATGGTAAGCATCGATCAGGGAAAACAAAATCAGAAAAAATGTATAGATCTAGTCTACAATTTCAAAAGAAGAAAACAAAATGTAATGTATTTATTGGAACTGTCTTTGAATTCCTGTTGAAACATTTTGCTTAATTATATTTCTTGGAAACCCAAATTTTAGTTTTGAATTTTCGTCAGGTTTGTTTTTTGTTTTGTTAATTTTTCTTTTCTTTCTAATATTATTACAAAGCTGGGTTTCATGAAATCCATATTTATATGTGCTTTAAACTTAGCTAGCTCATTATTGCATGTTCATGAAAAAGCAACCCTGCAACTTTACCTGAAATTTTGAAAAGAAAGAAACAAGAAAAATAAAAACGATATTCTGAAAACAAAAAGCTTTTAATGTTATACTCGGGCCTACATGTACACAGTACAGTTGCATTTATGGGTACATCGCTCTTAAAAAAAATACATCAGCAGTGGTTGTGATTTTTTTCATTTGTTTTTCCAAAAAAAAATACTCTGAAAACTTAAAGTTTGTGATGTTGTATTGAGGTCTTCACCTTTTAATTCCTTTCATGGGTACATTTTGAAAACGAAATGCATTAAAGAGATCGTTTAACAATGTTACATCCAAGATACACGGCCCTACGTGTTATCAGTGTCTGTGGTATATGGCGTTATATTGAAGCCCTAAAAAAATTGCGCTTAAAATTGATCAAGAAGTGCCTCGTAAAAGTAAAAACCTCTGAGTGACCGGTTTTACCATACTTGTTTTCCCCAATAGACTGTAGTGTTATGAAAACCATTTGGCAAACACAAAATTTGATTTCGATTTTCAATCATAAATATCTTGATAATCAGACAGGCGATCTGCTTGTAAAAGTCATGGGGTTCCTGACTGACCTAAATGTTTAAAATTATCATTGCAGCATGAGCTAAATCAAGGATTTGTTGAAAGGATCTAAGACAAAGTTAACGGATCCCTTTAACAGTGGTTGTGATTTTTTTCCCCCTTTTTTGAAACTTATTTAGAGTGATGGTGAGGAGGAGACCCCTGGTTTATCAGAATATGAGAAGAGGAGGATGGAGAACATATCAAAGAATGCAGACTTCTTTGCTTCTCTTAATATCTTCAAGGTCAGTTTGATAGGGTCGGAGGTTAGAGGTCATTCAGATCACTGAACTTCACTCACCAAGTAATAAGACCATTAAAGCCCCTCTAAAGTGGTGGGAACCCCACAAAATTAGATGGCAAAGTTTCAGTTAAATTGTACTGTAATTTGAAAGAGCTAGCTGCCATTTAACACACATTTCTGCAAGCATGTTCAAAAACAAATGTGTTTGAAGTGGAATATTGATGAATGAATATCCAATTTAGGTTTTCTGCAACAAAAAACCTAATATATATACAGTGCATCCCAGCAAAAACGAAACCAAGAATTATTGATGTTTTATTTTATCATAACTTGGTTAAATTTATGAATAATAAATGACACATATTTGGACAGCTTAGATCCTCTTCCTTCATGTGATGCAACTCATATGATGCATATTTCACGCATGAGTGATTAAAATCAGTTTGTAAAGATCGAGGAAACCAAAAAGTCCTTTGGCGGACGGTATCTGAATTTTAAAGAGAAAATCACATTTCTAGAAACTTGAGTTTCTGCCCTTTCATATGACACCTCAATCAGGAAAAAATGAGCTAGGAAGAACAAAGTTCTGTTTGTTTAAAGTAATGCTTGCATTTCCATAATTTTATCAAACGAATTCGTTTTCACTGGCTGCCTGCCATAGCAACAAGCAGAATTGACAACAGACTTAACTCCGTTTCGTTGACAATCAGCCATGCATGAAGTCGTTCGTCTACGGTTGATTGTCAACGAAACGATTTTAGTCACTCGTGCGTGAAATATGCATTATATGAGTGGTATCAAATGAAAGAGGAGGATCTAAGCTTTACAAATATGTGTCATTTATCAATTATAATTGGTATTAAGTTATGATCAAACATCGATAATTCTCGTTTTTTTGTTGTTGTTGTTGTTATGTCTGTACAATTATGACCTATTGTAACACTGTCTGTTTTGATTGTCTATAAATGCCACATCCGTCTTTTCTGTATTAAATGAGTTATAGGAAAACTTGCTCCTTCATACTATAGCTCTCTACTCACTATTAACCTTTGAACTTTTGACCCTTTGACCTTTATCTTTCAGGCCAAGGAGAATCTCGTGGCGCTTATACCCCAGGCCCAGGAACCGCAAGCCAAGGAACCCAAAACACAGACTAGAGGACTTAAGAGGTAGGCAGAGTCTGCTAACTCGTTGAATTAGGAAATATCTCATTCCATAGAGGTGTAGAGGTTGTGTGGTATATGGAGAGGTATTTTGGTCCGGTGAATATTCAAGATTGAATGAATGAATTGAATTGAAATTTATTGACCGGTAAATATGGCTTTGTCCCTAACTCACAAAGGAGGTTTAACTTAACCCAGGGTTTAAAAATTAGCGCAAAATATGTGTACCCTGCTTTGCGCGTGTCTAATATTTGACCTCTGACTGTGTCACGCTTATTTTGCGCTTATTTTACTGAGCAATACAAAAACAATATTGGTTGGTCATCCGGGTACTGCGCTTAAGTTATTAAATACACTGATTCAGGGGGGGGGGGGGGGGGAGGGTAGGAGGGTTAAACCCCCTAAACCGCCTAGATCCGCCCCTGCAACATCTTTGGTCTTGTTCTTCTTCTTCTCGATATTTATTTACTGGTCGAGGTACATAATTTGCTGGTCTTTTAGAATCACCAGATTTCAGAGGATTCACACTTTTCACAACGAAAAACTTCTGCATATTTTAGTCTTTGCGTGATCGTCTCCAGCTCCAGCAGATATTGGGCGACATCCGTGCAAACCTGTACTACCGGCGCAGTATAGCCACTGCTGACGGCCGCACAATATAGTGCGACCTTCGTTTTTTGTATCGGTAATACTCATAGAGATGGGAGAGATAGCGCCATCTAAGTTCCATTTCATTGGTTTAAGGTTTGAAAATTGATACTTAATATTGTGTTAAAGTTATATCAGAAAAGATAATCCTTATTTCATAATTCCACGGGGGCGATTTTTAATTTTGCAATCGCCCCCGTGAGCAACCTGACGGGGGCGAATCGCCCACCGCCCCCGTGTATTTTGAGCCTTGGAAGCCTCATACAGATAATAATAATAATCTATATTTGCCACTCTCCATCCAGCTGTATTAAATTGGTACCTGCTATATAAAACTTGGAGATTTGTGAATAAAATAATCAACATTTTGTGTTCGGTGCATGTTTTGTTCTATCGCACAGTCATGCACCAAAATACATGTTTTGTAGTTGCTCTATCCACAACGTTTGTTTGTATTTCATTTTAAATCTAGACAGAGGAGTTCAGAATCTGCTCCGGTTGTTGAGAGACCGCGCTCGCTCCGTCTACAGAACAAGAGCGCAGATGGATCGGCGTTGCCTGATAACTTTATCCTTAGGCTAAAGGTAGTGTTTTAGTAAACATTTACAGAGGAGTGTTTCACAACGATCCTAAGTTGGACTTAACTCTGAGTTGGACTTACAAATTATGGAGAGCCATGTGGAGCCTTGAAATTCAATATTTCCAAAAGCAAAAATTGAAGTATTTAGACTTTTCCTAAACTCCACATTAAGAACATGAAATCTCCTTGATAATAGAAAATATGTATGATTTGAATCAACATTTTGTGCCTTTTGAAATAACTTTTACAAAATATTTTCAGTGATGCTAACGGCTTTCCATAATTGTTAAGTCCAACTTAGAGATAAGTTTAACTTAGGATCTTTGTGAAACACCCCCCTGATGGTGTAAATCCTATGGTATAATCATGAAAAAATACCAACTAAAAACTCCTCTTATCTCAAGAACAGATTGATGGATTACCGCCAAACTTGGGTCATGTATGTATCTTGCAGAGCCAATGAACTGATAAGATTTTGGGGTCACGAGGTCAAAGGTTTTGGTTTTCCGTTTTGGTTTGTAAAATTGCTCTATGGCGGAGGCATCATTTTCGACTGCGCCTGTCGAAGTTCCATTTTTTTTATGCCCTTGTAATATTTATTACGTAATTCATGATGAGTATAATATAATACTTGGACAAAGGACATGAGAAAAAACACTTATAGCCAGATGATCTTCATGTACCGGTACAAGTTCTTCTTATACATGAATCAATAAAAAACACCAAAGAAAACAAAAATATGCTGTTTTAAGAATAGATATATGGTACATGTATTTCTATTCAGGTAATCACTGCAGAAATTTTGACTGTCGTAGTTACATTATTTGTATCAATATTAGTTCATAGAATATGTTTTGCTGTATGCTATAAATAAGTAAGTTTTATCTTCAATTTTAGCGAACCTGTGGTCAATGCGATTCATGCACCAGAACAGAGGACTGTGGACAGTGCCTGTACTGTAAGGTAAGACAGTTGAATGTGTGTGTTACGTAAACTAAAGAAATTGTTTTATTGTGCAGGCCTGATAAAAACCTGATTTAAATTGGTTTCCCGATTTTTTTTCTTGTTCCCTCTTTTATCCTGATTTTACCGATTTCCCCGTTATTTTCTCTAATCTTCCCTATTTTGCCCTATTTTGTTCCCAATTTTCTTACTCGAAAGGGGGGAATGTTGTTAGATGCCATTTTTTCCCCGCGAATCCTCTTCTCTTTTTTTTATTCGAGGGGGGGGGGGGGGCGTGGTTGAGGGGAAAACAATTTTTTTTTTTTTTATTTTTTTTTTAGTGCTCACTATCACCCCTGATTGTGTCCTCTGCAGTACTCTTGTGTTATTATTTATTTATTTTTTTTTTTTTTTGGGGGGGGGGGGAGGTACATTAGTTGTATCTCTATCAAACATATTTATGTTGCCAAGTTTTCTTTTTTGTGCCACTTTTAGTGAGGCTGAGCAGAGGGTGTGTGTTGGTGTGTCCGTATGCATGTGAATGAATGAGGTTGGCCAACAGGGTGTACATGTATGTTTGCTCTGATTAGTTTTACAATATTTCACTATAATTTGCTTGTTTGTTTATTTTGTTACAGGGCCCCATTCTTACAAGCTTTGCTTATCTTGGGGTCCTTCGATTTTGCTGTTTATTTTTAATGTCTTGTTTACTTTGAATTTTAATGTAAAATACATGAATTGAATTGGATCTCAATAATAATAATAATAATAATATTTCATTTTTATATAGCGCTTAATACAATTGTCTCTAAGCGCTTTACAAATATACTATTACCCCGGTCATTGGATTCAGTGCTTGCTCGCACACAATGTGTGCACAATCTTCACTCCCTGGGGAGCATTCCAGCCAGGCGTTACATGACGCTCAAAAACTGGCTGAAAGTGATACTAATTGTGAGTCTCAACCCATTTCAGATGCAAATTATTATCTTTTTCTCTCAGGACAAGACAAAGTTTGGAGGAGCTGGTATGCAGTATCACAAATGTAGCCAAAGGAAGTGTCTGAAGTGCTTAAAGGTATTACAAAGTTTTGGGAAATTTTGAAAATTGGTCGGATAGTGATTCTTCGCAAATTTGATTTATTTGGATGCCCCTGTGGATGTATTATAAGCATTAGAAAAATTAGCCCCTAAAATATTTCTGCTTTTGAGAAAATTTGAATATAAAAATTTACCGGTGCTCCCGGTGAATTTTGATGAATTTCAAATACCGGTAGCGCCTATGGCCGTACAATGGTAGCTGCGACCATGAAAATCTCAGAATATATAGTTGTGATATATAATTTCCAAACGGGAATAGCTAATCTGTCAATTTTAGTCAAGAAACATTGTTCTATAGCTTAATTAATATCTTGACCTTGAGAGGGAGCTATATATATACAACACAAAAGTTTATTATTTACAATTTCATAACTTTAGACTCGATTTCAACCGCGACAACGATCACTCAATATTGTAGGGTTGCATATGGTTCCAATATGTTCATTTAAACCAAATTCATGGCCCCATACCAAAACTTTGTATTACCTTTAAAGGAAAGTAACAAATAGGAAACATATGAGAAGGTGATATTAGGATGATGCCAAAGGAAAAGGAAATTTCATCATATAAAAAGTGTATTACAGTCCTGCTTTAGTGACCACCTGTCTACAAAGACCACCTGTCTACAAAGGCCGCATTTTTTTGTTTCCCTTGAAAATGGTTTCTCATTGAATCATGTACTAAAGCAGGCCTTCTCAACTGGCGGCGTGCGCGCCACTCGTGGCGCTTGCGGTCAGTCAGAGTGGCGCGCGGCTGTTCCAAAAAATAATTATAAACAATTTTTAAAAAAATAAAAAAATCAAGATAAAAAAAAAAAAAAAAATATTTTAAAATAAAAAAACTCAGCAAAATCAAAAAGTTGCAGTCGAAGTTGAACCCAAAACGTAAGCAGGCCATTTTGTTTGTTTTATTTTCACTTCATTTTGACATTTTCCGTGTTTATTGCACCAAAATAACTACATATAAATTAACTTCCAGTGTAGATTTTAGCCAGGAATTGTACTAATTATTTCACATCAATATGAAATTATGATTGATGTTTTATGGAACAAAAAGGTGTTAAAAATGCGACATCTGGGCCTTAAAAAAGCCCTAAAATCCATTAGCTTCCGGGGGCTTCGCCCCCTGGAGCCCACCCGCTATCAGCTCGGTCGCTACGCTCCCTCGAAACACAGTCACCAAACATACAGGTTGGCACTTCAACCTCAATAAATTTTTGTTTTGGCGCTTCTAAGAAACTAGTTGAGAAGGCATGTACTAAAGGAACCTGTCTACAAAGACCACCTTTCTACAAAGGCCACTTTTTGTGTTTCCCTTTGGCGGTCGCTATAGACAGGTTTGACTGTATATGTTAATTCTTTGCATGTTTAGTATTCTAACACCATGTGTGATCGTGAATTGTATCGGGCCCCCTGTACCATAGGAATAATTGATAACCTCGCGTAAGTCAATCTTGACGGGACTGAGAGACATGTAATGGATATGTCATCGGACTGTGGATCACAACAGACCTGCCAACCAGTACGATTTAGTCATATTTTGTACGATTTTTAGAAGCAAATACGATAGTACGATTTTCCTCAATAAAATATGATTTTCAAAAAAAAAAAAAAAAAAAATTCTGTGTGTGTGTGTGCCATTTTCAATGGCAAAATGCCCATTCTGTCCTGTAAAGTATCCTACAAGCATCATCTCACATCTCACATCGAACACAACAGTCGTGACGAAATCATGCATACCGGGATTCAGCCAATGATCCATTAAAAAAAATTCTTCCTGTATTCAGGAACTGTAAGACGCATTGATCCGCGTAACAGTTCGTGTTTATTTTTAAGAAATACAACTTTTGTCAGTAAAATACAACTTTTGGGATTAAAGAATACAGTTTTTGAACTCCAGAGGTCGGCAGGTCTGTCACAAGGTCCGCGGTTCAAGTCCCTCCACGGCATTAATGTCCTTTGACATTGATCTACATTAATTGTTGCCACTCTCCACCCGTGTGTTAAATGGGTACATACATGTATGCGAAAGCTAATGTGTTTAGATTAGCAAGTTTGCGCTTGTAAAAATGACGCCTGGCCGGACTGCTCCGCAGGGAGTGGAGAATTTGCATACATTGTGTGCAGTTGAGCTGAATTCGATGACCGGGTAATAATATATATATATCTGTAAAGCGCTTTGAGATCGAGGGTCTTCGGTCCTGAAAAGCGCTATATAAGAACTACCTAATATTATTATTATTATTATTATGTACATAATATGTTTTCCCAAGGCCTAATGTAACAAGGGAACGCCGCACTGCGACACGTACGGCCAAGGGCTTAATTGCGATTAGTTTTATCCGATGTCATGTTTTAAAGATTGCTTGTGAAAGAAAAGGTGTGGAATGGATCAGAAAAAGTTGATCATGTAGCATGTAAGTGTTGGTGTGTACTGCAAGGTTCTGGAGTCATCAAAATTATAATAAATTTGGCCCATTCTTGGTAAAGTAACAAACACTGTACAAAGAAAGATGTATATGGGACTACACAAATGGTGTCTGGCCTACTTACCTTGATTTCCTTATCTTTCTATGCTCAATACTCAGCCAGTATACATTTTCTACCAAAATTGTTTGGCAAATGACATCTTGAACATCCAGTGTAAGTTTTGTTTGATTCTGTGAGAATTCATTTTCTTTTATACCAGAACTGAAGTTTATCTTTAAATTGTTGTGCAGACAAGCCAGACATCCAGAAAATAAAAAAAAAGAACTTCATGTACAAAGTGTGTGATTTCATGCTTCTATTACAATTTTGACGATAAGTAAGAATAAACCAAACAATATTAATTCCAGTGTATGAAATCCTCGCTTTGTTATGATTTATTTGCAACCTTTGTGGACTCTTCCTGCCACAGGGCTAATCCCCATTGTGCCAAGCCACAAATCCCCCCTGTTCCAAGTTTATTTTGGGTTAATCTGATAATCTGATGGTGCGATCAATATAGCGCGTGCGAAGCACTCAGCACAGTACAGTGAGCATGAACAATAACTGCTATATTATGAACTGATTAGATTTTAGGGTCATGAGGTCAAAGATCAAAGGGTCATACATGCATATATAAAAAATAGCTTGTAATCACGATAGTCTGAGAACCTGTTAATGGATTACAATCAAACCTGAATTTCAAAAAATGCTTGTGTTTTGGTTTGTAAAATCGCTCTATGGCGGAGGCTTCGTTTTCAACTGCGTTCAGTCGAAGATCCATCTAGTTTCTGACTTGTTTTCAATCATAAGATCGAGCACACAATCATTATTTACTGGGTGCTAGCCAAAAATTTCTTTATAATTAAAGCTTCTCCCAATTGGTTGTTATAGGAGAGGCTGACCTCTGACCCGGTCAAGATGGATGCCACCAATGTCAAGAAGGAGGAGAAGACGGATGCAGGGACGGACTTTGTAGAAGGTCTCGCTGCCCTCGCGAGGGGTGAAAAGACCAGTGTCACAGCTAATGACCAGGACTTGGACAAGTAAGTTTTCTGACCCTCTTTTCTAGGGAATGTACATGTAGTTGGCAATATCTAATTGCCAGGTGTCATTAGGTATCATTTTGATCCTTCTCGAAAGGTTTACTTAAAGCCCAGGCTCTTAAAGGTACTATGTCCCTTTTGCAGCCAACCTTAAATTCTGTAGAACTTTGCAGGAATTATGAATATGTCATGTATGTCCTATCTGTGAAATTTAAACGTTAGCAGTGTTCTAATATTCAAATTATGCAATGAAACCCGTTTACTTGCTAGACTTCACTGTCAGACACTATTGAGTGACTGACTGGCTTTTTTCTTCTCGGGTAATAACATACATAACTAGATGGAACTTCGACTGCGCGCAGTCGAAAATGATGCCTCCGTCATAGAGCAATTTTACAAACCAAAACAGAAGAAATTTTTCAAATTCAAGTTAAATTGTAATCCATTAACAGGTTCTCAGAATATCGTGATTACAAGCAATTTCTCATATACATATATGACCCTTTGATCTTTGACCTCATGACCCTAAAATCTACTCGGTTCATTGGCTCTGCAAGATGTCCTGAGTTAAATAGTAATCCATCTGTCAGTTCTAATGAGAATGCGTTCACAAGCTATTTTTGCAAACATAATGAGCCCATGACCTTTGACCTTATGAACCAAGAATCTACTCAGTTCATTCGCTCTGCAAGATACATAAATGATATAAGTTTGGCAGGAATCCATCAATATGTTCTATTGATAATGGGATCACAAGCTATTTTTGCATACATAATGAGCCGCATGACCTTTGACCTTGACCTCATGACCCCAAAATCTAATCAGTTCATCAGCTCTGCAAGTAACATACATGATCTAAGTTTGGCAGAAATCCATCAATCGGTTCTTGAGATAACGCGATCACGAGCTGTTTTTGCATACATAATGAGCCCTGTGACCTTTGACCTTTGACCTCGTGACCCCAAAATCTATTCAGTTCATTGGCTCTGCAAGTAACATACATGACCTAAGTTTGGCAGGAATCCATCAATCGGTTCTTCAGATAACGCGATCACAAGAACGGGACGTACGGACGGACAACCCGAAAACATAATAAAGAGCTGTAAAGGGTACATGAGCATTTGCCTACATCAATAACCCACTTCTTGTGATGGCCAAAATTAAACTGATTGAATCTTTGCGCAGCATAAAACATATGACCATTCGGTACAATGGTCTGAAAATCAAGACTATTACTTATTGGCTCTATAGCTCCTAAGTCGATTTTACAACTAATAGTCGTTATTTTCCCACTTGAAGACTTTTTCAAGCCCCACTTTCTTTAGGGAAGTTCTAAATTAGTATTATCCTTCAAATGCCGTTGTAATTAAACCTTTTCATTTTTTTGGCCTGCAAATGGGACAAATTTGCCCCAAGTTTGATGGCAAAATTTCACTTAAATTGTATCATAATGTGAAAGAAGATGTTATTTAAGACACACTTCTGCAAAGATTCCCCCCCCCCCCCAAGGACAAATATTGATAAAATAATACATAATTTGGGTTTTCTGTTGTACGCAGAAAACCTAAATTTGTTTTGAAAATCCTTGCAGAAATGTGTCTTAAATGACATCGTGTTTTACATTATGATACAATTTAAGTGAAAGTTAGGCATCACATTTGATGGTCTCCCAACAATTTAGAGGGGCTTTAACAACTCCAGAAGATGAAGATGAAGTCTCGATACAATGCTAAGGACCATAATCCCTGTAGCTGTTCATCTCTCGGTCAAAGAGAGCTGTTCTTCACCTTCTCCTTCTTTTCCTTCTCCTCCTTCTTTACCTTCTCCTCCTTCTTTTCCTTCTCCTTCTTTTCCTTCTCCTTCTTTTCCTTCTACTCCTATTTCTTTTCCTCCTTCTCCCTTTTCTGCTTTTTTTCTTCTTTTTCTTCTTTTTCTTCTTCGTCTTCTCTCTAGACTCTCTTCTTCTTCTTCTTCTTCTTCTTCTTAAATTCTTCTTCTTCTTCTTCTCTCTTCTTCTTCTTCTTCTTCTTCTCTCTTCTTCTTCTTCTTAAATTCTTCTTCTTCTTCTTCTTTTCCCTTCTCTCTTCTTCTTTTTCTTCTTTTTCTTCTTCGTCTTCTTCTTCTCTCTTCTTCTTCTTTTTCTTCTTCTTCTTTTTCTTCATCGTCTTCTTCTTCTCTCTTCTTCTTCTTCTTCTTCTCCCTTCTTCTCCCTTCTCTCTTCTTCTTTTTCTTCTTCTTTTTTCTTTTTTTCCTTCTCCCTTTTCTGCTTCTTTTTCTTCTGCTGCTGCTTCTTTTTCTTCTTTTTCTTCTCTCTCTTCTCTCTTCTTCTCTCTTCTTCTTCTTCTTCTTCTTCTTTTTCTTCTTCTTCTTCTTTTTCTTCTTCTTCTTCTTCTTCTTCTTCTTCTTCTTCTTCTTCTTCTTCTTCTTCTCTCTTCTTCTCTCTTCTTCTCTCTTCTCTCTTCTTCTCTCTTCTTCTTCTTCTTCTTCTTCTTTTTCTTCTCTCTTCTCTCTTCTCTCTTCTCTCGTCTCTCTTCTCTCTTCTCTCTTCTCTCTTCTCTCTTCTTCTTTTTTTTCCTTCCTCTTCTCCTTCGTCTTTTCTCCTCCTTTGTCATCAATGATCTTTTTAATACTTCTTGAAAGGTTTACCTCACAGCTCCAGAAAATGAAGATAAAGTCTCGATTCATCGCTAAGGTGGTGCCGAGCCGCATATTCTCCATCGCTGTTCATCCCTCGGTCAAGAAGACCATCGTAGTGGCTGGAGATAAGTGGGGAAAGATTGGACTTTGGGACGTGGTGAGTAGGCAGTTACCTTTTATGGCTGTGGGATAGCAAAATAATTCACACGTAGCATCTTTTCCAGTAATTCAGGTTTAAAACTTTACATGTACAGTTCTATTTGTCATGGGAAACAAGCCGACGGGCCAGAGGGGGCTATGATATAACATACTAGTAAGTAAATAATTACCGTTGGTGAAGGTGATAGGACAAACTATCGTTTCCGAGGCGATCTGGATGTAGCTATCTTTCCTCAGGTGATAGTTTGTCATCGCCTGAAACCTAAAGGTGATTATTTGCTTTATATTCCACATCGGAAACATTTCACTTCTTCTGTTATATTAGAGCAACAAGACAGTCATCAATTAAAAGCTAGCAAACGGTGTAGGATACGTACAGTGTATGCAGCATGGTGGTGTGACCATAATTTGTGCGTGACCAAAGTTCGCGTACTAATACTAAAAGCGCTTAAAGAGGAGAGCAAAACGCAACATATACAATTAAAGTGCGTTGCACTGTGTAGATAGTACTTCTATTTTCAGTGAATGTGTGTTGCACTGTGTAGATAGTACTACTATCTACACAGTGCAACAAACTTTTCTTCTCCCATCAATGATGGGCGAACTATCTTTTATCACTTACTTTTGAATTTTACTGTTGACTAAACGTAGAGCAAGATTCTCAGTATGTGGAATATAATAGTACTTATACATGTAACTCCAGGCTCTTTGATATCTTCACATTATCTTTGTCCTTGTACCGTCCCAGAATTCCTTGAAAGGTGACGATGGTGTTTTCCTGTTTGCTCCGCATACCAACCAGGTGAAATGCCTTCGATTCTCACCCAGCGATCCTAACAAGCTCTTCTCTGTTTCATATGATGGAACAGTTCGATGTGGCGACTTCGCCAAAGCTGTTTTTGACGAGGTATGAATTGTTAACCCACAGCAGCTTACTGTTACTTTTTAGTGATACAGTCAAACCTGTACAGAGTGAGTCAGAAAAAATGTCCCAGTCTGTAAAAGTTGTATTGTTTGAAGTATGAATATTTAATCATGGGTTTCATGATATGTCTAATGTTCAGTCATGCATGCAGAGATTCGAAATGGTAAATGTACTGGGAGGATAACTCTATATCAAGACATATCATGAAACCCATGAGCCATGATTAAATATTCATACTTTAAACAATACAACTTTTAAAAAGCAGGCCTGACTGTATAATGCTTTTTTCTTTTCTTCCAGAATACTCTGAATTACGAATGTTACATGTACATGGCTATACATGTGCATCTACTGATTTTAGATTTTGTTTGTTTTCCTTCTTCTTGTTTTGTTCTTATTCTGTAATTTATTTGACATTATTGTATTGTATTTAATACTTCAGGGACTACACCTTACAGCTTTTTAGCAAACTTTGTAGTACCAGTAGTTTCAAAGTTTCTTGATTCACGTATGGGTACAGACTTTGTATATCTTGCAAGTTTGTCATTGTTCTTTTTACGATTGAGAAAAAGAATGAATTCATCCATTGTCTGAATACTTAAGAGGAAAAACACTGAGAGTAATTCACCATCGTATTTTCATAGCAAAATTTACTTTGAAAAAAAAAACAGGAGTCAAACAATAGGTAGTCCTAAATTAAAGAATGCTAATATCTATTCCTGGAGAATGAATTGTGGCATGAACATTCACCTCTTGAAAAAGTAAATTATATGTAAAAAGTGAAATTCGAGCCATCTTTCTAACCGGCCATAGCCAGTTTTAGTAAGTACAATTTGATGAATAAATAGATAAATAAATAGATAAATAAATAGATAAAAAGCAAAAAAATACATAAATGGATAAATAAATGAATAAAGGAAAAACTTAAATAAATAAATAAAAGAACTAAGTAACGTTTAAACTGACCAACTAAATGGATAAATATATAAATACGTAAGTACTGTAACGAACCAGTTCGCCACAATTTAAGTTATCTTGCAGAAAACGTAGAGGGCGCAGTAAGCTTTTGGGGCGTAAGGGCTCAGAGCGCGATTACGGACGCACCATGCGTAAAGCAGCTCTCAGAGCGTCTCAGAGGCTATAAATACGGTGTTGCACTGTGATTTCGTCACTTCGACACTGGCTCTCGTCTTAGTCAGATAGCGAACTCTCCGCTTTGCTCCAACTGAGCTAAATACAGGAAAAGGATTGGAAGCGAGAAATAGATTTCCTACAAAAGGCAATCCCTGCCTTAACTACTTGTTGAGATTAATACAGGTAATCGGTGTCGGTGTTAACTATGATAACATGTTGGAGATGTTGACTTATGTTTGTATTATTCAAGTATACAGTTAAACAATCCATCGTCTCATAACGTGTAATTACTTGAGTCTCCATAGACTGACGTAATGTAACCCTCCCATAGAAAATACACGTCCAGCTATCCAACACACCTCTCATCTCCACACCAATATACTTTGGGAAAACGGAGCCACGTCCGGGCCTCTAAACTACAAGCCAAATAGAAACCGCTCGCATTATTCAGGATGGCAAATTCTTCGTCAGATGACGGTGATAGAGGCAAGGGACAGGCCAGCCCTCCAGCATCCAGGACCCGTTCTAAGATGGAGGGCCACAACAGTACATTAAAAAAATAGATAAATAAACAAACAAATAAACTAACAAACAAAAGTAAATAAACTTAACAAATTCACTCTTTGATTTCTATTCTTCCTCTATCAGGTATATAGAGCTGATGAAGATGAATTCATCTGGACCAGCTACTTTGATTTCATGTCAGCAGATGGTTGCTCTCTCCTTGTCACACAGAATTACAGGACTGGAAACGTAGTTGTGGTGGACACTCGATCGAGGTAAATAATAATATACAGTAGGCTTGCGGGTGCACCATGTGAGAGAGAGAGAGAGGATTGAGGAGTCCTGAAAAGGACTCTGACTCAGTAACCTTTCTTGGGGGTGTGTAGTCCTGAAAAGGACTGTCTGTTTGTCAGGACTACACACCCCCAAGAAAGATTACCGAGTCAGAGTCCTTTTAAGGATTCCTCAATCCTCTCTCTCTCTCACATGGTGCACCTGCAAGCCTACTGTATATCTACATCACCATGCAAGCCGACACTTACAAGCAGTAAATAATAATGTTATTGTATCAATAATAGTAAAAATGATAATGATACTACAGCATTTATTATGCGCCATCGATCTAGTAAACTATTCTGAGGCACAGAGGGAGATTATTACCCTGGCCTCAGCATGGCTACCATTACGATGCTCTAGCATGTCAAGGAATTAATTCCTGCCAGGTGACCGTTAACATCACCTGGGTCGGGTGTGGCATATGTAGATGAAAGTCTTGTCTAGTGCTTAGCCGAACCGCTGAACCGAACGAGGTAAATAATAATGGTATCGATAATACTAATAATGATGAGACTATTAGGTTCTTGTATTGCACTCATGTCTGGCACATTACCACCCCAAGGCCCATTTCATGAAACTTGTTATCAATAACAAACTATGCTAAACTTCCCTGACATCAAGTAACGCCTGGCTTGAATGCTCCCCAGGGAGTGGAGATTGTGCACACAGTGTGTGTGGGCAAGCACAGAATCCAATGACCGGGGTAATAGTATATTTGTAAAGCGCTTAGAGACATTTGTATTAAGCGCTATATAAAAACTAAATATATAGTATTATATACCTCACTTAAGAAATCCAGCCATCTGATTGGTCGAAATTGCATTCATAAACATAAACTATTTCTGTAAAATTCCCAGTAATGGTTAAAACAGTTCTAAAATCCCAGTAACCATGGTTACCGGGAAAATAGGATACCGTACGTGTGCGAAGAATTGGTCGCTATATTTTACCAATTTTGTAATACAACTAGCAGCGAATCCGTGCTAACTCGCCCCACGGGACATCTCGCCCCAGCATCAACCATGCACTGGGTCGAGATGTCCCGACACGATTCATCGATCGAGAGATACAAATGTGTATATGTTTGTGCTCATTGTACATTTTAGACGATATGGCTGATATTTGTTCACATTCTTTCGTCCTGGCCGTTAATTAGCAGACTACTGGTATCTCTCGATCGATAAATCATGTCGGGATATCTCGCTGGGGCGAGATGTCCCGTGGGGCGAGTTAGCCCGACTCCCTAGTAGCTGCCAGCGCAGACGACCGACTGTACTAGGCCAAAATGGCTGAATTAGAAACGCTCCCAAGATTTCAGCTTCTTGATGATGATCAAATGAGAGACTTGATTGATTCTGCTGACAGCAAGAACACGAAAAATTCTGTTAAATGCTCCATGAAAATATTCGAAGACTTCCTGCAAGTTATCAAGACAGACCTCGATAGCGTAAACAAGCTTTCAAATTCGGAGCTGGACAATGTACTGCAAAAGTTTTACGCTGGTTGTAGACGGAAGAACGGAAGTTATTACATGAAGAAGTCAATGTTAGCTATTAGATTCGGACTTCAGCGTCATTTCCTCAACTGTAATAAGATAGATATCATCAAGCATGAAGATTTTTCCAACTCGAGAGTTTTTAAGTGTTTTTCAGCAATGCTTAAACAGGAAGGAAAGGCAGTTGTAACTCACAAACCAGCTATCTCAGCAAAAGAAATGGACAAAATCCAAGGTTCGCTTGATTTGGATGATCCTGTGGGTCTTCAGGACAAGGTATTTACAATGTATGGACGTAATGTTGTACTTTTGCAATCGGGGTAGAGAGAATTTGCGTGAAATGACACTTGACAGCTTTGACATTTGTGATGAAGGGGGAAAATGCTCCATAACTCTGAAAGATACACTCACAAAAAACAACCGTGCAGATAAACTAGAGAAAAGCCAAGGTGGTGTCATGATTCCAACTAATGGTCCACGATGTCCTGTTGCCTCCTTCTTACGCTACAAAGATAAATTGAATCTACGATGTAAGAGTTTTTGGCAGAGACCGGCAAATGCACAGGCCAAGCGTGAGTTGAAATCCAATCCATCTTCTTCTGATCAATGGTACTGTAATGCACCCCTAGGGAAAAACAGCATCGGAGACAAAATGAAAACAATTTCATCTCGTGCAGGTACCAAGGCTTACACCAACCATTGCCTAAGGGCAACCAGCATCAGTACCCTACAAAATGCTGGGTTCAGAGACAGAAAAATCATGAGTGTCTCCGGACACAAGGCGGAGACCAGTCTCAAACACTATGCTATGACCAGCAGTACAGCCAAAGAAATCATGAGTCATGCTATCGCGGCAGCCGTTGATCCGAAATCAGTACCATCGTCATCAACATCTACTGGTGGTCAGCGTAGTGAAAGCCAGGAACTGCGGGAACTAAATGACATTTTCAATGAGATCACAAATAACCCAGAGAACTTCCCATGCACATGCAACATCACTACAAAAAGCCATGCCCATGTTACTAGTCAGCAGGTGCAAGCCCCCACATATCATTTTAACAATTGTACTGTAAACATTTTTAACAAATAGAGTTATTTTCTACGGATTTCTACCAGTTGAGTTATTTTCTACAGAGTTCTACAAATAGAGTTATTTTCTACGGATTTCTACCAGTTGAGTTATTTTCTACAGAGTTCTACCAGTTGAGTTATTTTCTACGGAGTTCTACGGTTGAGTTATTTTCTACGGAGTTCTGAGTTCTACCTGAGTACCTGTTCTACCAGTTGATTGGTAAGTTGACTCTTCGGTATATAAAAGTATTAATGACTGCTTTGATATTCGAGAAATAGTTGTTTTTATACGCTCTCGGGAAGGTTACAATTGTGCTATTGCCCTCTGCACGAGCGTATAAAAACAACTATTTCTCTCAAAGCAGTCATTAATACTATATTAATGACTGCTTTGAGAGAAATAGTTGTTTTTATACGCTCAAGGGAAGGTTAGAATTGTGCTATTGCCCGAGGCGTGCCGAGGGCAATAGCCCAATTGTAACCTTCCCGAGAGTGTATAAAAACAACTATTTCTCAAATATTAAAGCAGTCATTAATACTTTTATATGCCGAAGAAAAAGAGTCAACTTATGACACCACCTTGGCCTTTATCTAGTTTATCTGCACGGTTGTTTTTTATGAGTGTATCTTTGAGATTAGACTAAAAAATAAAAAATAAAAAATAAAAAAACTTTTGTCGAAGATTGGATTCGATCTCTTGCGTACCAACGATGATGTGACTAAAATCACCGCCTTAGACCGCTCGGCCATCGCGTACTGATACCATATCTGGCAGTTTTCTCTGATGTATACTGTGGTGGACGATTTGGCGAACTAACCCAGTTGCCCTTGGGGACCCATAGTAATGACACCATGCACTGTAATTTGGTTGTACTGTAGCAGGCAAGGTTCAATCTGCAATTTTAATAAAAAGATAAACAACAATAAATCATCTTGCATAAACTGACATGAAAATAACATATCATGTATCAAATTAAATATACCCTGAAAATCCTAATAACTGTTATCATAACAAAGGAAAACAAACAATGCCTTTCTCACTATATATCTGACTACGGTAAATACATGCAACAAATAATAACTCACCGACGGTGACTTTGACATTCTTCAAGGTCATATCATTATACTACTACGTACATGTACATTAAGACGCACTACCGTGCACGACAATTACGTAACCTACATACACGTGTACAATCTTTCACGTGAACGATTCATTCATGTCATAATTTCATCATCTCAAATTAGTGTCATAAACATCATATTTCATTAAGCTATCTAGCTGTAAAGACAATATAACTCATAAACTTCAAGATAACATATTCATTTCTACTTACATCATTGGGCTTGTATCACAAAATTAAACGAAAACTTAGGCAACTCTGGGAGGCAACTATCCCATGACGTGGAAAATCGGTAACACACAAAATCCAGTACGCCCTCAAGCGGCCTAATCTATACACTTTCTACAAAGCGACGCCTGTGACATCACAAGGAACGGCTTCTAGCAAAACGTCACCCTGTACTCCACATTCCGGCCCTCTTAAATGAGAAAGCCTTACTGAACATTTAACAATACTTTGTTCATTTGAAACATTTCAAAATTAAGTCTATCCACAATTGCTACTTGCAATAAATCATTGTTCCTTTAAATTCTTCAACTTCTTATACTGTTCAAGTGACCTTTTTTCTTCTTCACACCTTTAAATAACTAATCACCCTTAACCTATTCAAGGATCTTGACCATTAATATCAACATAAAATATCTGAAGAGTTTCTTTTCAGCAAACAACTAAGTAATTTCAAAGCTTTGACATTTGCATAAAATGCACCAAGTGTATATCAAATGCACTACATAAAGCAAATATCCTTCTCTACATCACCATGACAACCCCTATCAGAACTCATGACAACCCTATCAGAACTCCCAACATTCCTTGTCAGAATTTAGAATCATTTTGGTAAACATCGACGACTCCAAAGATAACTGTAAGCAACAACGCTGCTTCCTCACTATAATTCCCGATACCAGGAATGACACTAAAAATGTTTTAATCCAAAACTAAATCTTCCTACTGACTCAGACGATGGGAGATCTGAAAGTGATGTGTCAAGTTAAACAAACAACCAACAACTTGACTGTACCGTAAACACACATTTTATGTTTGTAAGTAACTTTCTACTCGAGCTTCACATGAAGAGCTGAACTCTTGACCTTTCCTATTTTAATACCCTTTGTATTTGTAACACTGTACTAAAGGCAAACTACATGTATACTACATGTGCCTTGACATGAGGAATGATAAATTTCCAAATATGCTTAATTCCTGATAATCAGTCATACTTTCAAATAAAATTTGCATATATTGCATTAATCAACATGACAACTAGTAGAACCTTTCTACACACAACTCACATTTTCTGTTTCTGAATATGAAATAACCTTTTACAACTTTACCACTATACTACCAAGAAAATGATATGCAAACCAATTCAGGAATAAATTCCATCTTAAATCACAATGTTAAATGAAGCAATACATTTACATAAGTAAATATACAGTACTCTGATAATCACTGAAGCTACATGTAAATTACCATCAAACAACATAGACAACTGCTCATTTACTGCAACTTAAATGTTGCTAAATGCCATGTTTACATTTTACACTGGAAAAATAACAAATCGTGTCAAAATTTGCAAATTACTCCATAACTTCAAGTGTAATACACTAATGTTCATTAGTTCATGAGTCTTTGAATTGCAGACAGTCATTTTCCTAAAAATGTATCAGTTTATGTCCTCTTCTTGTATGCCGTTCAGTTTCTCAATTCTCAGTTATCAGTCACTATTGAGTTGCTATGGTGACTAAATCTGAATCGTCGGAGAGTTCCAAATCACTAGACGATTCATAACTCTATCCTCGCGGTGAATAGGAATTGTCATATTTTGACACTTTCATGTAAAATAAATGTTGGCGATATCATGACATCACATTTCATGATAATAACATTTCTGCACTAATTGGATCCTTCTAATTTCCAATCATAAATCAATGACAAACGATCTTCATATGATCATATCTCTGCGAAGACATCCTCTGTAACACAACATTTTCCTTGATCACAAAATTTATATATCTCAAATTTCTACTTCTTATCATATGATTAAACATCACATGATCCATGAATTCCAAATGTGGGCAATTAACAATCTCCTTCCAAAATCAGGCACAATTTCGAGATAGGACGAACAATTACGCTATTCTTCGTCTTGATGTTCGCACTACGGGTGAAGCCTTTCTTGTCTGGGAAAGTTTGAAGTACTCTTCCCAGCAGCCACGAATTCCGCGGAGTGTTTGCATCGGCAACCAGCACCAAGTCACCAATCTGAAGATTGCGATGCGATGGTACCCATCTTTCTCTTCTTTGCAACTGCGGTAAGTACTCTCTAGACCAGCGCCTCCAGAATACGTCGGCGAGATACTGTATTTGACGCCACCTCCTTCTCGAGTAGACATCTGATCTGTCCGTCACTGTTGGTGGCAGTTGCGGCTTCCTGTTCAGCAGAAGTAGGTGATTGGGAGTCAAGGCCTCAAGATCATTGACATCATCTGATACACTTGTTAGAGGCCTGTTGTTGACGATGCTCTCAATTTCGCAGAAGAGAGTTGTCAGACTTTCACCTGAGAGCACCTGTTGCTTAGTTACTGCCAGTATGAGCTTCCTCACAGTCCCAATCTGCCTTTCCCAGACTCCTCCAAAATGGGAAGCAGTGGGTGGGTTGAATGTCCATTTGATGCCTTTTTGGGGCAGGTCTGCGCTGATTTGAGCTTTGTTCCACCCATCTATTTCTCTTTTTAGCTCTCTCTCAGCTCCAACAAGATTAGTGCCATTATCTGAGAGCATCTCCTTGATATTGCCCCTGCGAGCGATGAAACGACGAATGGCACTGATACAAGAGTCCGTATCCAAAGAATGTGCGACTTCCAAATGAATGGCGCGTGTGGTAAGACATGTAAACATGACTCCGTATCTCTTCTCCATGCTGCGACCCCTTTTAACCTGAAAGGGGCCGAAATAGTCAATGCCAACCTTGGAAAATGGAGGCTCGTCAGGTAACAGTCTATTCTCAGGCAGGTCAGCCATCTTCTGACTCATCATCTTTCCTCTTTGCCGCCTGCACATGACACATCTGCTAATCATGCTCCTGATAGCTGCTCCTGCTCCAAGCATCCAATACTTCTCACGAAGCACAGAAAGGACATAATTTCTTCCACTATGCCCTGCCTTTACATGAACATCTCTCAAGATCAGATCTGACACGTGACTTCCCTTGGGTAAGACGACTGGGTGTTTAGCCTCTAATGGTAGAGCTGATCTCTCTAATCTTCCTCCAACTCTAACAAGACCCTCGTCTATCTTAGGGTCCAGCTTGTAGAGTTGACTTGTCTTTGTCACTTTACCAGCTGAATCGGTCAATGATTCAATCTCCTTCTGGAAGAAACATTTTTGCACGTAATGCAAAATTCTCTTCTCTGCTTTCTGCATGTCGTCGTAACTGATCCTTTTGAAGTCCCTCAGCTCTTGCTCTGTCTGGGTTTTTCCTTTGAGTTTCAACCACTGCATGAACTTCAAGAGCCAGCTCACTCCCCTCCTCAGCTTATACCAGGAAGAATATGTGTTGATAAGCCTTCCCAATGACTTCTCCTCTGACTGAGTTGTGAATGCACTGGCATTTTCTGTAGGTGGTTTGATTTCTGGATCACTTGGTGGCACTTGCAGATCAGCAGGAGCGATAGGCCATTCCATCTCATCAGCACATAGGAAGGATGGTCCCTTCAGCCATCTGCCATTTAGCTTGTCTGGCGTTAGACCTCTCGATACATCATCAGCTGGATTCTTTTCTGTGTTGACATATCTCCACTGCCTGGGCTCTGAGGAATCTCGGATGGTAGATATCCTGTTAGCCACAAATGTCCGAAAGCGCTTGTTGTCACTGCGGATGTAATGGAGGACTATTGTGCTATCTGTCCAAAAGACAGACTCATTCAAGGGTAAGTCCAGCTCCTTTCTGATCTTTCTATCCATTGTGACTGCAAGTGCTGCCGCCATGAGCTCTAAGCGAGGTATTGTCATCTTCTTCAAAGGTGCTAATTTTGCTTTAGCCAGAATTATGTTGCAATGGACTTGTCCTCCTTCACTGGTCATGCGCAGGTAAGACACTACACCGTACGCCGACTCAGATGCATCACAGAAATGATGCAGTTGGTACTCGTTCACATCATCAAAGGGTCTAAAACACCTGCTCACTCTGAAGTTGCTCATTAAGGGAAGCCATTCTTTCCATTTTAGCCACCTGGAATGGTGTTCATCTGGAACTGGGTCATCAAATCCAAGCTTCAGAGCAGTTAGATCCTGGAGGATTTTCTTGGCAACCAAGACGAATGGACTGGCATATCCATAGGGGTCATATATTGATGCTATCTCACTCAGAATTCCCCTCCTTGTTACTGGTTTGCCCTTGGGGGTGATCTTGTAGGTGATGCAGTCCAGTTCTACATCCCATGTTACTCCAAGTGCCCTTTCTGCTGGTAAGGCATCCCGATTCAAATCGAGTCCCACAATGTTTTTAGCTCGATCTTCCAAAGGCACAGACTTGATCACATCTGGGCTGTTGCTTATCCACTTGGTCACTTCGAATCCAACCCTCTTGAGCAGAGTCATGAGTTCAGCTACAAGCTTGATTGCATCATCTTCTGTTTTGCATGAAACGAGACAGTCATCTACATAGAAGCTACGACCGACAGCATCCACTGCTTCTGAAGAATATTCGGTCTTGAGTTCTTCCGCTGTATGTCTAAGGGCAAAACTACAAACACTTGGGCTCCATGTCCCACCGAATAAGTGAACACACATCCTGTAAGCCTTAGGATGTTGGATAAGATCTCCTTCTGGCCACCACAGGAAGCGAAGAAAGTCTCTCTGCTCACGAGGGACTCTAACTTGGTGAAACATTGCCCTTATGTCTCCCATAATGGCTATAGGTTCTTGGCGAAATCTGAGCAAAACACCAAGAAGGTTGTTCGTCAAGTCTGGACCCTGAAGTACTGCATCGTTCAAAGAAGTTCCATTGTACTTGGAAGCACAATCGAAGACAGTTCTCGTCTTTTCTGGTTTATTTGGATTGAATACAGGGTGATGCGGTAAGTACCAGACTCCTTCATCCTTCCCAAGATCCTGGTCCTTAACCTCTTCAGCATACCCTTCATCCAACAAAGATCTCATTCCTTCACTGTACTTAGCATGTAGACAATCATCCTTTACCAGTCTTCTCTTCAGTGACTCTAGTCTGGTTAGTGCAACTTGGATGTTATTCGGCAGATCTTCAGGCCTCTTCCGAAATGGAATGGGAAGTTGATAGTGATCACCATCTCTGCAAACTCCTTCCTGCCAGGTCTTCAAGGCTTTCTGATCATTGATGGACATGCTCTTTTCATCATCATGAAGGTATTCTGTCCCTTCTAGCTTCCAAAATTTGTGAACTTGTTCTTCCAGGAGCATGTTACCATCATCAGAGATGAAGCTAGATGAGGCTTGGAAACTCTGCAAACTAGTTCCATTTCCAAGTGGACCATTTAACGTCCATCCAAGTATTGTCTTGACAGCATAAACTTCACCAGGTTTACCTGCTTTGATTTCAAGTGGCATCAGGGCTTCCGGCACATCTTGTCCAATCAGTATGGTTACTTGATTCTTCCCTGTGACTGGAAGATCAATACCACAAAGATGTTGATATTTCGAAATATCTTCCTCCCTGGCCATGTTTGCAGTACTGATGTTAAGGCTCGGACGAGTTAGAAATTCAGCCTCTATCGTCTTGTCTGCTGTGGAACCTTTAACCCTCAACTTGACGGCTTCGCATTCCATTGCTCTTTTAGGGCTTTCCAGTGTTGAGACCTGAATGACTTTCTTTTTCCCCTTTGTCTGGAGCACATCTATTAATTCTTGCAGACAGAATGAGTTCGTAGAACCAGGGTCCAGCAAAGCTAAGGTCTCAATGCTTTCTCCACCATCTGCAGCACTGACAGTAACCGGAATTATTGGAAGGGCTACTCTGCAACCTCCGGCCCTCGTGGCATTGGAACTAGCATGAGATGCTACATCATAGTCAGTTTGAGTTGATGAGTCATTCGATTCCCTTCTTGCTCTCCAAGGTGTAGGATTTCCTGAAGATGGTCTCATCCTTCTCCCAGTATGGAGGAACTTGGTATGCCTTTGATTGCACCCCTTGACTGAGCAGGTCCTATTAAGGATGCACTTTGAGGATACATGACCAGGTAACAAGCAATTAAAACATAGCCTGTTCTTGAAGGCAAAATCAAAGCGTTCATCAGGCTCCATGGCTTTAAATTCCTGACAACCGAAAAGGTCATGGCTGTCCTGACACATGATGCAGTTCTTGGTCGATGAATTCACAGAGGTAGTAAACATGCTTGCCTGACCTCTACCTGACACAAATCTTTCCTTTACACTCCTTGCACTTCCTAGATTCTTTGGTCCACCCATAAGTAAGGCTCCAAATACAGGATCATTGAGTTCATCAGCTGCACCGGTGATGAATTCAACTGCATGCTGGATGTTAGGCTGTCTGCCACTATCCCTGATGGTCTTTACGAAACGCAACCACCGGCTCTTCAGATGGAATGGCAAACGTTCAATGACCTTCACCAGCTCACTTCTGCTGCTCATCTCGTGAAGCATTCCAAGGGCCATCAAAGTTTCAGCACAGGTCTTTAGCTGATCAGCAAAATCCCTCAGATGTTTAGGATTGCTCTGAATAACTGGACCTTCCGTGACCTTCCTAATCCAGGCGTCACTGATCTTATGGTCACTTCCAAAGCGATCTATCAGAAGTGTTCTAGCATGAAAGTACCCGTCATCTTGATGCATCATGAGACAACATTGGATTATGTCTTTGGCAGCTCCAGTACAAAGATGATATAACTTGAGCAGTTTGGCGTTATTGTCCAAAGACGAATTTCCAATGACACTATCAAATGATCGTATGAACTCAAAGAAATTCAATGGGTTACCATCAAAAGACATAATGTTGGCACTTGAAATTGTGATGGCTTCCAACAGCTGTTGATGTTGTCTCTGTCCTTGCTGTAGATGATGTAAGATGTCAGAGTCCATCTTACCAGTTATCTTTTCATCTTGACTGGTCAGTGTCAGGTTTTCACTCGCTGGCTTCATTCTCGTTCTAACAGGAGTTGATGAACCTTGTTGGGGAGGTTCAGACTTGGAAGGCTCAGTCTTCTGTTCTATGGACCGAGTACCTCTATATACAGTTTCCTCCGCTTCAGCGATCTTTAATCTAGTTTTCAGAAGAAGCTCAGCTTTCCGTTGTTTAAGCTTCATTTCTTCTATCTCAAGTTCTTGTTGGTCTTTAAGAGCTGCTACTTCAGTGGCTAAGGCAGCTCTCTTAGCCTTAGCCCGTATCCTCCAACTCGCCGAGGTGGTGCTACTCCCCCTTTGGCTAGCTGAGTCCTCAGGTCTAATACTGTCCGACTTGTGGTCCTTGAAGGTAACCTCTGGATCTGTGCTGTTATCCATGGCGATACTCATGATGGAGGATATGACAGTCACACAAGTTGATATTGAACTGTTGTGGTGGACGATTTGGCGAACTAACCCAGTTGCCCTTGGGGACCCATAGTAATGACACCATGCACTGTAATTTGGTTGTACTGTAGCAGGCAAGGTTCAATCTGCAATTTTAATAAAAAGATAAACAACAATAAATCATCTTGCATAAACTGACATGAAAATAACATATCATGTATCAAATTAAATATACCCTGAAAATCCTAATAACTGTTATCATAACAAAGGAAAACAAACAATGCCTTTCTCACTATATATCTGACTACGGTAAATACATGCAACAAATAATAACTCACCGACGGTGACTTTGACATTCTTCAAGGTCATATCATTATACTACTACGTACATGTACATTAAGACGCACTACCGTGCACGACAATTACGTAACCTACATACACGTGTACAATCTTTCACGTGAACGATTCATTCATGTCATAATTTCATCATCTCAAATTAGTGTCATAAACATCATATTTCATTAAGCTATCTAGCTGTAAAGACAATATAACTCATAAACTTCAAGATAACATATTCATTTCTACTTACATCATTGGGCTTGTATCACAAAATTAAACGAAAACTTAGGCAACTCTGGGAGGCAACTATCCCATGACGTGGAAAATCGGTAACACACAAAATCCAGTACGCCCTCAAGCGGCCTAATCTATACACTTTCTACAAAGCGACGCCTGTGACATCACAAGGAACGGCTTCTAGCAAAACGTCACCCTGTACTCCACATATACATTAAAATGGATTGAAAACGGCTTTGCGTGCTGGATGCTTCGCGGCAGCTCCATTAAACGGGGCTTCTTTTACTTTTGCAATGCATTGGAACGAACTTAGATTAAGATCTATCGGCAGATGTTGTTTTTGGAAGTTTATTTTCGTCTTCATGTCAACAATACAAGATAAAATTGTCGGTAAGATCGATCGAGATTCAATTGTATTGAAATTACCGACCAATTCATCGCACATGTACGGTATCCTCGATCGCTCAGACCAGTTTTTAACATTTGAACCTATGGGTATTTCACCAAGACTGAACTATTTTCCCGGTAACCATGATTACTGGGATTTTAGAACTATTTTTTAGAACTATTACATGGGTTTGGAATTTTACCGGGAATTTTACAGGAATAGTTAAAGTTTATGAATGCAATTTCGACCAATCAGATGGCTGGGTTTCTTAAGTGAGGTATATAATTATTATTATTATTATTCAACAAATCAAATTTTTGAAAATTGTTTCTTTTAGAAACAGAAAGGGTGGAGAGAATGTTTACAATGTACATTCAAGCAATGCCAGGACGGTCTCGGTCCACCCCACAATGCCGCACTACTTCGTCACAGCTTCAACTGATCGGTAAGCCTCTATCTTTTCATATCATCATGATTGTTTCTTAAGCCTTATTCAGATATGACTCTACAAAACGGTAGTATACAAATAATGAATGGTTGAGTTGAAAGATTAACATTCTATTCAACGAGGCGTCAGCCGAGTTGAATAGAATTAATTTTAATCTTTCAACGAATGAAAATATTTGCACTATTGAATGAATGAAAAACATTCATTATTTGTTTTATACAACATCGAAGACGATCTAATAGAACGTTAATCAACAAATTATGCTTTACTCCTTATATTAAAGATAAATTAAAAATGGAGTCGAGCCTTCTCGATTTCATGCATTCAGATTGCCTTCGCGTCAGATACACGCAGGGATACGCGCACGGCAGAGAGGTACGCAGTCTGCATACAACAAAAGATGCACACCCGTGCAATAGAACATCTATCAAATATCATGTGACCAACAATCCTCCAATCAAATGACAAGGATCCACGTATAGGTGTTGTATAATAGTATATTAGTGATGACGTAATGTATAATATGCTTTCCCTTTCTGTATCTTATAACTTAGAGCTCAGTGAATATAGTGTAGGACCATTGTTGCGCACACTTGCCATTTATTTATGCATTAAAAGCACTCAAGTCTTTACATTAATGATAAAAACCAGTTGTGGTCATGCGATTGCATTGTAAAAGAAACGTTGTGGAATCGATCAGAAAAGGTTTATCATCTAGCCTAAAAGTATTGGTGTGTACTGCAAGGTTCTGGAATCATCAAAATGATAAGAAATTTGGCCCAGTCTTGGTAAAGTTACAAGCACTGTACACAGAAAGATGTATATGGGACTACGCGATATGTGCACTATATCTATCAGGTCCAGATAAATATAATCATTTACCAAATATATCAATTAGTAGGCGGTTTCTTGGCAAAATTTGTATCATCACGTAGTCAAAATATTCTTTTACATGATTGATAACAAGAGCTAGCTTCCATTTCATTTTTTGAGAGGGGGGCATTTCCAAAACTGATCTTTACCTTTAACAGGGGCATTCCAACTAGGCACTTAGTTGGTTTTCATAAAGGCAGACAAATTACACGAATAGATTAGTGAATGTTTCCATCTTGAAATGTCCTTGCTTTAGGAACGATGGCTGCAATATTCTGCAATATTCTGTTACTTAGGAACAGTGGAAACAGTAGACAAAGAAACACTATTTTGATTACATGTTTGCCTTACCGGTATCCATATTTTCTCCCCCCCCCCCCCCCCCAGTCAGGCACAGGTTAATGTGCTTAGATTAGCAAGTGTGCGCTTGTAAAAATGACGCCTGGCTGGAATGCTCCCCAGGGAGTGGAGAATGTGCATACATTGTGTGCCGGTAAGCCTGAATCCGATGACCGGGGTAATAATATTTATATCTGTAAAGCACTTTGAGAGAGCCTGCGGTCCTGAAAAGCGCTATATAAGAACTAGCTATTATTATTATTATAATTAACGTCAAATCCAGCGAACTGGAAAGTGCGATAGATTCATTATGAGTTTCAGAGCCAATAAAAGATATGGTAAACAACATATTATGATGGTGCCTACATAGATCTTCTGAAATCATGAAACCTGAGAATATTTTGTCGGCCGGCTGGCAAGAGGGCTTTAGCGCGTGAGTGACTCAAAAACTACTTTTCAAATTATTCGCATTTAAAGATTTGTTTTATATTTAGACTGCTTTCCGTCCCGAAAATTGGTTTAAAACCTAAAAGACTAATAGAAATGTTATAGTAGAACACGGCCACAATTTTTTTCTCTGAAATAAGTCAGTTTTATAACAGTTTGTGGCGATTTAGTGCTAACGCCCTTCTGCTTAAGGCTTCAGTTTTAACCTGAAATTCGAGCTAACGCCTTTCTGCCAGCCAGGCGATGATTTTATTGAAATCAGGAATTTGTATGTAAGACTGTTTCTTGTTGGTGTAAATCCCAGAATTTTGAAACTTCATGATCATTATAGAAAAGTCAGGAGAAAAAGGGGAAACTCTTATCTTCATGAAATGCTGGAAACCCTGCGAATTGGTATATATTATCAGTTGTTATTTTTTCTTGTAGTACTGCTGCATTGTGGGATATCCGCAGCATGAAGAGTAAGGGAACCAATAAACCAATTGCCGAGATGCCTCATTTTAAATCCGTCAGCTCGGCATTCTTCTCACCGATCACTGGTTCAAAGATCCTTACAACATCTCTGGATGACAAAATCAGGTTAGAACAGAATGTAGCAGAACTTAAAGAGAAAGTTAAGTTCTTGGCCGGGAGATCAGGTGAAAAAATAATTTGTGACATTTTTATTGTTATTATGCAAGTCTGGGAGACCATCAGAGAAAAAATGATCCCTGAAAAGCATGGCTCTTCAAGTATACCGTCATATTCTAGATATGACATGTAACAACATAAAAATGTGGGCCTCATTTTAATTCCACATGTTTATGTATACATCTTTCTGTGTACATTGCTTGTTACTTTTACTCAGACTGGTCCAAATTTCTAATCTTGATAATTCCAATTATACTGTGCCAACAAAAAGAGTTTGTGAGATCGACTCTTGTGTTATTCTAGCTAGCATTGCTACGGGGATTGGCTCAGTCAGTAGAGCATCCGCCTCACAACCGGGGGATCGTGGGTTCGAACCCCGACCGCGTCATACCAAAAGATGTTAAAAGACGGGAGCTGCTGCTACCCTGTTTGGCGCTCAACAATGAGGGATAGAGCAACGTCGATCTGGCGCTGCTCAGTGGCTGCCGGGCTCACAATCAATTGGGCAAAAAGAATTTCCATTTTCGGTTTAACTTAATAAAATTTGGAGTGGACTTTAAAAGATGATTATTATTATTATTATTATTAAACGGCTGCCTGTACATCTGCTTTCCTCACGCTTTGTTTTTGTAGCTTATATATGCATATATTATCTTATTTCTGCTTTCTGTTCGTTCTTACGATTTACTCTGATGAGTGCAAGATGAAAAAGCTTTCATATGTCTGTTTTCGTTCCTATTCTTAACAAGAAAACTGTGAAATTTGTCTCTTTGCAGCATCTTTGACACTGAGAGTGCTAAGGATGGTGGGATGTCTGATGTGAAGAGAACTTTGTGGCAGTAGTAAGTTTTATGAAAGCTTTATTATCCCCTCGCCGACAAGTTGAAGGGGATATAGTGACGCTGCCGTCCCTCCTTTCGTAACAAATCAGGTTTCCTTTCGATTTTAATGAAATTTGACACAAAGGTACATGGAATCAAAACACAGCCTAAATTCAATTTTTGAGTATGTAGGTCAAAGGTGATATGTTAAAATACCTACATTATACAGTGTATATGCCAAAAATGTGGTTTTCATTCGATAACGTGAGTATTTTCGAGTATAACGTTTTTGGTCATAGGTCACAGCTCATTAAATATGAAAAAAATTCCCCTGTGAGTGCATGAATGAATGAATGGATTGAAAAATGAATGATTGAATGAATGAATTAATGAATGAATGATGAACAAATTAATGAATGAATGATGAACAAATTAATGAATTTAATAATGAATTACATAAAATGCGAAGGAACAATTGCATGAATTAACATGTTAATGAATGCACAAAAGATTTGATAGCTCAGTGAAGTAGCAGCTGGATGAACGATCTTTTCATCTCAACTTTGTGTCTTCTAGCCATAACAACCGAACCGGTCGAGTGTTAACAGGATTCCAAGCAGCCTGGCACCCCAGAAGAGAAGATGCTTATGTTGTAGGAAGCCTGTCGCAACCACGAAGGGTAAGAAACAGTTCTTTTACCCATCAAAGTTTAAAAAGGACTGTTATAACTTTTACCAAAAAATCACCTTTCTTTCTCTCACTTTGCTTTGATTTCTTTACCTGCTGCTTTCTTTGAGTGCTGCAAAGTCAATATGCATTAATAGGTCAAACAAACAGTTTATCAATGGAGAAGAAGAAAAAAATTATAGCAAACTTTGATGTTATGTTTTTCAAAGAGTTGCCACTTGATAAGGTTCGTTTAGATAAAATGTGGTAAAACCACGAACATGACGGACAAGGAAAGAGGACAAAATATACAGTTCCTCATTCTGCCCTCAACAATTGCTGCTATTATATAACAATATGTAGAACAGGTGTCACATGCATAATCACCTGTTCTACACATTTTTACATAATAGCAGTGAAGGGATGTTCCTTTGTCTACCGCAGCAATTGTTGAGGGTAGAATGAGGAACTGTATATTTTGTCCTCTTTCTTTGTCCTTCATATTCATAGTGTAAACCGCCGCTAGATAAACACCTGTATTTGTAACATGTTAATGAATGGCAATGGATAAAAATGGTCCTATAGACGTATGCACTGATCTCTGAGTTATCAGATACAGAAATGTGAGGGGAAAAAATCCACCAAAGTCATGGAAAGTCGTGGAAATTAATCGTGGGTTTGGACCGTGTGTGGCTATATGGCACCCTTCAGTTTGAATGGACAATGTGTGTGGTATACGCTGCTTGGATGCCGCAACCCATACCAAAATGGTACTTGTATCTGGTCAGTGATAAAGATTGATATAGGTCATGGAAAGTCATTGAATTTCATAAATTGGTTCTCTAATTTCTGTGGGAACCTTGTTGGAAGCTGGAATGTTACAATCGCATCTTTCAGAACGTCTTGATACAACATTACTTTTATCGTAAAGTTTAAGATATTTGAATAAAATCAGTGAAAATTTGAACAAAATCGGGCAAGGAATAAGGAAGTTAAAGCTTTTTTAAATGACTAGTCGCTAGAGGGCAATATTCTATTTGATGACATCATCTGTGGACAACTCTCCATGCCTTTTGTACATCAAATTTCATGTTTTTCCTTCTTTCTTGTGATTGAGATAATCTACCCCCTGAAGCAAGGTATAGAATGCAAAATGATATAATTCTACTTCACATGTTATGAAGTCGGATCAAGAACACAAATAAATAAAAAGAAAACGAAAGAATACAATAAAAGTAACTTAGTATGAAGGTTTTGGTTCCCTTTAAAGATAGTCGCAATTGCTGATTAGCGGCTTGAATGACATGTCAAACAATAACACATCTTTTTATCTCTGCTTTTGTGTTAGATCGAGGTGTTTAGCTCCCGAGGGAAGCCCGTCCATCATTTCTTAGACGAGCACCTCGCAACGGTGTGTTCTATCAACGAATTTCATCCAACAAGAGATTTGCTAGTGGGTGGAGGCGGTGGAAACTACAGCGGGAAGCTCTATGTCTTCATGGCGTAGACCATGCAGGGGCCCGTTTCACAAAGCCTTTTTTCAATGACAAATGACAAAAATCAGTGACAAATATGCTGATAACCAATCAGAAGCAAGGATATCAGTAGCTTATAACAAAAAAAGTAATTTGTCACTGATGACAAGTTTTGTGAAACACCCCCTTGAGGGCCCGTTTCACAAAGCTTTTTTCAATGACAAATGACAAAAATCAGTCAAAAATATGCTGATAACCAATCAGAAGCAAGGATTTCAGTAGCTTATAACAAAAACTGTCATTTGTCACTGATGACAAGTTTTGTGAAACACCCCCTTGAGGACCCGTTTCACAAAGCCTTTTTTCAATGACAAATGACAAAAATCAGTGACAAATATGCTGATAACCAATCAGAAGCAAGGATTTCAGTAGCTCATAACAAAAAAAGTAATTTGTCACTGACAAGTTTTGTTAAACGCCACAGGAGGCTTGCAGCAGTCTCGATAGAATGCCCATTTTAGTATGAATAGACATTTCAACATTCTATGTCTTCTAAAAACATGCCATGAGAGATTTGCTGGTGGGTGGAATCCTCTGCAGGAAGCTTCATGCCTTCTTGGTGAAACTAGCAGAGTTTAGTTTTACTTTGACTTATCTGCAAATTGGATATTAAAGCGATACTGAACTGAAGAGCTTTCTGCCCTAGCGTAGTTTATTGTAGCGCCATCTCATGGTCTACTTTCATACAGTGCGTAACCCAGTAGTTAATTTCCACTTTAATTTACATCCATTACAATATAAAAGTGTTGTCTGTGCCAAAAGCTTTGAAACTACTACAGGGACAAGAATCCTTTTTCCAACAAGAGATTGGAAAACGCGAGTCCCATGATGGAAATTTACACAGACTTTACCGGTAGTCTAAAAAATCTTCTCATTTGAAGAGATTCATTTGCCAGATGTTAATGTTTATGTTTATCATGCAGTTTTACATGTACTTTGAAAAGAAAAAGAAGAAAAGAAGTTGTAAAGTCTTCTTATGTAAAGTATATTGAATATGTACAGTTTTTACGAAAAATATTTATTATTTAGTATTGTATAATTGAAAAGAGTAAATAAAGCTTTTCTATATTAACAAGATTTAAGTTGTCACCCATCATATTTGAGTCGTATCGGGACAATCACCCCCCTTAAAAACTACCCCCTCCCCCAAGGACAATTACCCCTCCCCCCCCCCCCTGTTTATTAAGGGAAAGTCTACCCTGATAATATGTTGGATTTAGAATAGGGGGTAATTGGCCCGGGGGGGGGGGGGATGATTGCCCAGGGGGTAATTGACCTAGAACTTATATGAGTTTATAATGCCGTAAAAACAGGAGTGAAATTGTGATTGATTGAGAGGAGATGGAAAGAAGGAAGAAGTGAAGACTAGGGTACAAAAGGAAAATGATGTAAAGGAAATTGGGTAGAGGAAGCGTCATCTAAATTACCTAAAGTGGCAAAATTCACAGAATATCCGATATTGATGCAAATGAGGACTAATATGTAATAACTGTTTTTAACTTCAATATAATGGGGCCTGTCACCACGAAATGAGTCCAGTTGGTCAAAATTTTTATTCCTGTTTTTAAGTATTATATGAATCTACATTAAGTAAGCTTTAAATTAAGGGGTCACACATTAAAATTGATAAATTATATCCAGAAATATGAACAAAAACCTAATTGGACTTTATAAACAATGGGATTACCCAGTTTTGAGATAATTAGGTGTAAAGTTAATGATGCGTAACATAGCCTATATTATTTGCCAAAAAATGTTAGAAGGAGATATTTTCGTGACCTAAGCTCTGGGGACATAAACTACAAGACATTAATAAGTCGATTTTTTGGAAAAATCTTAAACGTGGTAGGTGGGTCAATTTTCAGTACATACACACTATACATCGCTATTACTACGATTGAGCCTAATGAGACACTGGACTCATTTCGTGGTGACTGGCCCCAAATATTTTTGGCTATGGGATTTTTGTCACAAAATGTATATGTACCCCCCCCCCCCAAAAAAAAAAAAAAAAATCACCTTGAAAGGTTAAAGCTTATCTGCCATAGTTTACAGGAGGGATTAGACTGCCCTGCAAGGTCACTGGACAGGTGGTTATCCCATCAACTCAGCTCTCAGTTAACATAAGAAAAAGAGGATCATGGGGGACCAGTGGTCACCGATTAGGCATTGTTTGTTATATAGATGGCGCAAGTAGCTACAAGTAGTGCAGTGGGCCTTTAAATGTTTTATTTGTCAGAACATCAAAATAAAGATCACTAAATATGTGTTACATTTGTCTTGTCGAAAATAAACAATAATGCTGTTTTAGACATTTATAGCGGACACATTTTTTTTTTTTTTTGGTCTCGAAATTTCATAATTTGACATTTTTTGTCGTTGGGGTTGGGGGTGGGGGGTAAGGTCACCTTATTTAGGTTTAGCCGTGGGTATAATTTTTTTTTTTTTTTTTTTTTTTTTTTTTTTTTAAATAAAATATAAAAAAAAAAACCAAAGGGGGGAGGGGGGGTTTTAGGTTTAGTTTTAGTGAGCAAGCTCTAGGGAAAATTGAAGAAAAAAACAGGCTCTAAGTCTCCTTGAATTAGGGGTGCATGTTATAAAGAAAGGAAAAGTAGGCACCTATTAAAAGGGAAAAGGACAGTTATTGTACAAGAAAAGGGGCACTTGTCCTATGTAAAAAGGGTTTTTATGGGGGTACCTGAAAAGGTGAAGGCACAGTGCCCCCTGCCTCCCCCCAACGGGAATGCTGCCTCTGGCATATTGGGCAAAAGTGAGAGAAAAATACCTGGAAAATCATGTAATTACAGCAACATTTGTAAATCCCTGGTATCGAATTAGAAATAAACCAATTTTTTTTTTTTTTTTTTTTTTTTTTTTTGGGGGGGGGGGGGCTGAACTGCCCCTCCCAAGCCCCCACCAGTACACTAGTGTCTCTGAAATCAATTGTTTTATGTTACTGTACCTAATACATCACAAGACACAACATTAAAATGAGAACCCGCATTTCTTTAAAATCTTTGATCCAACAAATATGACACATTACAAATCACAGAAAGAACCTATAAACATTCTGCCACTTTGTAGTATGCTTTTGATTTTGTTTTACCTACTTGAAATAAATTCCTCAGTGAGCTTTTATCACACAATATACATCTAATATACATGTTAAATCACCTGTACTGACAAGTAGTTGATATTGTGTGGCAAAGGCCCGAATGAACTTCTATATATGTTAGCTGGTCAAAACAGATGTTTTTCCTCTCTCTCACTTTCTCATTCATTAATTTAATTATTTACCTTTTTTTCTTCAAAATCACCCCAAAATGCTCCAAAAAAAATTACACAAAATACTAAACTTTTGGGTGATCGAGATCACCATATGGCAACAATGCTTTGTATCATCTCAACTCGTTTTCAACCACAATATCCTTGCTCTTCATTTCCTTTAATTCATTTTCTTTTTGAACCCTCTAATTCTCTTCTTCCTTCTTTTTATCTCCTCTCAGTCAATCACGTACCAATCTTCATCACTCATGTTTTTATGGCATAATGTATATTTTTACTCAAATATGATGGAATGACAACTAAAATCTTGTTAATAGAAAAGCTTTATTTACACTCTTTAATAATACAAAACTCACAAAGGTGACTATATATTAACACCATCAAAAAAATGTACATAGTCAATACATTCTACAGAACAAGATTTTCATAATTATGTTTTGCTCCTTTCATTTTCTTTTCGAAGTAATACTGCATGATGAATATAAAACCATTTGCAACATGTATCTCCTCAAATGAGAAGACTTCTTCAGACTAATTAAGTCTGTATACAAATATTTTCTGATTTTGTATAATTTTTTTCTTACTGTTTGTATCATACTATCATTGATAATTAATTTGTAACAATATTTCTTGCCACAAGTTTGTGTAGTCCCATATATTACATATTTCTGTTTACAGAGCATGTGACATATTGTAAAACTGGGCCATTTCTCAACATTTTGATGATTCCAAAAGCCTCACAGTATACCGTATTTGCCGGCGATAAGGCCGCAGCGAGCCGTATAGTTGTTGTTTTGTTGCCGAAAACCCACGCGGGGAAGGACCTTCATTTAACATCGAGGTGCAGTTAAAGGCGCTGATTTGTGCTTGTAAACTTGTGACAAATAATAGTAACAATGTCGTTTTTAGAAGAATGTGTAAGATCATTAATGTGAATTAAAAACAATAGAGTACTAGGTCCTAGGATAGAACCTTGTGGTACACCATTTGTTATATAAAAAAAATTGAGGAATTATTATTATAAACTACATATTGAGATCTATTAGAAAGATTACTTTCAAACCAAGATGACAGACAAATTTTAGTGTTGTTGTAGTTTCCGAGTGGTGAGTCAACACACTGATTACTGAGCTGGGAGACATTGCCAGGCATAGCACCATAAATCGAAAAAAAATAAAAAAATAATAATAATAATTTTTTTTACTATTTCGCTGCATAGGCCGCACCCCGACTTTTTGATATTTTCTCTTCCAAAAATACTGCGGCCTATACGCCGGCAAATACGGTACACAAATATTTATCTGCTACATGATCAACCTTTTCCCATCACTTCCTCACACTTCATTTCACAATGCAATGATCAGCACTCAACTTTATCTTTAAACAGCACCAGTTTCCTGTGAAACTACATTTGCCTTAAAGGTAATACAAAGTTTTGGTATGGGATCATGAATTTGGTTCAAATGAACATATTGGAAGCATATGCGATTCTACAATATTCAGGGATCGGTTAAAATCGAGTCTAAAGTTATGAAATTGTAAATAATAAACTCTTTATGTTATATAGCTCCCTCTCAAGGTCAAGATATTAATTAAGCTTTAAAACAATGTTCTAGACTAAAATCGACCATTTAGCTATTCCCGTTTAGAAATTATATATCACAATTACATATACTGAGATTTTCATGGTCACAGCTACTATTGTACGGCCGTAGGCGCTATTTGAGATTTATCACAATTTACCAGGAGCACCGGTAAATTTGTATATTCAATTTTTCTCGAAAGGAGAAGTGTTTTAGAGGCTAATTTTTCTTGTGCTTATAATACATCTACAGGGGCATCAAAATATATCAAAATTGTAAAGAATCACTTTCCACCCAATTTTCAAATTTCCCAAAACTTTGTATTACCTTTAACTATCCAAGTCGACAGAGTATTACTACATGTACCTTACACAACGTTTTACATTCTTGAAAATGTACACATCGTAAAAATCATGTTTACCCGTTTGTATCTATATATATCATTCATAATTATCATCAACTTATCTTTCTCCCACATAATGCATCCCTTAAGATGATGCATTATAAGTAATAAGTAATAAGTAATAGTCTTGATTTTCAGACCATTGTACCGAATTGTACAAGAAGTGGGTTGTTGATGTAGACAAATGCTCATGTACACTTTACAGCTCATTTTATGTATGTTATTACCAAAGAAGAAATAAGCCAGTCAGTCACTCAATAGTGTCTGACAGTGAAGTCTAGCAAGTAAACTGGTTTCCTTGCATAATTTGAATATTAGGACACTGCTAACGTTTAAATTTCACAGATAGGACATACATGACATATTCATAATTCCTGCAAAGTTCTACAGAATTTGAGGTTGGCTGCAAAAGGGACATACCGGTAGTACCTTTAATATCCAATTTGCAGATAGGTTGATGTAAAAATAAATTTATTGATTTCAAGTTTTATGAAATGGGGCCCAGGCCAACTATAGTGTCCAAGTGCCAATTAAGCCAAGTCAAAACATACTCTCATAGCTAAAGTTCACATGAAGATCACCGCTGGAGTCTTGTGGGATAAATGGTCTTGATAGAGCGCACTGATCCAAGGTTCTCACTAGAAGAAATAAAGGACCTCCAAGACCAGCTTAAATGTCCAAGATGCAGATGAAATGGTTTCAAAGTGGCCTCTCCTGGTTTACTCACACCATTTTACTCTCTTGGCTAAAGTTTAGGCTATGAAGACATGAAGAGCGCCGCTGGAGTCTCTTGTGGGATGAAAGGTCTTTATAGGGCGCACTGATCCAAGGTTCTCACTAGAAGAAATAAAGGACCTCAAAGACCAACTTAAATGTCCATAATGCAGATGAAATTGTGTCAAAATGGCGTCTCTTAGTTTACTCACACCATTTTACTCTCTTGGCTAAACTTTAGGCTATGAAGACATGAAGATCACCGATGGAGTCCCTCGTGGGATGAAAGGTCTTGATAGAACGCACTGATGCCAGGTTCTTATTAGAAGAAATAATGGACCTCCAAGACCAACCTAAATGTCCAGGATGCAGATGAAACGGTGGCAGAGTGACCTCTACAGGGACCCATTTCACAAAGCCTTTTTTCAATGACAAATGACAAAAGTCAGTGACAAATCTGTTGATAACCAATCAGAAGCAAGGATTTCAGTAGCTTATAACAAAATCTGTCATTCGTCACTGAAGACAAGTTTTGTGAAACGCCCCCCTAGTTTATGCCATGAGGACATGGAGCTTGCCGCTGGAGTTGCCACCAACCAGCAAATCTCTTGTTGGATGAAATTCGTTGATGGAGCACACCGATGCGAGATGCTCGTCAAAGAATTGATGGACAGGCTTCCCTCGGGAGCTGAACACCTCGATCTAACACCAAAGCAGAGATAAAAAGATGTGTTATTGTTTGACATGTCCTTCAAGCCGCTAATCAGTAATTGCGATTCATTTTAAAGGTAAAGATCAGTTTTGGAAACACCCCCCCCCCCCCTCTCAAAAAATGAAATAGAAGCTTTAATTAACAATCATGTGAAAGAATATATTTTGACTAATACGTGATGATAACAAATTTGCAGAGAAACCGCCTACTAATTGATATATTTGGTAAATTATTATATCTATTTGGACCTGTCGTGCACGCGTCGCGTAGTCCCATATACATCTTTCTGTGTACAGTGCTTGTAACTTTACCAAGACTGGGCCAAATTTCTTATCATTTTGATGATTCCAGAACCTTGCAGTACACACCAATACTTATATGCTAGATGATTAACCTTTTCTGATCGATTCCACAATGTTTCTTTCACAATGCAATCGCATGACCATAACTGGTCTTTATCTTAAATGTTGTATCAAGATATTCTGAAAGATGAGATTGTAAGATTCCAGCTTCCAGCAAGGTTCCTGCTGAAGTTAGAGATCCAATGAAATATATTTAGGATGTTTGAATAACAAAGTCCCAAAATACATGTATATTCTTTGGAACTCAAACACTGTCAATGGAAAACTGAGAAATACACCACAAGTCCATCCAGAAAGAACAAGCATCTCTGTCAAACTGCTTCCGAGATTTTATTTTCATTTTGTATGAATGCAAGAATCAGCAAATTTATCAATGCTATCCAGATTATAGCCTCGTTTTTACGATGACCTAAAGACAAGTGTAATACGCTTCACATTTCTGTATCTGATGACACTGAGCTCAGTATATGCGCAGGGGGGTGTTTCACAAAGATCCTAAGTAGAACTTAACACTAAGTGGGACATAAAAATTATGGACAGCCATTGGAGCCTTAAAATGAAATATATTCAAAAGCAGAAATTCAAGTATTTTAGACTTTTTATAAATTCCACATCCAGAACATGAAATCTCCTTGATGATAGAAAATATGAATGATTCGAATCAACATTTTATGCCTTTAAAAAAAACTTTTACAAAATATTTTCATAGATGCTAATGGCTGTCCATACTTTTTAAGTCCAACTTAGAGTTAAGTTCAACTTAGGATCTTTGTGAAACACCCCCCAGGACCGTTGTTGCAAGCCATTGCCATTCATTTACGCGTAGCCTCTGAGGCTGTTTTTTCAGCAGTTTAATATGTTATATATGAACGCGCCTTATGGCAACTCTTTGAAAATCCTAAAATCATAGTTTGCTCTAAAACAAAATTTCACTATGATGCACCCTCTGTTTTATCCATTCATGCATATGGATTTGCAGCAATCAGAGAAAGCAGCAGATATAGAAATCTAAGAAGCAAAGTGAGAGAAAGAAAGGTGATTTGTAAAACTTATAACAAAGTCCATTTTAAACATTGAAGGGTAAAAGAACTTTTTCTTACCCTTCTTGGTTGGCACATGCTTCCTACAACATAAGCATCTTCTCGTCTGGGATGCCAGGCTGCTCTGAATACCGTTAACCATCGACCAGTCCAGTTGTTGTGACTAGAAGAAACAAAGTTAAAGATAAAGTTGAGTTCTGGTCATGCAATTGCATTGTGAAAGAAAAGGTGTGGAATGGATCAGAAAAAGTTCAGCATGTAAGTATTGGTGTGTAATGCAAGGTTCTGGAGTCATCAAAATCATAATAAATTTGGCCCAGTCTTTGTAAAGTAACAGGCACTGTACACAGAAAGATGTATATGGGACTACACAAATGGTATCGGGCCTACTTACCTTGATTTCCTTATCTTTCTATGCTCATTACTCAACCAGTATACATTTTCTACCAAAATTGTTTGGCAAATGACATTTATTTGTAATCTCGAACATTCAGTGTAAGTTCGTTTGATTCTGTGAGAATTCATTTTCTTTTTTACCAAAATTGTTTGGCAAAATTTTATTTGAAATCTCGAACATTCAGTGTAAGTTTGTTTGATTCTGTGAGAATTCATTTTCTTTTTTACCAAAATTGTTTGGCAAATGACATTTATTTGTAATCTTGAACATTCAGTGTAAGTTTTTGTTTGATTCTGTGAGAATTCATTTTCTTTTTTACTAGAACTCAAGTTTATCTTTAAGATGAAAAAATTGTTCATCCAGCTGTTACCACACTGTTTAGAATTTAAAGACACATAGAAGTGGCATCTGTTGGAGAATTTGGCACCATTCGGATGTTTACCCAATAACAGGAGTCGTCGATCACCAGGGTTAGACTTCAGTTTTATGTCCAGGCTTTATGTAATCCTCTGCCTTTCCCCCTATATGTTAAAATCATTACCTGACATTTGCATCACCCAAAGACTCTCCAAGAGATGAGGGGGTATTTCTTGATAGGCCTATGGGATTGTTGTGCACAGGCTTGTACAACCCTTAAAAGGATTTCCAGCAAGTCTGGTGACAGTGAATTATGATCTTCTGCACATGGAAACTAACAACCCTCTACCTTTAAAGGCATCGTTTAACAATGTTAAATCTGAGATGCATAGCCCTACGTGTCATCAGTGTCTGTAATATGGTGTAATATTGAAGCCCTAACAAAATTGCGCTTCAAAATGATCATGAAGTGCCTCAAAGAAGTAAAAAAATTTGAGTGACCGGTTTTACCATACTTGTTTTCCCCAATAGACTGTAGTGTTATGATTTTGATTTGCAATCATAAATATCTTGATAATCAGACAAGCGATCGGCTTGTAAAAGTCATGGGGTTCCTGACTGACCTAAAGGTTTATAATTATCATTGCAGCATGAGCTAAGTCCAGGATTTTTTTTCAGAATCTGAGACAAAGTTACCCAATTCCCTTTAACAGGTTAACTTACCTCTGCCACAAAGTTCTCTTTACACCGGTCAATTTACCCTCCTTAGCACTCTCAGTATCAAAGATGCTGAAAAGAGACAAATTTCAGTTTTCTTGTTAAGAATAGCAACAAAAACAGACATATTAAAGCTTCTTTATCTCGCACTCATTAGAGTAAATCGCAAGAAGGAACAAAAAGCAGAAATTAGCCAATAAATTCAGAAGCTACAGACACAAAGCTTGAGGAAAAAACCGGGCTATGATTGGCTGCATGAAAGTAGACGTACAGCCAGCTGTGACATGGCAATGTCTGTAGCAATGCTAGCTAGAGTAACACAAGATTCCTCACAAACTCTTTCTGTTGGCACAGTATAAGGTCAGTGAGCTGATTATAATTTGGTTGTAATTCATCAAAGTCAGAACTCCAGTTAAATCATGAGCACCTTGCCTTGTGATAACCCTTTTTCAAGAAATTCTTGAAGATGGCCACTTTATTATTAATATTATACAAATGAAGCATGTGCATGAGTTCATTATACGAAATATCTGCACTCGAGTTGAGGCTGTGTGTATCAACAAGGGCGGATAGATCGTATAGTAAACGAATGAAAACATGCATCATTTGTTTTATACCACAAAACTCGTAGATCTTTGTTATTTGATGTAAAAAGATTTCATTCAAGATTGTTTCGTAACAGTATGGCTGACAAATATATCTCAAGTTTGATGGGCTCAATATAGTGCACACACATAGATAAGTGCACTTACCTCTACGAATATATGCATTTACGCATAGTGCTGCGCAAGAATAGGCCCAGACGCAGTATAAACGCCCTAACCTCTATGCACACTACTGTGCATCATTTTCACGCACTAAAAAAAGCTTGCAATAGTACTGGAAACTATTGCACGCTTTTTCATGAAAAAAAGTGCAATAATCTCAGTAAAATGAATCACACGTGACCGCGCATGACCAATCATTTGATTAGGATCTAGGAGTTGTATAACATTAATTATTTGGCATAACCTGCGCCTGCCCAAGAGTGGAAGAGCAAACTGAATCACTATGACCCTCTGGTATCTCCTTCTGGTTGGGGCAAATACCGAGTAAGTGGACCAGGGGTTTCCCCTCACTTATACAAAAAGTGCAGTGGGTTCTTAATGTGCAAATGTGGCGACTCTCCTCAAAACAGGGCCTCCCTTTATTTTGTATGTATTTGTCTTTTTTTACCTAGGGTGGCCTAGTCAGTGGTTTTTAGACTGTTTACACTGTCATCCTTTATGAAACTTCACACATGAATACATGAAATGTAATACAATACATGAGAATATAAAGACAATGATAAAACAAAGAAAAATTAACATTATCATAAATAAACATTACTGAACTGATGAACTTTCTGCCCTAGCATACTGTGCAGTGCCATTGATTAGGAGTTTGGCCAACCCGGTTCGAGTTGGACACAATATGGCGACTACTGCTTTGTTAGGCAAGCACAAAACAAAAGAATATACGCCATGTTGTGACCCAATGAAACCAAGTTGGCCAAACTCTGTGTATAGATGGCTCTGATACTGTGTATTGTACAGCGCCATTTACAAGCAGCGAATTACAAGACCTTACTGCTACAGCTGACCCGAGACGGCACTTTTGCGGTAGTGCTGCTAGTACAGTATGGCTTTAAAGCCCCTCTGCACTAGTTTGGCCAGGGGGATTAGACCTCCCTGCAAGGTCACTGACAGGTGTTTATCTCATTAAATCAGCTCTAAATTAACATAAGAAAAAGAGGATCATGGGGGATCAACAGGCACATATAAGGCATTGTTTGCTATATAGAGGGAGCAAGTAGCTACAAGTAGGACAGTGTGGCTTTAAGTTCTGCTAGGGTCAGTTCTTACCTGATTTTGTCATCCAGAGATGTTGTAAGGATTTTTGAACCAGTGATCGGTGAGAAGAATGCCGAGCTGACAGATTTAAAATGAATCATCTCGGCAATTGGTTTATTGCTTCCCTTACTCTTCATGCTGCGGATATCCCACAATGCAGCAGTACTACAAAAAAAAAATAACAATTGATTATATATTTCAATTCAGAAGGTTTCCAACATTTCATGAGGCACCTACGGCCACACAATGGTAGCTGCAACCATGAAAATCTTAGAATATGCAGTTCTGATATATAATTTCCAAACAGGAATAGAAAATCAATCGATTTTAGGCCAAATAAAATAAAAAACATGTTTAGCGTCCTGTTTTTTCAAAAAATAGGAAGGAGGAGGCCCTTTTTATTTTTTATTTTTTATTTCAAAATCGCCGCTCGTTACATTTTCCCTGACAGTCGGGCTATTTTTCAAGATGGCCGCCGACATTTTTTTTTTTTTTTTTTAAATCAGAAATAGATCCATTTTAGCAGTGTTTTTCGTGTTTTTTTTCTTAAAAAAAAAAAAAAATTCAAAAATTTCAAAAAAAAAAAAAAAAAAATAGGAGGCGGTCCCCAAAAAGGAAGCGGGCGGGGACGCTTAACATGTATATTTTGTTAAATGGCCTTAGTCAAGAAACAATGTTTTTAAGCTAAAGTAATATCATCTTGGGAGGCGGCTATACAACATCATAAAGAGTTGATTATTCACAATATCATCGCTTTAGTATCTATTTCAACCTCAACAACAATCACTGAAATATTGTAGAATCGCTAATGCTTCCAATAATGTTCATTTTAAACAATTTATGACCCCATACCAAAACTTTGTATTACCTTTAAGAAGTAATCATGATGATCATATGAAAAGATAGAGGCTTACCGATCAGTTGAAGCTGTGACGAAGTAGTGCGGCATTGTAGGGTGGACCGAGACCGTCTTTGCATTCCTTGAATGTACATTGTAAACATTCTCTCCACCCTTTCTGTTTCAAAAAGAAACAATATTCAAAAATAGAAATCATGGTATTGGATTTGCTGAAAGTAAATTTGGCAGAGAAGTTTAGCTTATTTCATTATTGATTACAAGTTTCATGAAACGGGGACTTGGAGTGGCAATGTGCCAGACATGACAGCTATACAAGAACCGAATGGTCTCATCATAGAGTTGTCTTGGTCGAGTGGATACGTCACCGGACTGTCGCTCACAAGGTCCGCGGTTCGAGTCCCGATGCCGCACTTATGTCCTTTGGCAAGACATTGATCTTCATTTGCCACACTCAACCCAGGTGATATACAAATGTAAATGGGTACCTGCCTGGTATTAATTCCTTGAAATGCTAGAGCGCCGTAATGGCAGTCGAGCTAAGGTCAGGCCTATAATCTCCCTCTGCGCCTCAGAATAGTGAATCAATGAAGCAAAATAAATGCTATAGTATTATTATCATTATTACTATTATTATTTACCTCGATCGAGTGTCAACTACAACTACGTTTCCAGTCTATTATCTATAACATTATTATTTACTCCCTCTCTCTCACATGGTGCACCCGCAAGCCTACTGTATATTATTATTTACCTTGATCGAGTGTCCACAACAACTACGTTTCCGGTCCTATCGTTCTGTGTGACAAGGATGGAGCTACCATCTGCCGACATGAAATCAAAAAAGTTGGTCCAGATAACTTCATCTTCATCTGCTACATAAACCTGATGGACGAAGAAAATAAATCCAGCAGTGAATTTTGTTTTTTGTTTGTTAGTGTGTTTGTTTATTTATCTATTTTATTATTTTTTGGTGTACTCATGCAGTTATTTATTTATTCATTTATTTATCTAGTTGGTTACTTAGTTATTTTTCTTTTCAATCATTTAGTTAGTTATTTATACAGGTCTTCATTCATTTATTCATTTAACTAGTTATGTACTTTTGTTGTTGTTTATATTTATTTATTTTGTTATTTATTTATTCATTATTTCGTCAATATAAACATGCTTAGAACTGGCTTGGGCTGGTTAGAAAGGATTTAATTTACTTTTACAAGAGGTGAAATTTTATGCCACAATTCATTCTCCACAAAAGTTATTACCATTCTTCAATTTAGGACATCTACTGTTTGACTCTGGTCTTCTGCCAAAGTAGATTTTGCTATCATATTGTTTAATTTCTCTCAGTGTTTATCCTCTTGAACATTTGATCACTAAAAAAAACAATGACAATGATATACACAGAGAAAGATGTACTGCCTGTGTACCAATATGTAGTTAGAGAAAAATGGTGCAGTCTGCAAAGAATACACAATTAAGAAAGAAAAAAAATCAAATATATTACGGAAAGAGAACATAACAACAAGAAGCAAAACAAACAAGATCTACACTTGGTAGACGAACATTCTAGCGCCTTGAGCGTCCCTGAATGGTGTGTGCGCTCTATAAGATGACAATATTATTATTATTATTAATATTATTATTATTATTATTATTGTATGTTCAAGTACAATTTGTAATTCAGAGCATTATGATGAAATAATAAAAGTAATATACAGTCCAACAGGTAACAGTAAGCAGCTATGTGTTAACTCATATCCTGCCATAAGGCGGCATACACGCTACCGTTATAGTGCTTTGTAATATACGCGAGCGCGCTATCAATTGGCTGCTTAATTCAGGCGAGCGGGCTACCACTTTGCTGCTTCATGCATGTTCGCTCGCATTCTTAATAGCAGTTATTGTTCATGCCCATTGTGCTGTGCTGAGTGCCTTGCACGCGCTATTGATCGTACCATCGCTTGCATCTGATTATCTCAAAATAAACAAGGCACAGGGGGTGTTTGGGGCTTGGCACAATGGGGATTAGCCCTGTGGCTTTGGGCTGTATTCATTATGGCAGGATAAGAGTTAACAATGCATACCTCGTCAAAAACAGCTTTGGCGAAGTCACCACATCGAACTGTTCCATCATATGAAACAGAGAAGAGCTTGTTAGGATCACTGGGTGAGAATCGAAGGCAATTCACAGGCCTGGTGTGTGGAGCGAATAGGAAAACACCATCGTCACCTTCAGTGGAATTCTGGGTTGGTACAAGAACAAAGATAATTTAATATTATCATAGAGTGTCCTGGAGGGGGGGGGGCGTTTCATAAAGCCTTTTTTCAATGACAAATGACAAAAATCAGTGAAAAATCTGCTGATAACCAATCAGAAGCAAGGATTTCAGTAGCTTTTAACAAAACCTGTCATTTGTCACTGATGACAAGTTTTGTGAAACGCCCACCTGTATTTACATGTATATGTACTACTAGTATGTTATACCGTAGCCCCCTCTGGCTCGTTGGCGTGTCTCTCATGAAACTACAAATAGACTGAACTGTAATTCTGTAAAGTTAGAAAACTGAATTACTGGAAAAGACAGAGATGCCAACCTCTTGACACGTAAACCAGACTGAGTATCCTAAAAAATCAGATTTTGGAGAGAAAAATCATATTTTCACGAAAATTCGAAACTACCAGCCCCGGGCCAGTAAAATTTCATAAAAATGTTTTACTGGTAAGTAATGAGACAATTGTAAAGCAAAGTTTTTGTTGGGATTGCGGGGGTTTACTTTTAGATGTTGCGTTGTGATTCCACTGTTTTTATGGGGTTAGTACTTTTTTTTTTTTTTTTTTTTTCAAAGATGAAAAATCGTATTGTAAGAGGTGATATGGTATTATTGTATTTCACTCTTATTATCGTACTAAATACAATTTAATCGTACTGGTTGGCATCTCTGAAAAGAGGTTGCGTGTTAATGTACATTGTTTTGCCATCTCCAGCTGAAAAAGGTAACTGTCTACTCACCACGTCCCAAAGTCCAATCTTTCCCCACTTATCTCCAGCCACTACGATGGTCTTCTCGACCGAGGGATGAACAGCGACGGAGAAGATGCGGTCCGGCACCACCTTAGCCATGTATCGAGGCTTCATCTTCATCTTCTGCAGTTTTGAGGCAAACCTTTCAAAAAGGATTAAAAAAGATAATTAATGAAGAAGAAAGGAGAAAAAACAGAAAGAAGAACAAAATAGCAGAAGAAGAAGAAGAAACAAAAGCAGAAGAGAAGGCGAAGTAGAAGGAAAATAATGAGAAGGAGAAGAAGAACAACAGCTCTCCTTGACCAGCTAAAGGGATTGCGGTCAAGCACCACCTTAGCATTAAAAGAAATTTCCCTCTGACAAAACCTGGCAAGAAGATATTGCATACTACTGCATACTACTCTCCAGAAAAGAGGGTCAGAACTTACTTGTCCAAGTCCTTGTTATCAGCTGTGACACTGGTCTTTTCACCCCGAGCAAGGGCAGCAAGACCTTCTACAAAGTCCGTCCCTGCATCCGTCTTCTCCTCCTTCTTGACATTGGTGGCATCCATCTTGACCGGGTCAGAGGGCAGCCTCTCCTGTAACAACCAATCAGGAGAGAAACAATTTGAAGGATCCGTTTAACAATGTTCCAGTTTTACAAATCTGAGATGCTGTTGCATGGCCCTACGTGTTATCAGTGTCTGTGATATGGTGTAGTATTGAAGCCCTACAAAAATTGCGCTTCAAAATGATCTAGAAGTGCCTCAAAAAAGTAAAAATCTTTGAGTGACCGGTTTTACCATACTCGTTTTCCCCAATAGACTGTAGTGTTATGAAAACCGTTTGGCAAACGCAAAATTTTGTTTCGATTTTCAAACATAAATATCTTGATAATCAGACAGGCGGTCGGCTTGTAAAAGTCATGGAGTTCCTGACTGACCTAAAGGTTTACAATTATAATTGCAGCATGAGCTAAATCCAGGACTTTGTTTCAGAATCTGAGCCAAAATTATCGGATCTCTTTAAAACAGAAGCCTATAAGAAGAAACTAGATGGAACTTTGACTGCGCGCAGTCGAAATGATGCCTCCGTTATAGAGCAAGTTTACAAACCAAAACAGAAGAAATTTTTCAAATTCAAGTTTCATTGTAATCCATTGACAGGTTTTCAGAATATCGCGATTTACAAGCAATTTCTCATATACATATATGACCCTTTGATCTTTGACCTCATGACCCTAAAATCTACTCAGTTCATTGGCTCTGCAAGATGTCCTGAGTTAAATAGTAATCCATCTGTCAGTTCTAATGAGAATGCGTTCACAAGCTATTTTTGCATACATAATGAGCCCATGACATTTGACCTTTGACCTCATGACCCAAGAATCTACTCAGTTCATTGGCTCTGCAAGATACATACATAATCTAAGTTTGGCAGGAATCCATCAATCTGTTCTAATGATAATGCGGTAAGCTATTTTTGCATACATATTGAGCCGCATGACCTTTGACCTTGACCTCATGACCCAAAAATCTAATCAGTTCATTGGCTTTGCAAGTAACATACATGACCTAAGTTTGGCAGGAATCCATCAATCGGTTCTTGAGATAACGCGATCACAAGCTGTTTTTGCATACATAATGAGCCCTGTGACCTTTGACGTTTGACCTTGTGACCCCAAAATCTAATCAGTTCATCGGCTCTGCAAGATACATACATGACCAAAGTTTGGCAGGAATCCATCAATCTGTTCTTCAGATAACGCGATCACGAGAACGGGACGTACGGACGGACGTACGGTACGGACGGACGGACAACCAGAAAACATAATGCCTCCGGCTACTTCGTAACGGAGGCATAAAAAGACGTTAAAGGAAATTTTCTCTGATTCTTACCACGACTGTGCCAATTTCTGATCAATTTGATGGTTCCGGATCCTTGGGTAGAATCTATACACCAATGCATAAGATTGCGCTACATGATCACATTTCTCCCATCGCTACCACACAATTTCTTTCACATTGCAACCACATGAGCAGAGCTCAACTTTATCTTTAATTGGTGTAAAGAAATTTGTGGCTTGCATCCAGTAAATAAAGATCACATACGTACTTGATCTTGTGATTGAAAACAGGTCAGAAAAAAATCTGAGAAGCAGCGGGATTTAAACCTGCCATCTAAGAGAGCTTATACCTAGTGCTGTAGTCAAACGTTTAACCGTCCGGTATCCGACCGCCCATGGCGGATTCCGTTTTCAATTGGACGGTTTCGTTTTCCCGTTTTTTTTTTTTTTATAATTTTTTTTTTTTCTTTTTTTTAGAGTTTCGATTTATGATCCTCCACCTGGCACTATGTCTGGCAATGTCTCCCAGCTCAGTTATCTGTGTGTTGACTCACCACTCTGAAACTAGAACAACACTTCAATTTGTCTGTCATCTTGGTTTGAAAGTAATCTTTGTAATAGATCTCAATATGTATTTTATAATAATAATTCATTCAACTTTTACACACCGCGTATACCACAAGGTTCTATCCTAAGTTCTCTACTGTTTTTAATGTACATTAATGATCTTACAAATTCTTCTAAAAACGAAATTTTTACTATTTGTGACAAGTTCACAAGCACAAATCGGCGCCTTCAAATGCACCTCGCAGTTAATTAAAAGTCCTTCCCGCAAAAAAAAAAAAAAAAGAAAAAATGATTTTTTTTTTTTTTTTTTTTTTTTTTTTTTTTTTTAAATCGTTTAACCGAAAACCGTCCGGTTTTGACTGGCGGTTAAACGGAATTGGAGATATCCGTGATGTTACAGCACTACTTATACCACACGGTTGACCTCTACATGTTTACTTACACGACTTCTAACATCGGAAACATAAGGGGTATACGTTGGCTCTCTAAAGTTCTCGGGCAATGCTGCTCCATCTGGGTTCTTGTTCTGTATCCTGAGCGAGCGCGGTCTTCGTTCCACAGGGGCAGACTCCCTCTTCTGGCTAAATTTCAAACAAAATATAAACAAACCTTGTGGATAGAGCACCTACAGTACATGTATTTTTGTCTATGACTTATGAAACATAACATGCACCGAACACAAAATGAATTCTAGCAAAAACTGTGTATGAAATGTTGATAAAAGGTCAAATTCTTGATATTTTATTCACAAACCTCAACATTTTATATACCAGGTACCCGTTTACTACACCTAGATGGAGAGTGGCAAATGTAGAATATCTTGCCACTTTACACCTAACAAGCAATGCTTCCAAGTAGGTTTGTTTTTTTCATTCTTGTAACCAAATAATTTTGCATTACAAGACTATAAAAACAATGCCAAAGATATTTCAAAGCTAATTTTCTGTTATATCGTTACATTATTGTTTCTCATTGTTTATATTATGTGGAAAGAAATGAAAATAAACTTGCTCTGTATAAAGCGACTACTACTAGGCCTATACCACTAAAGGAAATAAGTGCTGTGGCAAAACTCAAATCGCAAACTATGTGATCCACAGTCTGGGGATGTATCCACTAGACACACCTCTGCATAAGACAAAAAAACCTCTAAACCTCTATGGAAATGAGATATTTCCTAATTAAACGAGTTATCAGACTCTGCCTACCTCTTAAGTCCTCTGGTCTGTCTCTTGGGTTTCTGGGCCTGCGGTGTGAGCGCCAAGAAATTCTCCTTCGCCTGAAAGATCAAGGTCAAAGGGTCAAAATTTCAAAAGTTAACAGTGAGTAGAGAGCTATAGTATGAAGGAGTATTAAAGTATTTCTATAATAATTAATTTAATGATGAAGAAAAGACGGATGTGGCATTTATAGTCAATTGAAATAGACAGTGTTACAAATAGGTCATAATTATACAGACATGTACATGTATATATCACAACATAGCATACATGGCCCAGGACAATGGATTTGCCAAAGCAGGGCATAACATACATGTATACAGTATGTAAACATAAAACATACAGTCAACAAATATGATACATAGTTCAATGAGATTAGGAGGTAATTAACATTTCTGAAACATTAATCAAATATAAATACATGAAATATATGTGTTGTTTTTATCAGGAGAGTAATGTGGTAAGTAAGGTGGAGTCACTGGAGTGTATTGGTGACAGAGGGCGGTAGACGAGAGAGAGAGAGAGAGAGAGAGAAAGGGGTGGGGGGAGATGACATGCTTTCGATTATCATATGGCATCAAATGGATAGTGTTATTTAGGGTACGCATACATGTATGCACGATGCCTCATTTTGAAAACACCCCCCTAAGTCTGGTGTGTAAAGTCAATACGGGCCGGATTTTTGTGTACTACGAGCCGGACTTTGGTGCATGAAAAGTACCCCTTTATCGGACATTTTGGTAACACGCATGGTATCCAACCTTGTTAGCAAACTGATCTGAATGACCTCTAACCTCATACTCTACCAAACTAACCTTGAAGATATCAAGAGAAGCAAAGAAGTCTGCGTTCTTTGATATATTCTCCAGCCTCCTCTTCTCATATTCTGATAAACCAGGGGTCTCCTCCTCACCGTCACTCTATAAATGAATTCCACAAAATGAGAAGGAAAAAAATCACATCCACTGTTAAACTGTTAAAGCATTTCTTTTTCAAAAAGTACCCATAAATGCAACCGTACTGTATACATGTAGGCCTAAATACAACAATAAAAGCATTTTTAGTTCAGAGTATCTTCAAAGTTTCAGGTATATAGTGGCATGGTTGCTATTTCATCAACATGCACGAATGAGCTAGCTATTGTAGTGATTCAGCCCGAGCCAATACGGCTCTGGCGTATATAAATGCATATGCGCGCAAGTCCCGCATTTGGCGACACCTACGGGTGTTTCCGTGGTCATACCCAATACCGGATATGTCAGATTTGAACTGGAACTGCAAACGCGCAACAACATGCCGACTGCTGTGTTCCCCTGAATCTCGAATCAACGTAGCTTCGTGGAGCTCCACCGTGGAGTCTTTGAGATATACTACAGTTCTACAAGCCTATGGTAGGATTGTACCTTTTTACAGTATTTCGTAGTTAATAGTAGGTGTTTAAGTTGTCTAATAACCGCCCCGTCACTATACTATATATGAAAGCATTTATGAATATGGATTTTATGAAACCAACGTTGCCATTAGAAAAAAACAAAGACAGATTGAAACAAAACAAAAACAAACCTGAAGAAAATTAAAAACCCAAGTTAGCCTTCGAGGGATAATTCAGCACAATTTGTTATCAGGATAGACGGTTCTAATAGATATCACATGTATTGTTCTTTCTTTGTTTGAAATTGTACACATTTTTTCTGATTTTGTTCTTCCTGATGCTTACCATTTCAGAGTCTGGCTCTTCCTTCAGAGGTTTGATATCAAACATCATCTCCTCATCCTCCTCTTCCTCCTCTTCCTTCTCCCACTCCTCCTCCTCTTCCTCTTCTTCTTCCTCCTCCTCCTCCTCCTCCTCCATCCGTTCCTTCTTCATCCTGTTCACCTTCTTCTTCTGGCCTCTCTTAACATTTTCCTTCAAGACATCAATCCTCGTCAGCGAGGACTTGACCTTCTGCGTGATTCTAGGGGAGCGCCTGGTGCTTTGTAAAGGTTTGTTATCGGGCGTCTCAACTTTCAAACTTACAGCAGACTGCATACACACACAATTAAAAGGAAACAAGGTCAAAGATAATTAGAAATGAACATGGGTTCCTATAGTATTCTACCCCTCTCCCTCTTTATTTTCTTCTGTCTCAAGTATCAAAGATAATTAATGTATAAAGTAAACCTGTGGCTGTGGCCATGCATCAACTGAAATTGTAAGCTACAACAAATAAGAGTTTTGTACAGTGGTGTAATTGGAAAGGTTGAGAATCAATAGAACAGGTTTTAATACACAGCTCAGCCAGGATAATGCCGGGTAGTAGTCTACGTCATGTCCCCAGGGTCGGAGATCCCCGTGCGTGCCCGGTCGATGTCCGTTGCCTGGCCCGCATGCGGCGCATGCAACTGTCATATTCTTCAGTCTGCACCAAACATTAGCAACAAACCTTTTTCACTCTCTTTGCCTTTGATGATTTCGAAGCAGAAGTTGTATCACTACCAGCCGTGAGTACAGGGGTTCCTCTTGCGGCTTTTCGCTTGGAGAGTCTACTTTTAGGAGCCATGTCGGATAATTCTCAGTCTCTCAGTCTCAGTCAGCTGGAGCAGGTACGGTGCACAACAACACAGTACACGTGCACGTACTTAGTTGGCGCACATCATGACTGTATACATCGTACTGAGCTAGTGAGTGAACTTTGTTACATAATAGCGCGCGCTTTGATTACGAAACGTCAAGATACGGCAACCTCGTCTCCGGGAAATCGGCATTGGTATTGTGGTAGATGATGGTACCCGTACCCCCCCCCCCCCCCCCACCCCCGTTTAATCTTTGATATTTCATTAGTATGAACATTTACATTATAATAGAGGTAGGCTATAGTCTATATCAACATTTTTTTTTTTATAATTCAAACTTTTCGGGAGAAGATCGATCGATGCCCCCCCCCCCCCCCACCCCTCAGACGTAGGCCTACGTAGCTAAGGCCTAATTATACCCTAATTGTGTGAGCTCAGTGCCTGTACCGAGGGAGGATATTTCTCCGCCAGTTTCTTTTGTATTTTTTTGTAATGAATACATTCCATTGATGTTCACGCATGATTGTGATTGTTATTGTCATGTATCATGTTAACATATATAGGCCTATCATTATGTATGTTATCTTGAAAATAGAAGGAATACAAAGAATCTTTTTTTGTATAAATCATAAGTGTTATATGGGGGGGGGCTCCCATCAGGCCCCCCCCCCCCCTCCCCCCCCCCCTCCCCCCCCCCCCCCTCTATGATCTCGGCCGTCGAAAGTCCGATGAACACGAACATTTGCATGTTTGTAGATATTTACGTATAACCGTCGAAATACAATGCTCTTAATTGCTATTCATTTTTATGCCTCCGTTACGAAGTAGCCGGAGGCATTATGTTTTCGGGTTGTCCGTCCGTCCGTACGTCCGTCCGTCCGTACGTCCCGTTCTCGTGATCGCGTTATCTGAAGAACCGATTGATGGATTCCTGCCAAACATTGGTCATGTATGTATCTTGCAGAGCCGATGAACTGATTAGATTTTGGGGTCACGAGGTCAAAGGTCAAAGGTCACAGGGTTCATTTATGTATGCAAAAACAGCTCGTGATCGCGTTATCTGAAGAACCGATTGATGGATTCCTGCCAAACTTTGGTCATGTATGTATCTTGCAGAGCCGATGAACTGATTAGATTTTGGGGTCACGAGGTCAAAGGTCAAAGGTCACAGGGCTCATTATGTATGCAAAAAATAGCTTGTGATCGCATTATCATTGGAACAGATTGATGGATTCCTGCCAAACTTAGATCATGTATGTATCTTGCAGAGCCAACCCAGATAGCAAAATGTTGTGGGGCCCATCTGGGTTTTATCTGGTTAAAACTGGGCTGGCCCACTTGGCCCAGATGGGCCAGCCCATCTCTTGCCCACTTGGCCCATTTGGCCCAGATGGGTCCCAGATAGGCCCCATGTGGGGCCCAGCAATCTGCACCCGGGTTATAGAAGGGCCCCAGATGGGCGGCCCAGATTGTACCCACTTGGCCCAGATAGGCCCACGTGAAACCCAGATGTACCCCACAATTGGCCCATCAATATACACAAGGGTTACCTATTGGGCGCCAGATGGGCCATTTGTGGGCTTTATGTGGGACCTACCACATTCTATATATGGGTCAAGTGGGTTCTATATGGGCCCCATATGGGCTATAAGTGGGTTTTTATATGGGATCCATATGGGCCAAGTGGGTTTGATCTGGTCCCATATGGGCCAATGTGGTTTTAAATGGGCTTCATATTGTTTAAATAGGTTCCTATTTTTCCCAGTTGAATTCATTTATCCCATTTCAATTTCCAGGGTTACCAGTTGGGTTTAACTGGACCAGTCGTACCATTTGACACAACTTTCAACCACTGATTGAAAGCTCCAATTAGCAGACATAATTAGTAGGTTATGTAGCACTTGTACTAATTAATTTGGTCAATGGCAACAACACATCGTCTAACATTTCCAATGTAAAGGCATTGGTGTTAAAAAGACTTGGTTAATTTGCTGTGATAAGACATTTCCATATACTTGTATTTTATTGAATCTGTTTTAGATTATAGTTAGTGTTTTTTCTAATTCATGTTTAATTAAATGTAATTTAAACAAAGTAGTGAAATTTCCTAATAATTGGCAATTTACATTTTGTAGTATTTTCGAAATGAATTGCAAATAACTAAATCATCAGTAGTTAAGAAATATCCTGTAAATTTAGATAAATTGTTAAAAAAACATAGATATGCACGCACCCCATACTCATTATGCAAATGATGGGATATATTTGTGGGTTTTGGGTGGGAAGGCCCATCTGGTATACATCTGGTTTTCAGCTGGGCGAAGACAATGTTCGACGTGCGATTTTCACCACTAAAAACCCACATGGAGCCCATATGGGCCCTATATGTGTTGGTACTTGTGGGTTCTGGATGGGAAGGCCCATCTGGTATACATCTGTTTTTTATATGGGCCACGTGGGCTCCGTATGCCTGTGGGTTCTTGGTGGGAAGGCCCATCTGATATACATCTGGTTTTCAGCTGGGTGAAGACAATCTTCGACGTGCAATTATCACCACCAAAAACCCACATGGGGCCCATATGGGGCCCATATGTGTTGGTACTTGTGGGTTCTTGGTGGGAAGGCCCATCTGGTATACATCTGGTTTTTAGCTGGGCCCAGCCGATGTTCGACGTGCGATTTTCAAAAACAAAAACCCACATGGGGCCCACATGGGGCCCATATGTGTGGGTTCTGGGTGGGAAGGCCCATCTGGTATACATCTGGTTTTTGTATGGGCCACGTGGGTTTTAGTCAGCCCATACAAAACCCAGATGGGCCCCAGATATTTTGCTATCTGGGAATGAACTGAGTAGATTCTTGGGTCATGAGGTCAAAGGTCAAATGTCATGGGCTCATTATGTATGCAAAAATAGCTTGTGAACGCATTCTCATTAGAACTGACATATGGATTACTATTTAACTCAGGACATCTTGCAGAGCCAATGAACTGAGTACCTTTTAGGGTCATGAGGTCAAAGATCAAAGGGTCATAGGCCCCCTATATGTATATGAGAAATTGCTTTTTGGTTTGTAAACTTGCTCTATGACGGAGGCATCATTTTCGACTGCGCGCAGTCGAAGTTCCATCTAGTTTTTTCTTTTATCCTTATTTTCGTTTCTATAAATTTGGTGGTTTTTCAAATGCCGTTTTGTGATTTGTTTTTGTTTTTTTTTGGGGGGGGGACCTGGCAAAACTGATGAGGAGGATATGAATGAGAATGTTGCATGAAGAGTGCGATTTTGATCGAGCACGGCAAGGAGACAGTGACAGAATGAATTCGAGGTTCGTAAGCTTTATCAAATTAGGGCTTCGTCCATATCGCGCGGATCGGCGACACAGTTCGATTTTAGGCCCACACACAAAGTCATGTTTGCCCAAATGAGAAGAAAATTCCCCCCGAAATCACCAGATTCAAAGAATGCCCGATTTTTCGATGCAATAAGTTTGAATTCTCATGTCATTGAATTTCCTTACAACATAATGTCCTTTTCGAAAAAAGAGAACAACAACATTTTGGGGTGTCATTATCGATGAAAATCTAAATTGAAATGAATATACGTCATATCACTTTTTCTATTTCCAGGAATGTTGGTTTATTATATAAAATTAAGAAATGAATCCCATGTTATACGCTCGCTATTCTTTATAATTATTCATTGAGATTACCGTATATAACAAATTGGAATTTAGTATGGGCCACCAGCGCCAAAACCAAAATCAACCCTTCGTATATGTACTGGTTCACCATATTATCTCACACAAGTCGAATATTTTACAAACTGAAAACCCTAACAGTACATGTTCGACATAAATTCGCTACAAAGTATCAAGGTTCAAGGTTCAAGGTTCATTTTATTTCTTTCTTTCACAAGATTTTTACATATAATAATAGAACAAAAAACAGCATAAGAAAAAAAAACAATTTAAGTGCAATTTTAAGTCGATATATAATCCAAATGTTTAAGTATTTAGATAATATGCTCCCTCTTTCATTTCAAAAGGTTTACACTATGAATAAATTAAGCCATTCACTCTTACCCTACCCGTAATTCTCAAATTTTCGTCTGGTAATCACGAACTTAATTATTGCCCATAGTTCCGTAAGACACCATTGGTCCTGCACCTGTGGAACTCTCTCCCAGAGTCTATTATAAATCATATTGCTCCCTCTTTAAGGTAATACAAAGTTTTGGTATGGGGTCATGAATTTGGTTCAAATGAACATATTGGAAGCATATACGATCCTACAATATTCAGTGATCGTTGTCGCGGTCGAAATCGACTCTAAAGTTATGAAATTGTAAATAATAAACACTTTATGTTGAATAGCTCCCTCTCAAGGTCAAGATATTAATTAAGCTATTAAACAATGTTTATTGCCTAAAATTGACTGATTAGCTATTCTCGTTCGGAAATTATATACCACAACTACATACTCTGAGATTTTCATGGTCGCAGCTACCATTGTACGGCCGTAGGAGCTATTTTAAATTTACCAAAATTTACCGGGAGCACCGGTAAATCTTTATATTCAATTTTTCTCGAAAGCAGAAGTTTGTTAGGGGCTAAAATTTCTTGTAGTTTTAATACATCCACCGGGGCATCCAAATAAATTAAAATTGTAAAGAATCACTATCCACCCATTTTTCAAAATTTCCCAAAACTTGTTAATACCTTTAAAATATTCAAGGTAAAATTTCTGTGTCAACTTTTCAGTCTTTATCAACGGTCATCTCTTCTTTCATTCGAATCATTATCATCATCATCTTCATCTCTAATGTCAATATCACCATCAATCCAAATTTGTATTTTTTTATTATCTATCCGTTCTGCTTTAATGTGTTAATCTATTTCATGAGTTTTGTCTGGGGCTGTCGTATTATCAAGCAATCTGCTCACCATGACAGTCCTTCTTCCGCAACTAATGTTACAATGTTTGAGGAAATTTAGTATTTATGACAGTTTATCATTTCATTGTTGAAAATAACAATTTATAGGCCTATATTTGCTTATTTATGATTCATTGTCAGAAAAATACTTATTGTACTTTATATAATATTGTTATCGAAAAAATGAATGCAGAAGAAAATCGAATCAAATCTAAATAAGGGCCAATATTCATAAGAATGTTTTTAATTTCAACTCCACATCTGATGACAGCTAGTCCTATACTACCATTCCTGTTTTGTTATACCTTTTTTCCAAATCACCAAAAGAGTTAAGTTGATCACACAAATCGCAAAATTTTGGTTTTGTGACGAGGCTGAATTTTCTCTCACATCACTAGGGTTTCAAAAATAATCATGCTAGATGTACTTTAAATTATTTTGTTGTGACCGAGGTCGCCATTTGGCAATAATTACACTGCTTCGTATTCTCTCAACTCGTTTTCAACCACAATGCACCGCGAAGACACCATAGGGACTGAAGGAATGAAAGCTCAGTATTACACCGAATGACCCCCCCCCCCCTCCTCTCTCTCTCTCTCTCTCTCTCCCTCTCTCTCTCTCTTTATCTCTCTCTCCCCTTCTCTTTCTCATAATCTCTCTTAGCTTGGCTGTTTCTGTCTGTCCCTCAACTCTCTCTCTCTCTCTCTCTCTCTATCTCTCAGTCTCTGTATCTGTATCTCTCTCTCTCTCTCTCTCTCTCATAGGGGCACTACACTAAAAATAAGCAGAATACTTTGGTTCTCAAAAAAGCCCGTCCCCCGGCCGGGGGGGGGGGGGGGTATAGGTACTCACATATTAATAAATAAAGGAGGTGTGCCGCTCTAATGGGTAATTCTCATTTATAACAAAAATAACATGGGTCCGTTTTTTTTTATGTCAAAATTGTGAAAAATGGGCCTTTATTTAGAGGAAAATCCCCCAAAATGACCTTACAAATTGGAAGAGATTTCGAGGGCTGAGCGACATGCACATCCCCGTCCAAACTAAATCTGAGTATCCACCCCCCCCCCCCCCCCAATCGAGGAGCCCGCCAAATATTATCAGTTGCGTTTGAAAGACCCCTTCGCAAGTCGGTGAAGCGGATAAGCTCATTTATAACTATTATACAAGCCAAGACAGTATAGGGAGATTTAACGAAAGGAAAATTTCATTTGGTGGACTGTCTATTCATTCCGATTTGACTTAATCTACAATTCACAGGAAAATAGCTTCGTAAACCCTTTTTAACCGGGCTTTGTAAGAAATGAATACCCAAACTCCTAAATATACACACTGTCTGAATGGCCTCACAATCGTAAAAGTCTATTGTTAGAAATTATTGCCTCGCTGCTCCTGACAAAAAGGCAAAAATCAACCACAAAACACACGTTTTTGTATACAGCATTACATATGGTTTATCCCGGCTTGCGAATATTATTACCCTCACAATTACGTTATGCTGGTATTATGCTTCACAGAAACGAATCGTTCGCTCCATATAATTGGATTTGTCATCCACAGATTTTGAAGTGTAGGTTAATATTGTGTTTGAAGTCTTGAAGTGTATGTTTAATTACTGCTTGTCGGATAAGTATTGATGTCCGTCTGTTTCATTCTATTTAATCGCTTTAGTGAATCACCTTGGACTGTTTATTCTTGAGATTAAAAGACAAATATCGTGAATCGGAAAACAAACTTTGCCAAAGGTTTTATGTTGTGTACTAACAGTCTAGCGGCAGTATGTTCAACAGAGTTGCGTTGAGGGATTTGTACAACATATTTTTGAACTCAGCGATTCGAGCTAACTTTTAGCAGTCTTCATGTAGTTTCTAAGTCATGAGGTAAACCTGATAACCTGCCTAGTGCGGATTTTGCTCACATGAATGACGTTAACAAGTGTTTGAGGTAAGAACGTGTTTAATTGTGTTTGGGATATGGCAGCATGTATGTGAGTTACGCTACAGTCTAGTACAGTTTCACGGTGAAATAATTATGAATTGCAATATGTCTATATACATGCTATATACACCGGGACGCTGTTTAATGGACTGTGTCAATAAATAATAGACTTAACTTTTCTCTACATGATATCATTAACAAAATTGGCAATATCCAAGGAGTTTTATGCCATTATGTATGGTCAATATATTAAAACCAATCTCAGTACAGGTTACTGTTGATATGATCAGAGCAAGCTAAGAGAATGGTTATAGGGAGTTGAATCATAATACCAAATAACAATCTTGAGGTATATATTTTTTCCACTTATTTTTTTATCACATAATTATATTGGCTTCTAATAACTTGTTCAGGGACCCGTCATTAAATATAAAGAGTTGATGTGAATCACAACATATTTTCGATTGATATCAATCGCAACTACACTGTAAAAAAGAATTTGTTCATTGGTAATTTTTACGTATTTTTTCCATGTAGAATTTACTTGAAAACATTAGTTTTGCCACTTACGCACTAAATTTAAGTCTTGCTAACTCAAACTTTCAATTTAGTAGAACATACGTGGAATATTTAAGTAAAATCAAATACATAAGAACTTTAAGTAATTTCAGCTTGTATTAATTTAGTAATTTTAACTCAAAATCAGAAATTATACGTATTACTCAAAAAATTTATGTTGATTATTCTTATTTTTTTAAAGTAAGGTCCGATGCAGTGCGTAATAGAAATATTTACATAATTTATGAATATTCATTAAGACCAAATTTAACTCTTTTTTAAATAAAACATTTTTTTTGTGGTTGAATGAAAATTTAAGGACTTTAAAACATTTACTAATTCATTTAACATGGCTAAGCAAAGACAAGACAATTTTTAATTTTTACCCAGTTCAAAACAAATAAAAACTTGATATTTCAGGAAATTGTCAACCAATTTTCCTTTTAAGATGCTACGATCAAGTATATATAAAATTGGAAGCCTTTCAATATGTGTCGAATTGAAGCGTATGTAATAGTTTGTGATGGTGGTAGATATATATGTACGGTTAAATCTTAAATAGAAGTAGTGAATGATTAGTGGAAGTTACTTGTTAGATTAGATGGGTACAAAATCGTGCAATAATAATCCTATCATAGCTTTTTTTTAATTATCTAAAATGATTACAATACTTAAATTATTTACGTTAATGTAACTCGATTTAACTGAGTAAAAATTTATTCAGCAAAATAAGTAAATTCTACTTAAGATGCCGTAGGTAATATTTACTTAATAAAAATAAGGCAATTCTTTTCCTCAATTTTATTGAGTTATTTCGACTATTATTTTTTTACAGTGTATGTACATGAGAAATAGTAGACTGCAAACTTGCGATTGAAGAGGAGTTGCAATAATATTTGGAATCAATCGATCAATCAATCTTTATAAGAAGGGCCCCTGGACAGGGGGTAAATAAGTTTTATTTGCTCATGCACCAGAATATTCTGATTCTATGAGTTGTAGAATGTCACTTAAGAGGCTCCTTAACCTTTCATATACATCCTAAATCTATATACATTAGTTGGTAATGCCTACGTATTTTGCCAAAACTTTGCCAAACATAATATGGAACACTCTGCCTCAAGTCATACGCTTATATAAAAACAATTAAATGTAAAAAAAAAAAATGAAACAGACCTTGTACCGTTGAATTTACCTTCCAAACCTTTTTGCCCCCTCCAATTTTAAATTATTTCATAAATGTTGTTGTAGTTTTTGTCTTTATAGTGTGTTTATCGCTGTCTTTTGTGATACCTTTAACTAAATATACTCAGTAGTATAAATTATATGGTTCGGGGGAACTTTTTTTTAAACAAGGCCACCATGGACTTTTCATTTGTTCTCCTATTTCATTTGAAGTTATCGTATAAACTTAACATTCTTTGTATGTATATATAAACGTGTAGGACTATGTTTATTTGCAGCTGTGTTTTTTATGAAAATGAAATGAATAAACGAACGAATGCTGACATAATTAACGAGCACGTGAGACGTGAACCGAGTATGAAGGAATGGGAATTATAACTTTTGAAAGTCGGACAGAGTAAATAACACATAACGGATAATACAATGCAAAAGGTAAAACGACATATATTATACATTTTGGCCAACTATTAATAAGATAAAAGGAAATAGAAATGACTCTGATCATCTGATGCAATATTAGTCTATAGACTATAGGCCGATGTGCAAGTTAATTTTACAATTACAATCAGACCTGTTTTAGCAACCACCTGTATAGAAAGACCACCTGTCTATACAAACCATATTAGTATCCCTTGGAAATTGGTTCTCATTGAAACGTGTACTAAATTATATAAAGACGACTATCTTGTCTCAGGTGAGCTCTTTGTATACAGTATTAAGCATTACACAATGCAGGTATATAATATAATATATATATATATATATATATAATAATAATATAATACCATACTACACCCCTACCATGCTGGGCGTTGTGGCGTGCGCCTGTAATCCAGCTAAAAAGTGGAAGGTACGAAATGATTCAGACGAAGGACGCAGGTTCGAAACTGAGTCACGTCTTTCGGATGGTGACGCGCGACGTCACCATCCGAAAGACGTGACTCAGTTTCCAGACGTAAATAATCATATCTGATTGATACACGTCTGTAAAAAGAAAATACACACACACACCTACCATGCCAAACCCATCAATGCACTTTTTATCGCATTTTTATCACATTTTTCTTCCACGAAGAATAAAGCTGTGGTTGTCCATATTCATGTAGAGTGTAGGAATAGGCCGAGCTATCATTTTTGTGTTTAAGAAAAGGTCTCCATTTTTAACTTTTCATTTCCTCATTTCCCCCTATATGCAAGCTTTTGTATCGTAACACCGTGTCCTTTCGTTCAAATAATAAATAAAAGAAAGTCATAGAGAGATTATGAAAATAATTATCTGAATATTATCACTTGATATACAAACACGCAGACAGACAGACAAACATTATAAACAGATCAAAGGTGGAGGTATATATAGCCCTAACAAGCTTGTAGTTATATGTCATCCAAAGAGGTACTATGTGTCCGATTGTTATACTTAAAAAGATAGGCTATTCGAATTACAACAAACTTGCAAAACTATGCTTGGTTTGAGAGAAGAAAACATGCCAAATGTCATAGGGTTAATTAATTACCAGGCAACAATAGCAGCCTATATTACCCATAGGTATTTTTAAAACGTACTATTTAATTTTGCTCTGCTCAAATCAGTATAAAACATATTTATATATATAATATATAAATATACAATATTTTTCACAGTGATTTCATATTGGACATTGGTATTGATTATTACTCTACCTTGTATAGGTCAAAGGAATGGTAAACAGAAACAACAACAAAGTTATTACCAGAACCCAACCCATTCCTCTGTAATGTTTCTACATGTTACCCTCGCAGGAAACCTAGCCTATGCCTAAACAGGGATCATCTGGGCGTAGCGTGGGTCTAAATATTACAGGGGCGCCATCATCACGGGGGCGGGGGGCGCCGGATGATCTGACAAGGCAGTTGAATATATAGGGAGGTTGTGGAAGCAGGGATGTATCACCTTCCCGTCGCGTCTCCACTGCCTCCCCCCCCCCCCCATTTCGATCGTCATTTAATAGACCGATTTACTAACATTGTATGCATATTTTTTTGTAAACAAAGATTGTTCTTGACAATCTAAAAAGTTGTCTGAGACTTGTCCGACAAAGACAGTAACACATAATTATGCACACTGGATTCCAAGTATTTTAGTTCGTTCATTAATGACAGGTATAATGGAACAACTCGTCACTATAGGTCCACAGGAAAGAAACCTTCATAAATTTGAATATGTTAGCGAACTGGTCTACTATTGGGGGGGGGGGGGGTAACCCCATCCACCTCATCTGCCTTCCGAAGCTACGCCAATAGGAAACTTTGCACATACCATTCGTATGATTCAATTATTGCGAATGTAATATAATTACATGAAATTTACATTAGGTAGACAAGTCTCATACAATAAGATCGATATTATATTATGTGAAAATCAAACAATTATTTACAGGGACACGCTATGTGGTTTTTATTTGCATACAGGATAATAATTCGCGCTGAAATTACCAGGACAACTATGAAAAATTGGTCACCCATGTCCTCTGCAGACAAAACAGAGCTCGGTTATAGAAACGAGAAAGACCGTGGGAGTGCTAGTCTCTCTTTATGACCCCAACCTTAATTTTAAGATTGTTGAACCTGTTCGAAACGTCGAGCCACTCCCGCCACCCATCCTCTCCAATCGGCGCTATAAAAAAAGCCATTGGAAGCAAAATTTCTATGTAATGTTTGCATGCATGGACCAATAAAATAATCTTGAATCTTGAATCTTGAATCTTAGAACTATAAGCTAAGACAGATAACCAACAGTCTTTTTCAAAACTACACCAACGGTCCTTTTTAGGACTACACACCCTCAAGGAAGATTACCGAGAGTCCTTTTCAGGACTACTCCTCAATCCTCCCTCTCTCACACATGGTGCATCCGCAATCCATATTGAGTTCGTGTACTTGCGTGAGAATAAACGATATCAATTTTCATGAATATTATTGTGATTATGTATATTTCCTTATAGTTCTCTATACAATGTTTACGTCAAACCTGCCATTAGTTAAATGATAATGACGATTTACACGGTAAACATTTAAAAAGGTCATTTCCTTTTCCGTATTTGTCCAAATTCTACTCTCAGAAGTCCATTTAAAACAGAACAAAGGAATGTTTGTTTTCCATGTTCCAAGTGATTTCGTTAATCAAATGAATTTTGGGGAAAACTATGGGAGCCGGCGGTTTGACGCATTCACCCACGTTTGCCGTGGTTTAACAATAGGTTTAACAATGACTGTAATCAGTTTTTGAAATCATATTGTAGCTTTGTGATGTTTCTACTTCTATTTCACAGGTATCAAAGGACCACGGGACGAAACGACTCCAGGCAACGTGTTCAACTAAAACACAAAGAATGGATTTGAAATCAAACAACTTTTAGCTGCAGTGCCGTCGTTACATGGAATGATATTACGGATATAATTGGATTTAACTCATTTTTGGTCACCGTTCAAATCGTGAGATATCTTGAGAAACTATGGAGTTGACGGAAATCAAAGGCGATGGTATTCTTGTTGATATTGGCTTGATGAACTCCAAGGTGTGATTCGAACCCTGGACTTAGTGTACAAGTGCTTCAGTTATTCCACCAATGGCTTGTTATGGTGAGTATCGGTGTGATATCATTATTTCTTTTTTTGGTTTAAATATGGCTGCATTATATCAGGGAGGTGACAGTCACAGTGCTTATACTATACTATCCTGCGATTGTTAATACCTGATACTGAAGATAATTATGTACCCATACGGCTTATGTAGGTAAATGAACCTATACTAAATAATATTAGGCTAATTAAATTCATGTTTGGACCTGTCAGCCGATTCTCTCAGTTCAAGTTGGCGTCGGGCCAAATAACTACATTATAATGATAATAATCTTTTAAAGTCCACTCCAAATGTTATTAAGTTAAACCGAATATGAAAATTCTTTTTGCCCAATTGATCGTGAGCCCGGCAGCCACTGAGCAGCGCCAGATCGACGTTGCTCTATCCCTTATTATGTTTGGAATAATTCATTCACTCATCCATCTGTTATCACGCATATTTTGTCATTCGTTCGTGTTATCAATCATAAATTCCTTTATTCAGTCATTAATTCATCCATTCTAGCAATCAATCATTCATGCATATTCATCTATTTATTCATTCGAACCTATCACTATTCGTGCCTCCATTTATTAGTAAGTGTGGGGGTTAAGCACAAAGTACTTTTTTTTTTCACATCACCACATATTTTGCATTTCAAATTAACTCTCTGTTGACGAATATCTCTCTTATTTTTAGACAATTATCTCGAATCCATTGCATTATCTAGTGGTTTCATTACAGAGAACTAGGATGGGGTGTGGGGGGGGGGGGTGTACCAATGCCGAAGTTTATCTGAGAAGAAAGACAATTAATTAAAGACCAAAACAACTCAAAGATTCGTTTACAAAAATGACGCACTGGTCCCAATCGTTCCCTTAATGAAAAGACGAAGAAAGAGGGGAGGGGGGGGGGGGGAGAAGAAAACAGATAACAAAAAAGAAGAACAAGAACTAGGAAAAGAAGAAGAAGAAGGAGAAGAAAAAGAAAAAGAGCAAGAAGAGTAGTCACAACAACATATGACCAAGAAATGGAATTAATTAAGAGTGGTCTATATCGTGTTGCTCATTATACCTACCGTGGATCGTAAAAGGTTTCTTTCTGTCTTAATGTTGTTAGCCCTATCAATAAAAGGCTATTCTGTTTGTACAAACAAGTTCATACACCCTAACCCGCACGCACACCCACACCCACACCCACGTCACTCTGGCACTTACAATGATACGGATTATCCACTGTACGCTAACATGAGTTAAGACGCTTAAAGATCGATTTACACGAAAGTATTGATCCAACCTTTAGGACAATTTAAGACCCCCGCTCCACGCCTATTCATTAATCCTTGCACCTCTTTTAAAGAACCCTACAAGTTGGTTTCTATTATTAAGTTCTTGTATGAATGCTCGCATATAAAGAGAAGAAAACAGGCAGCAATCAACGACGCTGGGAGTATACCGCAAATCACATTCAAAACCACCAGACCCTGAATTTCAAACCACCTTGTTAGAATATCGCTGAATTTGTCCCTTTTTTTTGCAAAATGCTGGCGGCTGTCTGTAAGTCGTGATGTTGTTGGTACTGTAGAAGTGTGGAGATTATGTAGCACTCGTTTGGTTTCGCCAAGGATATGCTAGCTGCATGTAGGGTGTAAGTTATATACCTTGAATTGGATCTATCAGAGAACAGGATATACTACATAACTATGCTGCGATTGTTGATACCAGATACTGGAGGTATGTACTCGTGTGTCTTATAATTATGTAGGTATATATGGACATACTTATAAGGCTTGGGCTTGATTATCTACCGGATTACTAACATATTCAAATATATGGATGTTTCTTTCCTGGGGACCTTTAGTGACGAGTTAGTGCATTAACCTGCTATTCATGAATGAACTACAATACTCGGAATCCAGTCTGCATATATTACTTGTTGTTATGTCGGGCAAGCCTCGAGCAAACTTTCGGGTTGCCCTGTACAAGCTTTGTAAGCAAATTATGCACAAAATACGAATATGTTAGTAAAAACCAGTCCATTCTGTCAGTTCTAGTTGGTGTCGGGCTTAGAAAACTAAATGTTTTTAAATAATTAATTTATTCATTCACCCATTCACTTGTTGTTATCAATAATTGTCATTCGTTCGTGTAATCAATCATAAATTACTTTATTTAGTGATCAAATCATTTACTCCACCAATCAATCATTCATGCATTCATAACTTATTCATTTAATCGTATAACTATTCGTGCATGAATTTATCACTTTATTATTGAAACATGAGATCACCGATACTTGACCATCAAACATTTCGTTTTCTACTTTCACCGAAATTGTATGTATTTGCATATTGACCTGTGATATATCCGATAATAAGTTCACGTGTTGACATAAATGACATACGTTGGCATACGATGACACACAATTTAATAATTATATAGAAAAGAAGATTCGTGTCTGTTTAAAAATTCCACTGTTTGATTGAAAGCATGAATCTTATCTTCTCCATCATTATTGGCGTTATATGTACACATACATATCTACACATATTTGAATCCGGACTAATTCGGCTCAAAGACAACTCGGCTCAGCTCCAAAAAACGGTCAGTTTTTGTCAATTTACCCAAACCCTAACTCTAACCCTAAACCTATAACCCTAAAGCTGCAATAACTAACCGTTTTTGCAGCTGGGCCGAGTTGTCTTTGAGCCGAGTTAGCCCGACTGCAAATATTTCCATTATATATTTATTTATATATTTATTCATTCATTTACGTATATAATTTTTTCCTTTTGATTTATATAAAAATGAAAGGAAATAACCTATATCAAGTTTTGGCAACCCTCGTGGGGATATATACAATGCGAAAGGAAAAAGAAAGAGAAAAAGGATTGCGTATAGCTTAATTAAAGTCACCCATTGTTGCCCTGCCTTTTGGGATTTTTTATTGGTTTGGTTGAAAAAATGTATCGAACCCGGGTCACTGCCTTTGAACGCCAATCACTTAACCCACGATACACATCGACATACACAAATAATATAGTCTCTGCGATCTTTTTTTGATAACTGTGCATTAACAGCCTAATCATACTCATTGCAGATTTGAAGTTTAGCCAAACCCATATACATCGTTTACGTATGTACAGTAGTTATCATGACTCTTCTTAACCATAAAATCAGAAACTGATGCAATTAACCCTACAAGACCATGATAACACGTACCTATATGTGGATGTAGAATCCAGCGAGGAATACCTGTTTTATACATCACGATATTCGTTTAGTTAGTAAATCTATTGTTTATACATACACAGACATATTGACCCATATTTCTTTTCTTTTCGTGACCCTAAAATGGATACGTTTATTTTTCCTTTTGGGTCCAATGGAGTCAAATGCAAATAACTGATCCAGATCCTACCTGGAAAATATTTGATGTATTTTCTTTTGAAATGATGGAATTGTAATTGAACTGCTTGACAACTTCATTCTATTAGGGTATGGTATTTAAATAATGCGGATCGAAAACAAAAGGCAGAGTTTGTTCTCCCTGTTAATTGAAATTCTGGTGGAAGAACAAGTTAGGATTGTAAACTTCATAACAAAATCATCGGGTATAGCGTGCAAATAATGATGTCGTCGTATTGGCCAATGTTATCCTAAACTTGCCATTTTATTTCACCATTGTTCATACATCATTGTTCATACATCATTGTTTATACATCATTTGCCATACATCATTTTTCTCTCTTGCTTGTAAAAAGATAGCAAAGATCTTCGAATAGCCAACGCCAATATCAGTACCCTTGTTCATAAGCTATTCAAATGTGTAAACGTTCCAATGACATATTCAGTCGAATCCGAACATGGTTTCTATGGGATGTACAATATGAATATTGAAATTACACTGGAGTTGATTTTTCGGAAGTCTCTGCGATCTTGTCCTTTTTTTTAGGGGGGTGGGGGGGGGGGGGGTAAACTTTGCATCAACCATTACTCCTAATCCTACTTCTCGCATATTTTTAGTTTGTAGAAACCCAATAAAATCATCACTAACTTATAGCATTAAATACAAACTTATCTTTTCATTGTCCGCCAGTCCTTCATCTGTAACGCATTCATCGCTGTCATCATATCCCTCATCATCGTCGGTTTCATTGTCGCCTTCACCGGGTTGATCATCCGCCCATGATCCCTATTCCCTTCATCTACAATCCCCCCATCTTCATCACCATCTACATCATCGTCGTCCTCATTCCATGGCCATTTATCTTAGATATCATTGACGTTCTCATTTCCACCTTCGTCATCATTGTTACCATCATCAATATCATGTCAGGTACTATAGAGTGGTAAAGTGTGACGTCGCCAAAAATCTATGTTTAGAATTTCTCAATTTTTTCTTCATTTTCCGAGTTCGGGTTCATAACATTACGAACCAGAGCAAAATAAAACTGAGTTGCTATAGGAAATCTATTTATTCAGATGATCATATATCAGCCAATACTTAACATATTCAATTGGTTTTCGACATTTGAACATTATCTTTGATCCTCTTTAGGAAAATGAAGACAAAAATGAGAAATTCTTTAAAAAATAATTCATGATGTCACAGCTTCGGTACTCTATGTGGGCCATGTTCTATCGTATTGCGATACGATTATACAAATATTGCATGCTTCGACGTTCAATAAGGGAGTTTACAGATACAATCTGCGCATGGGCAGATAAAGGTCATTTGTACCAAAAAGGTAAAACCCACAGAGATGAATACTGGATATGCGCTCATGAAAGTTATGTAACATTATTCATTTATGCACCAACGGTACATTCTATGATACGCAGGTGGAAGTATTCTTTTCAAGAGGGCAAACAAAAGGTATTCATGAAGCACATCTAGGACTTTGGCAATTATAATTCTAATATGCTCAAAGTGGAACTTCTCCATGTGTAAAAGATCTGCGGATATTTGGGGTCATTTGTACCATGTGCTATCTGTAAACTCCCTTATATATAACAACATATTTTATGAGCCAACAAATTGAGAATGTCCCGAGTTAATATATTCAGCGAGTATTTGCGTGTTTTATATTCTGTAGCTTAGTATTTTCATCCCTTGTATAGGTTACGTTCTTTTTATTTACCTTGTCATACTTGTTAATGTATGTAATTTTGTTGACAATAGAGCCCCGCTCACAAGCTTAGCTTCTAAAGAGGTCCTAAAACCATTCATTTTTTATGATGTAATCAAGTTAAGATATGTTGAGAAATGTACTATTACCAGTCTCTATTTCATGTAAAAGATTATATCATGTTTTGTGTGGTTTATAATAAAATGAACTTGAACGTAAACTTGAAATACAATCGCACGTGGGAAATTCTGAGTCTGTTAGTGAATGTAATTGAGCAACGCTGAGCAAAGGTTATTTAATATGAAGATTGTTTATTATTTGTGGGCATTTCTGCTAACGATGTATTAGTGACACCTGTTCTACACATTTTTACATAATAGTAGTGAAGGGATGTTCCTTTGTCTACCACATCAATTGTTGAGGGTAGAATGAGGAACTGTATATTTTGTCCTCTTTTTTTGTCCGTCATGTTCATAGTGTCTTAACCATTAAGTCGCCAATTACAGATAAGTTCTGAACGTTCAAGCTGTTGCTCGTTCCCAAGTATCTTAAATATAATTCAAATCAATTCGACTTTTCCTTTAGGTTTGAGGACGTCATCTGAGAATCCGCTACCTGAGGCGGAGATGGGCTGCGCCACCAATGGTCCGAGCCCAGAGGCAATTCAGCAGCTTTTCGATGCTTGCGATCTGGATGGTAATGGATACATTGAATGGGAAGAACTGGAGGTGGTCTGCGAAAATTTGGACAGGGATGAACTCGAACACATATTTGAGGTTAGCGTTTTCGTTTCAAACGGGATTTACCTGACAAACACATTATGTCTCCTTAGACTTCCTTTCCTTTTCGGATATTTTACAATACAGGGCCCTGTCTTACAAAGAGTTGATATCAATCGCAACTTATTTGCAATTGATAACAATCGCAACTGTGTACATAAGAGATAGGAGACTGCTAACTTGCGATTGATTGGAGGACTTGCGATCGATTTGTAAGGCGGTGCCCAGATATACTCTGCTGCCCATAAAGTTGGAAGACTTTTCTTTGACCTCTTTTCATGAAATTATTGTTACAAGTATGGCTTCTTCTTGATCGACAAGGTTTATGACTATCTTCTCAGAACTTTATTGGTCAATCTCCATGAATCTTTGAGTAGATCAATACAATTCTGAGAAGATTCTTAGCTTTAACTATCAAGAATTCATCATATTGTCACAATCAGTTCATGAAATGAGGTAAGAAAGCAATTAATCAAGATTTACGGGCAACAGTGTACCTAACTGACATCAATTATTTTTATGATGTACTTATTCTCAAACTTGGATAGTAAAACCCTCACTCTTCTACTATTTCAATCTTTATCTCGTCTGTCCTTTTACATTCCACTGTCTTTTTCCATTTCCCTGTTGATTTTTTTGGCAATATCTCTCTTACTTTGTATAATACTGTAAAAATTACTGTATCTTATTGAACCAATTTTCAATGTATTGTATTTCAATGTCATTTTGTAATCTGTTATGAGTTCAATACGTTTCAGCTTTGGGCTACTTTGTTGAATTATGTTCTCTTTTTTAAATCAATAAACCAGTTCTAATCAAATCAATTTAAATCAAAATTCAAACATACAAGCGTATTTTGAAGAATTCGATAAAAATTCATTAATAAACAATGCAAAGGTGTTGAATTTCTCTTTTGTGAGCCCTGGCCCACACTTTGCTCCCTCCCTTTTCCTCTTGTATTGTTTATGTATTGCATGATCTGTCAACATGTATTTGTATTGTGCTTTTATGATTGGCCTAATAAATAATAATAATAATAATAATTACAAAATATCAATTAATAATTAACTATCCTTTTGTTTCATTTAGGCATTAGATGGAGATGGCGATGGACGGATCAGTATAACGGATTTCACTGAAGGCTTTCACAGTGTCAGCGAAGCTCTCCTTTCAGTCAGCCGTCGTAGGAGGCGTCAGCAGTATTTAGAGGAGTGTGACAGTGAAGAGTTTGAGGTGTTTTTGCAGCAATTAGGACCTGACCTTGACCTTGTTTCTTGGTGAGTCAGACTTGTTATATTTAAATCCCCACTGCATTAGTTATAGCTACTTGCGCCCTCTGTAAGGAAAACAATGCCTAATCGGTGACCATTGGACCCCCATGGTTCCCTTTTTCTTATGTTAATTGAGAGCTGATTTGATGAGATAACCACCTGTCAGTGACCATGCAGGGCGGTCTAATCCCTCCTAGCTGAACTAGTGCTGAGGGGCATTTTGTGGACGGTGGAATATTATACGGAAAGCGTAATTATTTTCAATTGAACGTGAACGAGGGGTTCTAAATCTGACCATATGGTAAAAACAAAAACAAAAACAAAAACAAAAGCAACAAACAATACTTATTAAAGATATGTAGATATACACAGAGGAATAGACAGAAGAGAGGAATGACAGCTGAAAGGGAAAGGAGAAAGACATAGATAGCGGAAGGAAGAGAGAGAGAGAGAGAGAGAGAGGGGGAGAGAGCGAGAGGGTGGAGTGGAGTATTAGAGAGAATGTTGGGAATTTGAGAGGGGAATTCACTTCCGTAGACTTTATATGTTTATAATGAGGGAGATGGGGAAAGAACGCAGACATGGATGAGAGAAGGGGTGATGGGACAGATAGAGAGAAAGAGAGAGCGATAGAAAGAAAGAGAGAGAGAGACAGAGAGAGAGATAGAGATAGAGAGAGAGAAGAAGGGGGAATTTAGGAGAAAATGTAGACTGCATAAATCAATGGTACTAGTTCGATCGCATGAAAACTAGACAAAAATTAATTGGCTTCAATAAACAGTAAAGTTTTAACAGTACTTTGCTTTACAAGGCTTCAACCAGCATTATTCTAACAATGAAGGTTATGTATTTGCATGAATTTTAAATTAGATTTAGAGTCAAAGAGAAATAGACTGAAAATTAAGAGAAAATCTAGACGGCAAAAAGGAATTGTACGATAGTTTGATTATATAAAAACTAGCAAAATTGCCTGATTATAATGTCATGAAATATCAAAAAGTCTGAATGATAAGTAGAGTTTCGAGCTGTTATGCTATACCGGGCCTTACCAGCATTATTCTAACCATTAAGCTTATGCATATGGATGACTTTAATCTAAAACCAATTGCGTGTGAAACAGAGAAGGTCGTGATAAACAGCCTTACACTTGTTATGCATAACAAAAAAACTTAAACTATTGGTTAAAAGTCGTATATTGGCAGATTCAAGCTAAATTGTCCTTTATGTTACCACACGTTTTTGGTGTTCCTGTTGCATAAGGAACCCACATGTATTCATGGCTCTGAGTAAAGACTTAAATAGTGGTGTATGATTGTAAAGTGATTTCCAAGCATAACATTGCATTGTCATACCTAGAAACACTTAACAATGATCATACTCCACTATTTAAATCCTTACTTAGAGCCACAAATACGTGTGGGTTCCTTATGTAGCAAGGACACCCAGAATGTCACAAAGTGGGTCCCTTATTTATAGAATAACCCATATCTAATCAGTGGATGAGGTTCATCGGAGTACTACGTCTCGAATCGAATTAGACCAAATCTGTCCTAGCTTGGATGCTTTAAGGGCGACATTGTAATGGATCCTGAGTCACAGGTTCTCCATAACTTCCTGTCATCAGCTGTTCTTGTTAGCTTCTCAAAAGACATTTCCATCCACTGCTTGTTTTTATCAGTCAATGTCTTAGTTGATCTGCCCCTATTTCTCCTCCCATTAGTTCCTCTTTGCAAGATGGTGTTTGCCAAGCTATTCGTCCATCTTGTTACATGCCAAAATCACTGTACATGTACATGTAGCTGTCTTCTTTTCACAATTGTGATATTGTGGTCAAATACCAAATACAAAGACCAAATACATTGTATGAGAATACATTTAATGTTAATATGTGCTCTGAACTCCGCATATGACGTTTTACTTTGAACCATCCCATTTCGTATCATTACAAGAAGAAAAATAATAATATTTTGTTTTAGGTAAATTATGCAGCAAAATTAAATTGGAATACTCGAACAAACATAACAATTATTCCTTTTTTTTCAAACAGAAGAAATATATTTCAATCATTCATACATTTAGTGACAACAAAACTATTACAAATATGAGTTATCAAAGCGTTGGGTACGATTGCACGAAGGTCTTATTAGCAGGTAGAAACCTTTCAGAGAGTTTATGATAAGAGTAAATGATAACTGACATAAAAAATATGCGATTCCACGACACCCACTTTATCCATCTATAACAGTACTGCGCAGCTGACCGTGTTGACGGATTTTTTCTGAGACACCTTATACATATGAAGAGTTTAATTCCAAAAGGAGCTAAATCCATTTTGTAACTTCAGAGAAAGAAAAAAATTGTTTACCAGATTGTACAGGCATCTATGGAAAGTGATATTAGAAAGTCCATTTGTTCATAGTTCCCTCCCAAAATGTAGGTAAATAATTGTGTTGAGAGACAGGTATTTAAGTGAACAATGTTCTGATATCAATAACTCAATTTTCACCAGGAGTGGATTTAGCTCCTTTTGGAATTAAGCTCTTCATATATGCGAACACTTGTTGCTTCATCTGGCATTTATAGTTTTTTTTTCTGACACACCTTATACATAAATGCGGACACCTGTTGATTCATCTGGCATTTACAGTTTTTTTTTCTGAGACACCTTATACATAAATGCGGACACCTGTTGCTTCATCTGGCATTTATAGTTTTTTCTGAGACACCTTATACATAAATGCGGACACTTGTTGCTTCATCTGGCATTTATAGTTTTTTTTTCTGACACACCTTATACTTAAATGCGAACATCTGTTGCTTCTTCTAGCGTTTGTATATATTTTGTGTTCTGTTTACCTGCCAATATAGGTTTACACGTAGAAATGTATTTACTAGGTATAGTGTGGTTTGTGTGTGTGTGTGGTTTGAGCAATACAGCAAATATCACATGATCACGCCATGCCTTAAGTCGGTTTAAGCATCTGATTGGAATATTATCGGCTTATGCCTCCTGATATATTTTCACCAAAATAGCATCAAACTAAATTGGAAATATCTTTTTTCATGAAGTACGTTTTTTGTTTTGTTAATATATAAGCCCATACAATTTTCTACTTTGATTTTATTAATTAATTTTTTTCTCTCGTAAATTCTTGCAGTGGGTTAGTCTGATTTACTTTTCTCTCCTCTCTTGTAAATATAAATAAAAGATACAATTTTATATTCGTTGTCAAATTGATGAAAAATCAAATTGTTAACAAAATCATGTACTGCTCTATCATCTAAGGGTGCGTTCAATCGAATTTTCGAAGCTAGAATCACAAACATGAATCACAATTCAAAACGCCGTTACAAAAAGCAAGGTCACTGCGGTTTGCGTTCAAGCGATTTTTCATCAACGCTGATTCTAGCTCATTGCGAGCCAAACCACTGCGCATCACACTGCGCAGTATGGCCCAGGAACTTCGGCGCGCGCTTTCTGGAATTGTTTACGGCCAACTGTCGACTGCTGTTTTGAGCATAGATCGCAATAATAAGACAAAGAATGAGAAGGTGATAGAAGGTAGAAACAAAGAATAACATAAGGAAAGACAGAAAGATAAAGTCGATAGAATGATTAAAACAAAGAATAACATAAGAGAAGGTGAAAGAAGGAAGAATCGAAGAATAACATAAGGAAAGACAGAAAGAGAGAGTGATAGAATGATTAAAACAAAGAATAACATAAGAGAAGGTGAAAGAAGGAAGAATCGAAAAATAACATAAGGAAAGACAGAAAGAGAGAATGATAGAATGATTAAAACAAAGAATAACATAAGAGAAGGTGAAAGAAGGAAGAATCGAAGAATAACATAAGGAAAGACAGAAAGAGAGAGTGATAGAATGATTAAAACAAAGAATAACATAAGAGAAGGTGAAAGAAGGAAGAATCGAAGAATTACATAAGGAAAGACAGAAAGAGAGAGTGATAGAATGATTAAAACAAAGAATAACATAAGAGAAGGTGAAAGAAGGAAGAATCGAAGAATAACATAAGGAAAGACAGAAAGAGAGAGTGATAGAATGATTAAAACAAAGAATAACATAAGAGAAGGTGAAAGAAGGAAGAATCGAAGAATAACATAAGGAAAGACAGAAAGAGAGAGTGATAGAATGATTAAAACAAAGAATAACATAAGAGAAGTTGAAAGAAGAAAGAATCGAAGAATAACATAAGGAAAGACAGAAAGAGAGAGTGATAGAATGATTAAAACAAAGAATAACATAAGAGAAGATGATAGAAGGAAGAAACAAAGAATAACATAAGGAAAGAAAGAAAGAGAAATTGATAGAATGCTTAAAACAAAGAATTACATAAGAAAAGGTGATAGAAGGAAAAAACAAAGAATAACATAAGGAAAGACAGAAAGAGCAAATGATAGAATGATAAAAACAAAGAATAACATAAGAAAAGGTGATAGAAGGAAAAAAAACAAAGAATAACATAAGAATAGAAGGAAGAAACAAAGAATAACATAAGGAAAGACAGAAAGAGAAAATGATAGAAGGAAAAACAAGGAATAACATAACGGAACAGGCCACGATGGTATAGTGAACGCAAATTGCATGCAAAGCGGGCGCGCGGTTTTTCCCAAACCGGAAGAGGCTTCGTCATACAATCATGATTGAGAACTCCGTCCGTTCAATCGAATTTTAGCGACCGTGATTCTTTTGAATCATGATACAAAACGCATCTTTTTCAGCGTTTCATGTTTGTGTTTTCAAACACGTTTATTTTTACGACCGACGAAAAAATCGCTTGAACGCATTGCGTTTTAAACTAAACGTCTTTAGAAACCGTGATTCTAGGGTGAAAAAGTGTCGATTAAACGCACCCTAAGAGCTAAGGACTGGATAAAAGTTATACCACATTTGTTGAGACCCAAATAGTTTGTGTTGTTTCGGTTCTTTTCATCAATATCCATTGATATCACTATTATACTCATATTTATGGTAGAGATAAATCTTTAAGTATCAAAATGGGATCTTCTTCGTGTTTTTATTTTTTTACAAAGAGGAAAATGAAATCATCCAATGAGGTTTTTTGTCCATGGTGTTTGACATTAATGTCTTTGATATCCAGTCAACTAGATGCTATATTATTATATTTCATATAGCTTCGCATAACTTTAATATCATAACATTATGCAGATGAATGTATAATACCTCTCATGACAGGGCTTGCATGTATGCGCACGAGGCATGCGCGCCAAATCTGCGTCAATTGCTTGAAAACCCGGCTGTTCGAAGAAAAACCAATATTCAAAGGTTTGATATTTATCACACACGTCATGTATTTACATCGATATAGGTTGAAAATTGGTTTAGGGTTCAACCCGGCTTAAACACACTCGCCTTGCCTGGTATGTACACCACCGCTAATCATCAAATTATTTGGAGAGGCATAGCGTCAAGAGCTCTTGATAGCCAACAAGAATACCTACAGACCATCAACAGAAGAGGGGCCACTTTTACCATTTTTAAGTTGACAACACGGATTACGTTTCATGCCGCAACAGGTCTTTTAATTAACAGCGGATTTTATTCCTCGCGTTATAAAACGTGACCGACCTTAATTGCGACATCTCGCAACAGATGTGGCATATTTACCACCACTAGGTCGAAAGATAAAGGCGACATTTGCCGTTTAGCGTTGGAATAAGCGACTCAGTTGGGAGCGGAAACGGTAGTCGATCGTCTTGTTTATGAGTTCGTTTGGAAGAAAGGGAACCGTCGGAACTCTTCTGAGTTCGGATTTTTATTTGGAAATACATTAAAGGGATGTATGCTGGCAAGAAAGGATCTATTAAGTGACTTTTGTTGCTTTGATGTTGCGTCTATTTTCATTGTGATATGATTATGCCAAATCCATTTCTCCAGGCGACATTTTTGTGCCCAGCAATTATTATTCCACGTATTGTAGCCGTGGGTAACCCGTGAAGTTCTCAACCATTACACAGCCTTTAAACGATTCGCGTCAACGTTTTTGTAAACTTCATATGAACAGAAGAGTTTTAAACTTTAAAGCGAGAGGGACAGGAATATCTTCACGATTATCTTAAGATCCTGAGACATTTGAAATTATCTCCTGTTTTGTCATAATTTGATTTCGAATTCTGATAATTGGACATTCACCAAGATGGGCTCGTACGGATAATTTGATTACATTCTGCTTATAAGTGACTAGATCATTCATTTACGTACCCCTGTACGAAACCATGGACGAATCACGTATCCGCCACCTCTTCGAAGTCTGCGACCTGAACGCTAGCGGATACATCGAGTACGACGATCTCCGTGATCTATGCTCCGGGAGCGACCTCGAGATCACTGACGCAGAGCTAGGCAGCGTCTTTGACGAACTCGACACTGACCGCGATGGAAAGATAAGCGCTGAGGAGTTCGAGCAGGGTTTCCAAGGGGTAGAGGAACTGCTCCGACGGAAAGTGAAGAGCAGTGGTGGTGGTGGAGGGGTGTCGAGAGGGGGGCAAGACGGAGTCGATGGGGGTAAAGATGGGCCGAGGAGGGGGCAGAAGCGGGGTGAGAACAATAACGGTATGACCGGTAAAGATGGTAAAGTTACTCCAGCCTACACGGCGTGGCAAGGTCTCGTGACCAGCCTCGGACCTGGTGTTACACTCCTTCCAAGGTGCGTACCACAACAGGAGCGCGTTTCACAAAACTTGTCATCAGTGACAAATGACAGTTTTTGTTATAAGCTACTGAAATCCTTGCTTCTGATTGGTTATCAGCAGATTTGTCACAGATTTTTGTCATTTGTCATTGAAAAAAGGCTTTGTGAAACTTTCCCCATGAGTCATCAGAATTTCATCTTTACCCTTTCGAGACAATCATAATGTATTTCATTGTTTGGCACTTGGCTTATTAAGTTTTGATTCAGAGACTTAAGATCATCTCAGATGCATAAATAGAAAGGGCAAAGAACTCTTTTAAGTTTTGCGTTCTCATACTATTCTGTTAGTGATCCTGAAATGTCGAGGGTTTTCGCGATCTGATTGGATCACACAATAATATTGCTACTATGTCAAAGTTTATCACTTCATAACCATCGTTATGATATTATTCGTTCATCATTTTGTAAAAAGTTTGCAATGGATGATTATCTTTAATTATTGGTCAAATCTAAGTTCCATACCTGTTCAGTTTATTGATTTTTTCCGGGTTTAATTTGCATGTACGGGTGACGAATCCAGGACAAAACAGATTGAGGGGGTGTGTGTGTTATCATTACGGGATTAGTTGGTTTACCACACAGTCGTATATGCGTCTTACCACACGAATGTGGTCCCCGTTCCATTATGAACACGAATCACCCTTTTCAAATTGTTGTATAGTACTTCTTTTATTCTCCTCCGAACAGGGAATGTGATATTTTTCTCCCTTTTAAAAGAAAAAATATGACCCCCCCCCCCCTCGGTTTTCAAGTTAAATTGTACGACGTTTTATGACTCCATGCATGATGATTTTGAAAAGGATAGCAGGTATTGTTAAGCAGTCGAGCAGTACTCGAAAGTGACAGATGTTCTAACTAAACGACATTTGATATAATTGGATATACTTCTGTGTTTTGAACAATGATGTTAGTTCTCTTTCACACACGTTGTACATATCTGATACAAAAAACATTTTAAGAGGGCAAAACCCTGAATGGGAATTACTGAAAATTTATTATGAACTGTGTAGTCTCATCATCCCCGAACCGATGCGTGACATCAGGCGCGTACGCAGGATTTTTTGGAAGGGGGGGGGGGGGGTTTTAACATTTATAAATCGGGCCGAAAATTTCGCAACGACTCAGCCGAACGCTGAATAAGCGGGGGGGGGGGGGGGGGGGGGGGGGTAAGAGGACACTTTTTTTTGGCAACGACTCAGCCGACCGCTGAATAGGCGGGGGGGGGGGGGGGGGGGGGGGGGGGGGTAAGAGGACACTTTTTTTTTTTTTTTTGACCTCGAAATTTGAAAATTTGACATTTTGCTCCGTTTGGGGGGGGGGGTAAGGTCACCTGGTTTAGGTCAGTCATGGGGATAATTTTTTTTTTTTTTTTTTTTTTTTTAATTAAAAAAAAAAAAAAAAAAAAAAAAAAAATCCAAAGGGGGGGGGGGGGGGGGGTTTTACGGTTTTTTTGGGGGGGTTTATACACATAAAAATACCAAAGGGGGGGTTTAACCCCCAACCCCCCCCCCCCCCCCTGCGTACGCGCCTGCGTGACATCATAGCAAGACCAAAATGAAAGAGATTGCTCTTGGAGTGTCCAATATTGCAATTTATGACAAGAAGTAACTCATCATTTTGGGTTGAGAGACACTATGAGAGAGGGAGAGAAAAAGAGGAAGAGAGAGAGAGAGAGAGAGACGCGTCTTGATAAATAGTAGAACTCAAGATGATATTACGTTGGTTGAAAACGAGAACGAGAAATAAAGTGAACTGGTGGAGGTCCAAGAAAAATTGGAAGAAATTAGCCAAGTTATGACTTAAGCAATTTGTGATTAATCAAACGTGAACTAGCAACTATGCACTGTACTTAATTACGCAGCTAGACTTTTTGTTTTGAACTAGGATTCGTTTCTAGAAGTTAAATAATATATGCTGTGCAAGAGGGTCAGCACAAGCCTGTTTGCCGAATACCATTCGTGCAGCGGTGTGTAAAATATTTTATGGGGCAGTGGTATTTATGAAATCATGAAGAAGAACTAAAGGAAAAATATCAAATCGCAGAGAAATCCCCCTCCCCCTAAAAAAGATGTCTTATTGTAACTCTGTCCTCCATAAGACTTTCCTAAACTCCCGAAATCATTAGTTTGTACCAATTTTAATAGAATCTATGTTATTAACAATACTAGTACATACATCATGAAAGGATGGTCATTCCTTTAAAGAATCAACCTCAAATAAAAACATAATCTACTCCAATATGATGTTAAAGAGAAGGTTGGGTTCTGGGAGGAGGTGACAAATAATATGTGAGCGTTATCATTGTTATCATGCAAGTGTGGACAAAAATCAGATAACAAATGTTCCCTGAAAAAGTATGGCTCTTCAAAAGCCTCAATATTCTGAATATGGAATTTAACAGCATGAAAATCGGGACGGATTTTTAAGCCACATGTTTGTGTAGTCCCATATAGATGATTCTAGAACCTCGCAGTACACACCAATACTGATATGCTAGATGATCAACCTTTTTGATCAATTCCACACCGTCTTTTTCACAATACAATCTCATGACAAGAACTCAATTTTATCTTTAAGTGCGTTTATTTTCATAAATCATTTCTTGTTATGAAGGTTAAAAAGAAATGTCAGAAAGTCGTTGATATCCGCAAAGGAGCGAGCTGAAGTTCATGCTTAGCATTTCATAATCGCGATGGTAAGAAAGGAAATATTCCCCCAATGATATAAAATGCGAATAATTATGTTATGAAGTGCAACACAACTTCAAATATAAGCCTGCATACATGGTATTCGATGCATGCGTTTATACCACACTACCAGTTGCGCGTGCTACCGTGAACTATGGCATATCCACGGCGCCATATGGAACGTTCTCATGCATAATGTATGGTCTAAACGTGAGGTTGGAGGTGTTTGTTTAATAGCACCCAATGTAATGAGATATTGTGTGATTGTTTTATATTCCCACCAAGTGTGTGAGTGTATGAGAAACTCAGTTTACAGTACAACACATGCAGTAGACCTTTGTTATGATAAAATATGATGATATTGAAATGCCGGGGTAATTATGATTACAGGGCCCTCAAGGAGAACAATTTTATTAATGCTGATGAGGCTACCCTGGGTAAACAAGACATATTGCTGATATTATTATTGTTGTTATTATTATTATTATTATGTCATTTAATATGAGTTATGCGTTATAACACCCGGATAAATACGTATCGTTGTGAAAAAAATACCAGGTTTTTTGATATGGCACACACCCATGACAGCTGACATGGAAATGCCATTAGACATATTATAAGTTTTTTGTTCAATATTACCCGAGTGGATCCTGATATTGCAACACTTTACACCTGACACGAAATTAAATAAGCGATATATATATATATTTGCGTGAGTAGAACGCGATCCTACTAAAGCAATTATAAAAGTATTTATCCCCTTCTAGAAGCGTTAATGTTACTGCCTTCTACATAATATAACGAGGAAAAGAGTGTAAATTACGAACATTTACAGGAAACCCATGACAATAATTACTGATTGAATTATTCCTCGTCAGTCAGCGGTATTTGATAATATCTTAACATTCTTACATTAAAAATGTATTTTAAATTGTAGAAGATTACAAAGTAATACGTTTTTCTATTGAGAAAAGAACATGTTGCACAAATGATGCAGGAATGTTAGGTTAGATAATATTAGAAAGAAGTATACAATAGATACAAATGTAGAAGACACATAAGATAAGAGCAGCTGTTGTAAGCCAAAAACGGACTAGACTTTGGACATATCAGCATGGTTTCAAAACATGATTCAATTGTTGCAGAGTTCAAAAAGGCGGTCTCTTGATAGTCTCCTTCATCCTTTCCGAGATCATCCTGTTGCAGACCAGGGGAGTTTTTCACAAAGACTAAGATCGATTTTAAGTTGCACTTAACTATGGCAGACTGTTAATGCCGCGGGTTGCTCTCACCATTGGTCTCTCAATTATGATCTTTAGATAAAAAAATTTCCTCTAAAATGAACTATAAAAAAATGTAAATTCTGTAGATTTTTTTACCACGATTTGTACATCCCTTGAGAAACCAATGACGTAATATTTAGAGGAACTAGTGGCATGAATGGCATGCCATAGTTGATACCAACTTAAATTCGATCTTAGTCTTTGAGAAACACCCCCAAGACTGTTATATATTATAGTTTTTTAAAAACGGCTACATTTAGAAAATTTCATAACAAAAAACATGCCAATTTTTCTTTAAAAAACATAGATTTTATTTCCTCTATCTGCAATAGTAAAGACTGTTGCGCATCAGGACTGTTTTCAGATTATATTTTTGAATACGGCTACTTTTAGAAACCCTGAGAGGGAAAGCATGCTAGATTTACTTCGAAACATATATATATATCAGGTTTTTTTCAACTGAAATAGTCCAAACTGATACAGACCATGGCTGTTATAGATTGTAATTTTGAAAACGGCTACTTTTAGAAAATGTAATTGGTGAAAACATGCTAGATTTACTTTAAAGACATTGATATAATTTCTTCAATCTGAAATAGTTCAGATTGTTGCAGAACAAGGACGTTGAAGAATTTCTAATGCTGCTACTTGTTGACAATTCGATCGTGGAAAACATGCTATAATTTAAAAAATAGATTTAATTTCTTTCATCTGAATAGTAAATCTCTGTTTTTCAGTGAATTTCAATGACGAGAATGAAGTTGAATCACAACATATTAGAACATTGTATCCGAGTACATAATATCAGCTAAATTCTGATGCTTGAACCATGTTATTTGGTTCATCTTACATTGGCAATTTTTTTTTAGTTCACAATTTTGATCAGTGAATGTGTAAATTCTCCAACATTCTTGTGTTGCTTAACATGAGATATCAGAGGTATAAGAATTGTATTTGTCTATGTAACAATAAATTTTCATTCAACCCTTTAATATATGTTTTCATATAAATCTGCTTGGATCTAGCACTTATCCAGGCACGACCAAAGTAGATCGAGTAAAGGAAGACATATTATACGAAGATATATTCTTGATATGTTCTTTTCGCTTCTTATTTTTCAATCCTAAGCTTTTTAGATTCTGCCAAAGTTTTTTCGAATCTTGTTTATTTTCTTCTATCTTGTTTTGTAAGTAATCGAGTTTAGCCCTTTTCACCTCTCTTTGGATCATATTTCTTAATACTCTGTATCTTTTATAGAGCTTCTCATCTTTTGCTCTTTTCCTCCATTTTTTGTATACTATATTTCTCTCTTGAATTAGGGAAAGAATATCTTTAGTCACCCAAGTTTCTGATCTTTGTTTTATTCTTATCCGTTTCAGTGGCGCTATCATATTCAAATTTGAGATAAAAACATGTTGAAATATTGACCATGCCTCATTTACATCTGTACAGTCAGTTATTCGTGACCAATCAACAACAGATAGTTGAAGATTGAAAGACTCTTCTGTATATTTTTTCATGGATCTGATATCATTAGTCCTGTGATGACCTATAGCCAGTCTAACATTTTTCCGTGTACAGAAAGTAAAATAATGGTCGCTAATACCTAGATCAATGACACCACTTTGACTTATTTTATTTTCTTTGGTACAACCAACATGATCCAATAGAGAAGAACATGTAGGTGTTACGCGTGTTGCCTCTTTAATGAGTTGACTAAACCCATGAAGACTCAACAAGTCAATATATTTTTTAGCCAGTGGCGATTTGCGAAAAAGACAAATGTTTTATTTAAGCCTCTAAGTTACTTAATGAACCTATCTATCTTGACGAGTACTTTTCCAGAAGATATGAAAATAGCAAAAGTGACTCCACTTTATAAAAAGAAAGATAAAACTGATGTTAGCAACTATAGACCTATTAGTGTTTTAAGCGTAGCATCAAAGATTCTAGAAAAATCGGTCTGTGTTCAAATTGAAAGATACTTCAAAGAAAATGATATAATTTATGAATTTCAATCTGGTTTTCGACATGATTATTCGACTGAAACATGTCTAATTCATTTGACTGATTATTTGAGGAGAGAAACTTCCCAAGGGCGCTTTGTTGGTATGGTGCTCCTTGATCTGCAAAAAGCTTTTGATACAGTTAATCATTGCGTCTTATTGAAGAAGTTACAACTAATGGGTTTTGATAAGGCAAGTTTAGATTGGTTCAGATCCTACTTATCTAATCGGCACCAAGTAGTGGCCATTCATGGTATTCGTTCCAAACTAATGCCTATAACATGCGGTGTTCCTCAGGGAAGCATTTTAGGCCCAATTCTATTTTCAAGTTATATAAATGATATGTGTATTTGTATAAAAGACTTCAAACTATTATTGTACGCAGATGACAGCGTACTACTCTATTCAAATCCTGATCCTAAATATATTGAGGAAAAGCTCAGTGAACAGCTGTCTACGTGTGTCGATTGGATGACTGATAATAAGCTTTCTTTACACTTGGGAAAAACAGAAAGCATTTTATTTTGTTCTAAATGTAGTTCTAAAAAGTCATTTGAATTCAAAGTGACACACAATAATCAAGCAATCAAGAGAAAAGAGTATGTGAAGTATTTAGGCATTGAGTTGGCTAGCGCAATTTCATTTTCATCTTTAGTAGAATCAGTTGTAAAAAAAGCAAATTCTCGTCTGAAATTTTTGTACAGATATCAAAGTTGTATGGATTTAAAAGCAAGACGTACACTCTGTTTTGCTCTTATTCAATGTTTATTTGACTATGCTAACCCTGCATGGTATAGTAACATAAACAAGTCAGATCAAAAGAAGTTGAAGATTATACAGAACAAAATGGTGAGATTTATCAACTTTTCCGGTCCAAGAACTCATGTTGGCTACAGCGAACTTTCTAAAGCTGGTTTTCTTGAAGTCGACCAAAGATCAAAACAACTCGTATTGCATCACGTGCATAAAATATATCATACTAGGTCGAATCATTATATTCGATCCAACTCGATCTTGTTGCTGACGTACATGATTATAATACAAGAAATAGACGATTCAACTTTAACTTACCAGAAAGAGTAGGTAGTATTGGAAATTCGTTTTATTACAATGCCATAAAACATTGGAATTCCCTTCCCAATGGTGTAAAAGAAATAGGAAACTATGATCATTTTAAGAGGAAATTAAAGGAATACCTAATACTTGACAGTCAGAGAAGAGAAGTGAATGACATGTTATATGATTGAAATTTTTATTCTTCTGTCGGTTCATACTTTTTCATGTTGTATATACTTATGTTTTCGTACGTTATAGAAATTCTACAAATTCATCATTATTTTCCTCTTCTTCCTTCTCCTCTTTTTCTTCTTCTCCTTCTTTTTTTTCTTCTTGTACTTAATATCATTTCTATCATCAGTTAAATGTTGTTATTATTATTATTATCTTTAATAAGTAGTTCTTTTAATTTTCTTATCTGTCTGTAAATATTACTATTTTAACTTATTAATTTTATACATGTCTGTAAGGGACCCCACTGGAAATAAGCTCTCGAGCTTTCGTGGGTTATCCTGTTCAAGCTGACTTATTTTTGATCTGTTATTATTGTATATTGTTGTATGTTGGAAGCTTGTCGAATAAAAATCAATCAATCAATCAATCATGCAACAACATACATTATATTAGTAAAAAATATATCTATTACGTTGGATTGAATCGCCTCTTAATTCACATGAACGCAGCAGCAGCTATTCCATGAAACGCCCGTGAAGGTATTTATTATGCACGTGTAGGAAATATTCAATCGATAACCTCCTTGATAATGAAATTGTTTAATTGTTTTTCAATGAATGATAATACGTAGGCCCATTGTCAGTTCATCTCGGATTCCCAGTATGGGCATCGTGTTATTGGAATGCGAATCAGGTCTTTGTATTTTAATGCAATTCAACTGAAAATGTCAGATGGAGTCAGAAAGAGTTGTCAAATGATGTATTGTGATGTTGTATGTCTAGCATGAGATGTGCCGGGCCTTATGAAAACAGCAGATTGGACAAAAAGTTTACACGAACAGTATTTGACATTTGACATAATTCCTTTAAGACCACTCTTAAACTTGTCTTGATTGGTTTGTCTGATTTGTCTGCTCCTATTGAAAGTAAGTTTCATTTGGAGTGGACTTGGCCTTTAAAAGCAAATAATGCATATCTCCCGGGATAAAGGGACGACTGGGTATAAGGTTCCATTTTTTGTTACCGTCCGGAATGCAAATCACTACCTTTATATTGTTGGATGTTGCTATAGTTCCTTGCAATCAAAACAAAAATACTTTGTCATTATGCAAATACTCAAAAAATCCATACGAAATTCTATTCAAGCGAAATTGGTCCAAATCAGTCCAATGATACGCTCTATTAAAGACCGTTCACACGTAAAAGTAACCACAATAATCCTTATCGCCAAATTGCATGTCAAGTCCTTTAAAACATTTCGTAATTCTAAGTTTCTCATCAATAACTGCACCAATAAAAAGTGAAGATTATTTCACAGTGAATTTAAGGTTCCATTTGAATATCCCTGTTATAAAATTAACACAGATGCACTGTATTAAACTTGAATTTGACAAGTAAAAAGAGTGTTGTGCCCCATACGTGTGCGAGAATGCATATTTATCATATAACATTTAGTAATGTAACCTTAATTCTTCATCGTCGTTGCTATTCTAAATGTCATTAATATGTCACATGAGCATTTGATATGTCACATGAGCATTTGATATGCAAACAATGACCATGAATGCAGTCCATTCTCCTCGGCTCTAAATAGATAACACGAGAAACAACCCAGTGTGTAAAATTTCTGATGGATGTCAAGTAACTCATGTCAACACACTCCTTAATTTCTTTGACATTAGGGATATTATTGATATTTCATGAGAAGATTTTATGCGAAAATATCAAGCTTATCGCATTGCATTCCCCTATCCTTTAACGAGTTAAGAAGAGAAACGCACCTGTATGTGTGTTATGCATGTTTATCTTTCCTTGAATGCCAACACAGTTCTTCATCGTCGTTGACATTATAAATGTCATGAATATTTCAAATGGAGATTCTATAATGTGAAATACAAACCTCAACACACAGTATTCCTCTAACTACCCTTTAACTAGTTAACAAGAGAAACACATCTGTATGTGTGTTAATGCATGTTTATCTTTCATTGAATGTCAACACAGTTCTTCATCGTCGTTGACATTAGAAATGTCATGAATATTTCAAATGGAGATTTTATAATGATGAAATACAAACCTCATCACACTGTATTCCTTGATCCTTTAACGAGGTAAAAAGAAAAACGCATCTGTATGTGTGTGGTTATTTTTCATTCAATGTCATCACACGCCTTTACTGCCGTTGGCATAAGAAATATCATTAACATTTCAAATGAAGATTTCGCATGCAAAATATAGACCTTATTACACTGTATTCCTTTATAATTTAACGAGACAGGACGTGAAACGCACCTGTGACATGGATGGTTATCTTACATTGAATTTAAACACACATTTAACATCATCCGTGACATTAGAAATGTCATTAATATTTCATTCAAAGATGTTATGTGAAAAATATACACAATATCACACCGTACTCCCCCATACCTATAACGAGTTAAGGTGATAATATCCGACATCATCATTAACGTTAGCAATGCCTATAATACTTACTATGGAGAATTAATGTTATAAGCAAAATATAAACCTCGTCACACTGTATGTCCTTCATCCTTTAATGAGCTAAGAAGAGAAAAACATATGTATGTATTTAAATGTATGGTTATCTTAAATTGAATGTCAACCTACTGTCGTATTATCATTGGCAGACAGATATGATCATAAATAGACTTTTCCCCCCTCGGCTTTAACGAGATAAGACGTGAAACGCACCTGTGTATAAATGTGTGGTTATCTAATTACCTCCAATGTCAACATACTCAAAAATTATTGTTTACATAAGAAAGGTCGAAGCGGTTGAAATACGACGATAATGAGACGTCTGCCTGTGTTATATTTGATTTAAATGATATGGAACATATGCAAGGGAATTCCATGAAAGCGGACTCGAAATTCAATACTGTGTATGTATGTGTTTGAGTGTGTGTGGGTGGCTATGTGTTTGGGTGTGGGGTTGCTTGAGTGTACTTGTACAAGTGTTTGATTTTCAGGGTATGTATATACACTTCAACATACTAATATGATTAAATCTTTCCACTGGAAATAGACCCAAAAAAAATATATCACAATATTACACACATATATTATTCGTATTCAAATTCATTTCCGTACTTTATACTAACATTTTTCCAATATTAAAAAACTTGCTAAATTGAAAAGTATCCATGGGAGCTTTATTTGCAAGTGAATCATTTTCAAGGTGTTATTTGACAAAAAATATAAAAACTGGGCCTAGCTGTACTATTTCCTTTCACGCGTATATGCTTTGGAAGTATAATAATGTTTCCGAGCTCGTTAAATAATAATATTCCGCTTTATATAGCGCTTAAATATTACACGATGTCTCTAAGCGCTTTTACAGATATACTATTACCCCGGTCATTGGGTTCACTACTTCCCCGCACACACTGTGCGGGGATCATTCAAGCCAGGCGTTACTTGGCGTTTAGGCCTACATCCGAACAAATCACATGTAGCCCGTTTTGAAATGTTCGATGATTCGATTCGTTTTGATTTCTCATGGCTTATTAGTTTTAAAAAAAACCTTCGCAGTCGAATAAGCTGTTTATTTTTGTTTTAATTACATTTTCGGTGCAGTAACTGTGATCGAAAGTCATCCATTTATATATAATAATAATGATAATAATAGATCACATTCATAACGCGCCTAATACATTGTTTCTAGGCGCAGTGGTGCTGTTGTCCCAGCAGCCATTAAGTGAAGCAATGTCCTTACACGAAATAAAGCCGGAACGACAGCACCACAAGTACACAATATTATTCAGTACAAAATTACAGTATGTTACGCTATGTTACGTTACAAAATCAAAATTACAGTTATATTTAACTTGTAAATTAAAATAAATAAATTACGTTTTCTCTTTCCTTTTTAGCCAAGACCAAATTTGTGAACTATACCAGCAGCTCCATTCATCAGAGGTGCCTCAAATCCTCCGCCAGTATGAGTCCGTCATCTATGACGTCATAAAAGATCTCAGGCAGTACCAATCAGGGGTCGACAGGTTAGAGAAGTCATTAAAAAGGTAAACTTTCTTTTTGAAATCAAATGTACATATACATTTAAAAACATAATTATTCATACCCCTTGTAAATGTGATATGTGTTGTGTTTTTGTTACTCAAGAATGAAAGGTGGACTGGTTGAAGGCCTTTTCGTAATACTTAAATATATACGTTTTAATATGCCGCAATATTAAGAGACATGAATTGGGAGAAAACTAATTTTCTAATACTTTAAAAATTACAAAACTTGGTAAGGGTAAATATTTGATTTGTTTTGTTAATTGTATGTGTGCGATTGGGGCAGATACGTGGATCCATTAGAGGAATATTTGTTCATCTTGTGAAATGAAGAAACAAAACAAACAAACTGAAAAAGAGAGAGAAAGAATCACAATGTTATTTCATTCAAGCTCCTTTATATTTGATATGGTAGTAAACGAATTCTAAGTATTTCTCCTAATGTAAGGAGTACATATAAACATTTGTAAATATATATATATATGCACGAATATATAAACTTTTGTTGTTTTAATCGACGCAACGCGAGAAGTTGGGTCATATAAGCAAAGAGCAAATAAAGTTATTTTCATACCATTTTGTACAATCTTGCTTTAAAGAAAATTATTTTGAAAAAATGTTTAGACTGTTTATACAAATGATAGTATATACATTGTGATTGTCGCAAACATCTGGAAACATACATATGTTGAAGGTAACTCGGCCAGAACAAAAATACACTTCCACAGTAATTTTTAGCGTAAACAAATTTTGATCACTGTGCGTTTACACATACAAACAGGAGATCTGTTTTGCCGCCTGTTAACAAGAAGTAATTACACACAAATTTCATAAAATTAATAAGGAGTTGATTGGTTTCCTTGGAAACAGGACGAATGAAACCAACACTGAACACCTCCAGCAGCTGGAGTATGAGATGGAGGTTCAGATGACCAGAACAGAGGAGCGAGTCAGAAAAGAGGTAGGAGGAATGTCATCTATGCAAATTATTATCTATTATTATGCAGTATTTTCTCTGAAATCATTGCTAATCGAGCACAATGGCATCATGTGAATATTGGTGTATAGTTAACTTTAAAAAAGCATTTTTTTTAATTTTTTTAAATAATTAAACACGCGCTTTCGAGCATGGGAAGACTTAACGAATATTTATGTATCAAAATGAACTAGTGATATTGGATGAATTCATAGTGTTTGCTTCTAGAAGAGTCATTAAGGTGATTGACGCTGAATTTAAAAAAGAAATATATGGTTCTATACTTCAGTTCTGTGTTTTTCCACGTTGAGCGGACAATTTCATTTGCGTTGCTGGGTTCTGTAAAAGACTAAATATGCCGTTCAGAATATTGATTGATAAACACATTGTAAGTTGAACAATAGAATGGTGAACAGCTCAACGATTAACACAAGCGAGATCAATACGGCACGGTATACCGCCTTTCAAAAAGACTGCATTCCTATACCATCTTCAGATCAATAAAGGAAACGCACCAATGAAGGATTGCCTTGAGATGGGTTAGGGTACCAGTCTAGGGGGCGATGATCAATAAACAGGGTGGTTTTCTTAAGGTGTTTGTGGCGTACTCGTTCGTCCTTCTTCTATACCTCTCTTTACTACTGTTGCCGAAGACAGAAAGTTGAATCGAGTTTAAGAAACTTGTCGTAACCTGGCTTGTCCCAGGCTCTTATTGTCGCGATTAGTGTATATAGGCCTGTACAGAGCAGTTGTATGGAATAGTATTGTCCAGGACCTCTTTTCTCTTTTTCATACTTTGGAGTTTTAATGGGCATCGTGGATGTTGTTCTGGATGAGATGAAGCCTTACTATGTGTGTGGTTAATTGGATGTACAGGAAACTCACATGGGGGTATATGCATAACTTTACCTTGCTTATTGCGACAAAGGAGAACCCAGAATCATGTGAAGATTGTGGTCTTCCAGCACGTATATTTAAAAATATTGCCGTTCGAACATCCAGGAGTTGATAACAACCCCATGTTAATAGATCTCTCGGGACAGACTTCGAAATCATTTGCAAGAGTTATGCTTTCTGTTGATTGAAGAATATCTTGAAGCTTTTGAAAGGGATGCGATTTCACATTTGATCTCAACCTAAGTGGATCTTTCGGGAGAGTCTTGAAATCTTTACCAAGAGTAATGTTGATTGCTTATTAGGGAATATTTGGAAACTTTGGAACAGGACACGACTTCACAATATATCTCAGGCTAAGTGGATATTTCGGGACAGTCTTCGAAATCTTTTGCAAGAGACCTGTTGATTTTGTATTGAAGTGTATTTTGGAGTTTGGAAAAGAACACAATTTCACAATGGATCTGAGCTTTAACAGCCTTAAGACAGCTTGGTCCGATGTAACCGTGTCACTCAGTGAGGCAGGCGGTGCCTTCAAATCGTTGGTATTGGATGACTTCTCTGAACCAATGCCTCCTCCAAGACCTTACGATGCATCCGCTCATAGCCACACAACTGCTCAACCGGTTCACCTGACTTCAAAAACCACAGGGAACTACCAACAGACTCCGAGGCCAACGGGAAACAATGCGGTGCAGCATGTGAATGGGCAGCCTTCAGGACAGGGCCTGCAGCAAAAGGCCCCAATCAATCAACAATCTAGTGTTTTGTTGAATCAGAAGAATTTTCATGCAAATAGTGGCATCAATCAAGTGCAGCCGGCCTTGAATCATCAAAATGGTGGCATGCGTCAAACACAGCCGTCCTTGAGTCATCAACAGAGTCATCCTGTATACGAACCATTCTATGCCCCATCACCAAGTTTTCCATCTGCTTCTGACCAATTGAGGGCTGCACTCCAGAAAAGTGCAGCACCGAAGTCGACGGAGCAGCAACAGAGTAATGGTGCTTCGAACGACAGGAAACATTCGATATATGACCAGCCAACCCCTCCCGCTTCTAACTCTGCTACGAGTAGAAATCAAAAGAATAATCAACATTTCCAACAACATAAATCACATACCACCTTGCCCCAATATTGTAAGCCGACACCTTTCGCTGACGAGCATGGAAAAAGCGAAACACACACTATGCAAATGGCTGGGGAACAGACTTGGCCAACAAGCAATTCAAATCATATGAAATCGTTGCCGCAATACTACAAGCCAACACCATTTGTCGCCCAACCTGGTCAGAGTGCAGTACATGCACTGCGAAGAAAGAGTGATTTAGGGGCCTTACCGAATACTTCAATCCCTCCTAACTCATTGCCGCAACACTGCAAACCAACACCTCTGGTCGGACAGTCGGGAATATCCGCAAGCCCTGGATCGTTGTCCAAAGATGGCCATTCTCTAACAACGGCAATGGTTGCTTCTGACCTGAACAGAACCAAGTCTGTACCTGATCTCCAGCGTGCCAACAGCTCCTTTGGTTTCTCGAGCGAACATTCTGGCTTTCAAAAACCCTCCCAGCATAAACCGGCAAGAACCAGGTCAAGCTGGCAAGATCTGAATCTGCACAAGTCGACGCCGGACTTAAGGCGGAGTGGTATCAGTCCAGGACCTGGATATGTGTCTCCCGGGGCAGTGGTTCTTTCAAGGAAAAACTCATTAGGCTCCAGACCTAGGGCATGGCGATCCCTTTCTAGAGGACCCACTCCTTCGCAGGTATAGAATGGTGAAGTGTGACGTCATCAACAAATCTATTTTTTAGAATTTCTCAATTTTTTAGGAGCCAGAGCATATAACACTGAGTTCCCATAGGACTTATATTTATTCAGATGGTCCTATCTCAGCCAATACTTAACATATTCAATTGGTTTTCGACATTTGGACATTATTTTGTATGCTCTTTCGGAAAACGAAAAAAAAAAGAGAAATTCTAAAAAAAGATTTTTATGACGTCACAGCTTCGGTACTCTAAACGTTCCACGGTTTATTCTCACGCACCTTTCGTTAGTCTGAACATTGTCGTCGAGCATCATACAGGCTTTGTCCATATTGAGATGTTGCCTTTCGAGACGCAAATCTTTTAATTTGTACCTAATGCTCGAGTTTACGACAGGAGTTTAAAAAGTGCGATGTATTGAATAGAACCATCTTCAAGTAACATCTTAGAATAGTCCAGGGCCTCGTGTTATAAACAATTTCGAGTACTGAATCGCGACTAATTTGCGATTGATATCAGTCGCATCTATGTACATAACAGATAGAAAAATGCAAACTTGCGATTGATAGGAGAACTTGCGATTAATTCGGATCAATCGCAACTCTTTATAAGACGGGGCCCTGGTATTAAGGCCTACATACTAAATCTTTACAATTTTTGTTTGTTTTCTGTTTTAGGAAAGGGAACGGATAGAATTGGAGAAAGCTGAGATTCAAAAGCAGCTTGAAGCAGAGATCCGGGAATTGAAGAGTAATCTCAATCAAATACACACAGTAAGTAAAACGTTATTTATTCATTCATTTATTTATTTCCGCGTCAAGATAAAAAAAATAGTATCATATAATCTTCAAAATACAAACACATATAATGAGATATCTGAAATGGGAGGATCATGAAAAGCACATAAGAGGCTTGTTAAAAATAACTTTGGTAAATATTTTGCATTAAATCAAGAATTAAAAAAAAAAGGAAGATAAAGGTAATAGATACAAGAAGGAGGAAACATTGACATTATAAGGTATCGACAAATTTCAAAATGAAATTGCTTATAGATTCGTTTAATTTGGTTTGTTGTCAATGGCGTCCCCATTTCATAAAACAATGTAATGCATTTTAATCCTTCTCTTTTGAAAGGCCGAAGACAAAGCAGAGAGGATAGACACATCTCGGGAAGACCTGCTCCACTCCCTCAAGAAGGACTTGGACCAGTTAAGGAGTGAGAACAGAAGTCTAAGAAGTAGTCTAACTGAGGCCCAGACCAATATCGTCCTGTCCAGAAGTGAGCTTGTGACACTGAAAAGCGACTTTGACGAACAGAATGGATTTATATCAAAGTAAGTACTTGGCCAATTTCTGTCCTTTTTTAATGTAATATCATACATAAATCATACAACATCATATAGACATGTAAATATTTTTAGGCTTGCAAAGAATGTTTCAAATGCCTGGACGCAAAGCCATTCAAGACCAATAACCCGAAACACAACTTCGTTGAGATGTATAATTCTCCTCATTTTTGTTACCCTTCCATCGTGTTTCTTTATAATGTAATATCAAACATAAACTATACAACAGAACATAATACAGACATGTAGGATATAATATTGATATCCCTAATTGGCCAGGGTGAAAATACATGTATTGACAAATGTTTCATTACCTGGCTGAAATGATGGCGGTAAAGTACAATGTCAGACGGCTCGCTCTGGGCCCTGTTGCACAAAATTTACCATTGATGATAATTTTGCCATCAATGGTAACTACCATGGCAACCTAGATTTTGATTGGCTGTTGAGCCCTGTTACCATGGTAGTTGATGGCAAAATTACCATCAATGGTAGGTCTTATGTAACGGGGCCTGGTATACAAAATGGAGCTTATTCTTTCCTCAAAGCGGGCCTAAAATATAATAATAATAAATAGTAACCAGCAAATATGTTATTCTACTTATGCCAAGAAGCAGATTACCCAATCCAGTCTTTTAAACCTCTCTTAAATCGGAGGTAAAAATAATAATCAAATTAAAACAGGCATTTAGGCCAATTTGTTTTTAGCATCGAAATGTTTTAAGGAATATCCATCTTTTGAATGAAATTTGCTGTATTACTAAGGGAGATTTTGAAATGATTACTTTTATGATCCACCTAAATTTGTTCTTGTTCATACGTTACAGCTTACTTTTCCAGAGATAAGTTTCTTGTACGAACTATTTATAATGAGATAATCACGACGTTTTTCCCTTGTATTTTAATGCCATTATTATTACGACTATTTTTAAATCTGTTCAATAGTAACCGTGACGTCATACAGGATTACATCGGAGAGCAGGATAATCTCACCAGACAACTCCAATTAATACAGTAAGTTAATTGATGTTTGATTTATATTTAAGAGAAGGTTGAGTTCTGAGGAGAAGTGAAACAAGATTCGTGAGCTTTATCATTGCTACTATACAGGTGTGGAAGATAATCGAAGAAAAAATATTCCATAAAAAAGCCTGGCTCTTCAAATGCTTTCATATTCTAAATATGTCAAGTAACAGCTTTAAAATGAGGCTAAATTATGCTAAATGTTTGTGTAGTCCTATAAACATCTTTCTGTGTGCAGTGCTTGTTACTTTACCAAGACTGGGCCAAATTTCTTATCATTTTGAAGACTCTGAAACCTTGCGGTACACACTAATACTAATATGCTACATGATCAACTTTTTTGATCGATTCCACACCGTTTCTTTCACAATGCAATCGCATGACCAGAGCTCAACTTTATCTTTAAGATATTAAATATGTAATTTTGATATTTTTCTATTCACTGTCTCGTACTATATGCTCAATTTTGTGTGGGATAAATCTTAAAAACATCTGTATAATTTCTGTCTGATCCACAGTGAGGCGAACAAGAAACTCCAGGATACGAATGATGATCTCCGATCTGCATTGGAAAATGTGTCGAGAGTAAGTAGAAATATTTATTTAAAATTGTTTTTGTTATTCGTCCTAATTTTGAAAAGTGGGGCATACAGTAATGTAGTCTTAGAGTTAGAATAAATGCCAGTTTTTATGAGTCTTACTGAGCATACAAATACGACAAACAATTTATTTTATTTATTTATTTCTGATATTTATACAGGGTGGCATATATATCCAATTTGGTGGTCTTCCATGAGACCCTGTTTGGTAATAATAAAACAAATAACAGCATAAAAAACAAAATAGATAAATACACGAGCATATAAACAGGTAAAATACAAATTAATTGGTATCCTCCTGAAATAACTGATTATTCAAGAATCACCCTTGATCATTTTACAAGAAATAGGTGAATGGAATTTCCAAATTAGATACAATTTTTAAAAACATTCATTTAATAATCTGATATAGCTTAACGCACGGGATACCAAAAGTGTTATATACATATTAACATTCAATTGCTCTTTAACTAATACACTTAGCAGTTTACAAGATAGCTGAAAGTGGATACATTACATGTATGAATACATTATAACGATAACCATGTCAACCAAATTTCATAATTTTGCAAATAGGAAAAGAATGGTTACCTTCGCACGTAACCCCCAAAAGTTCACTTACACGTCATCTACAGATTAACAGGGCTTTTAGAGCGTGTTTAAAACTGTTCAAAGTAGGTGACATTTTGACAGGACTTTTAAGTTGGTTCCATACTCTAATTCCATAAATTAGAGGACTATTTTTACAAGTGTCCGTCCTAAAATTTGGTACACACAATGATGATATTAACCATGATTCCCTTTTCAAAGGCTGCATACTAAACATTTCAAATTATTAATGATAATTTTTGCCTTCCCCATTTGTTTAACAAATAGTAGATATCACTTTAACATGTATCATGTAACATGATAAATCTAGTTTCCTTCCATTGAAAGCATCGTCTGTTATCATAATGGTAAAGCTGGCCCGGTGTCCATAGGCAGTATAATTCATTCAGCTCTTCGCCAAATAAAACTGATTTATCATTACAAATTATTTAAAAACCCTGCAAATAAAGTCTCTATTCCATTTTTCTAAAAGCATAAAATAATATAGCAAATGTACAAAAGTGATAAATTCATACGTCTGATACACGAATGTACAATGAAAAACAAGATTCTTGTATTTAGATAAGCAGGATGTGCCTCCACCTATAAATAAATAATATAAATCTAGTTTTGTGTAGATTGTTCAATTGATAATGTTGTTTTTTAATTTTTTTTTTAAAGATGGAAATGATAAAGATTTCCTTCTAACATCCAGTTGAAAAGAAAAAAAAACATTATTTTTGCATAGAGAATAACGAATTTAAAAGAGCAAGTCTTCCCATCTAGGAGGCCAGAGATGAAATGAAATATTTATCAAAATTATCTAAGAATCGACGAGTTAACCCATTGCCTACGAGAAACTGGTGGCTCCTGTACTTAAACCTATGGGAATTAGAGAAATCAGCAGTCAATGAGTTAAGTGGCGTTTGTTGGTTTTTTACTCGTCACAGACGTCTCGGATGTCGCCTCGTACAACACGCCTCCTAAGCTCAGCATCGTTCATGGATGATTACGTAGGTGATGACGTCATTGTGGACCCGTAAGTAAATCGCTTTAAGAGCCAGTCTGTATAACCAATAACAATAACCACAGTGATGATATATTGAACGGTATAAACATGAGATCGGTCTCCTAATTTGTTTTATATGGAAAAGGTATAGCTTATCGATGCTGTTGACCGGAATCAGACAATGAACCGCCGGCACTGATTTTGTGGGATCCAAAAACTTGTTATACCTATTTTTTGTTGTTGTAATAGTTGTAGTTATAGTAGTAGTTATGGTTATAGTTGTATTTGTAGTTATAGTTAGAGTTAAAGTCGAAGTCAGAGTATTGTTATATTTATTGTTATAGTTACGGTTATAGTTATGTTTATAGTTGGAGTTGTAGGTATGGTTGTAGTTGTAGTTATAGTAACAGTTACCGTTATCGTTATCAGTGACCAGCACTTAATCCTATATTGGTCAAAAGTTAAAACGTGCAATTTGACTGCCTGAATACTTTTTGTCTTCTTTGTATACATTATTGGATTGCCATATTTATGTTTTTTCACCCAGAATGACATCCCTCCTCGATGTAATTTTGTTTAAGATATAGCAGTGATATTAATATAGCTAATTAGAATCATATCAAATGTATAAAATGGACATACTTAACTCACTGCTTATGGGAACTGGGTGGCTGTTGTATTAAAGCCTGAGGGCATGAGATAGTCCAGTAGCAAATGTGTTAATTGAATTTCTTTCATCGTTATATCCATGTCAGGACAAGACAGCGTAAATCCTACGCATCTCAGGGTTCCTACGACGGCTCCGAGATGCAGGTGACTGGAGGGAGACGCCATTTTGCTTACCAGACTGCAGACGGTGATAATTACCCGGATGATGGAGGTAAACTTGAAATTTTACAAATGTAACATTTCCCTGTTTCAGGACTTTCAGGACAAGAGTATTTTAAGACTAGATTGATCTCTTGTTGCTCTTAAAGTTGGTGATTATTATCCTGATTAAGACTAGATTGATTTCATGTTGCTCTTCAAATTGGTGATAATTTACCTGATGATGGAGGTAAATTTGAAACTGTCCAAATTTGACCTTTCCCTGTTTCAGGACTTTCAGGACCGGATTATTTTAAGACTAGATTGATCTCTTGTTGCTCTTAAAGTTGGTGATTATTATCCTGATTAAGACTAGATTGATTTCATGTTGCTCTTCAAATTGGTGATAATTTACCTGATGATGGAGGTAAATTTGAAACTGTCCAAATTTGACCTTTCCCTGTTTCAGGACTTTCAGGACAAGAGTATTTTAAGACTAGATTGATCTCTTGTTGCTCTTAAAGTTGGTGATTATTATCCTGATTAAGACTAGATTGATTTCATGTTGCTCTTCAAATTGGTGATAATTTACCTGATGATGGAGGTAAATTTGAAACTGTCCAAATTTGACCTTTCCCTGTTTCAGGACTTTCAGGACAAGAGTATTTTAAGACTAGATTGATCTCTTGTTGCTCTTAAAGTTGGTGATTATTATCCTGATTAAGACTAGATTGATTTCATGTTGCTCTTCAAATTGGTGATAATTTACCTGATGATGGAGGTAAATTTGAAACTGTCCAAATTTGACCTTTCCCTGTTTCAGGACTTTCAGGACAAGAGTATTTTAAGACTAGATTGATCTCTTGTTGCTCTTAAAGTTGGTGATTATTATCCTGATTAAGACTAGATTGATTTCATGTTGCTCTTCAAATTGGTGATAATTTACCTGATGATGGAGGTAAATTTGAAACTGTCCAAATTTGACCTTTCCCTGTTTCAGGACTTTCAGGACAAGAGTATTTTAAGACTAGATTGATCTCTTGTTGCTCTTAAAGTTGGTGATTATTATCCTGATTAAGACTAGATTGATTTCATGTTGCTCTTCAAATTGGTGATAATTTACCTGATGATGGAGGTAAATTTGAAACTGTCCAAATTTGACCTTTCCCTGTTTCAGGACTTTCAGGACAGGATTATTTTAAGACTAGATTGATCTCTTGTTGCTCGTCAAATTGGCAACTAAAATATTTTTTCATTTATTGCTACATCGTTCTAATTAAATGCAATGTATAGTTCCCTATTTTCATTTCTTATATATTGAAATGCTTATCATTGTATATACCTTTGTATTTTTTTATTTTTTTAATGGAACTGGAAATAATAGTCTGCATAGGTAGGAACGTGTTGACAAGATTTAAATAAATAATTCGAAGAAATAAAACATGATTTTGGAGCCCTCAAGGTATTACCAATATAAGGGTTTGAAGGTTATTTTCGTGGCGAGCCAGATGGAGGCGCCATTTTGGTTAACATACTACATATGGTAAAAAAAAATCATCCTATCAATGGAAGGTGCAGCTCTCATACAAAAATCAGGAGCAAGAAAACTTCTTGAAGAATTTCTAGGTAAGACTTTGTGAAAGTTAAGCACAACATCTGACAACATTGCCGCACATTAACATCAATAATATTTTCTGAATACAAATGCACGTGTTGTGTTAACTTAATTCCTTGTTTTCACTGTTAGATAGAATTGGAATTCCCATTTGTGTTAAATTACTTTGACAAAATGTCGATTTCTGCACATTGTTTGCATTTCTAAATAAATACGCATTTTCTCAATTTTCGTCGATATTTTTCTCTTTTCATTTGGTAACCTTTGGCCTCGATTAGATGCCTTTTTGTAATACGTCTAAACCAATTCATTTAGACGTGCTGTGTTGAACAAATCTCTAATCGTAAATATAATCCCGCACCAATATTTTTTTTAAATAACATAGTCATATCCCAGTTGTCATGAGTAGAATTGTGCAATTTAAACGGCTCTGAAACAACTTCCGTCCAAATAATAAAAAGAAAGGCTACCACAGTAAAGACTAATACTATTTGCAGTGACTAAAATTAAATGTTCTATCATGATTTAGATCCTTTCAAACAGCTTTCCCACATGTGATCTACGTTTCAAGGTGACTGTTGAATAATAATACTCAAAAGATAATTATGTGCGGGTCATTTGACAATTCACACACACAAAAATGGCTTCTTTATTTCCCAATAGGCAAACATTTTAATTGCCGAATTATTGTTACGCGGATGAGACTCTTCCTATTTATGATCAAGATGCCTCCTCCCCCCCCCTCTCTCTCTCTCTCTGTCATTCTCTGTCTCTCTGTCTGTCTGTCTCTCTCTCTCTCTCTCTCTATATATCTGTTTCTCGCTCTCTCGCTCTCTCTCTCTCTCTCCCTTTCACCCTGCCTCTATTTCCCTCTCTCTGTTTCTGTCTCTCTGTCTCTCTTTCACCCTGCCTCTATTTCTCCCTCTCTCTCTCTCTCTCTCTCTCTGTCTGTCTCTGTCTCTCTATTTCACCCTGCCTCTACCTCTCTATCTATCTCTCTCTCTCTCTCCCCTCTCTCTCTATGTCTGTATGTCTCTTTCACCCTATCTCTACCTCCCTCTCTCTGTCCTCACCGTCTCTGTCTCTCCTCTCTTGTCTTTTTTGTTTATAATTTTAAAAATCTTTTCCCCCTCGTAGACTCTGGAAACTCCACTCTCCGAGACCCCAATGAGCTCGACTCGGAAACAGAAGAAGATTTGAGAAGAGCGCCACCATTGAAGGAAGAAATAGCAGTGTCCATGGTACGCCAGGGGCCTGTTTCATTAAACTTGTTATCTATAACAAGTGCTAAATTTCTTTGACAAATTCGCTCTCAGCCAATCAGATGCCATGATTTCAGTAGCTTGTACAGTTGCTTGTATTAAAAACTTGTTATTGAAAATCATCAATTTGCAGATTATGTTCCAGCATTTTCTAGTGTAAAATAATGGCATGCAACAAATATGAAATTATGATTAATATTACTGTAAATAATTCATTATGCATATATTAAGTTGGTTGTGCAGGTAGACCAGCTGCTACACAAAATTAAAAAAATATATATTCTTAGATATACTTTCGGAGAGGCTAATTTAGCGAGTGTACAAATTACTGTAAATAAAATCATTGCTGATGCATGCTGACGTTAAGCGGTAGATGAACAACTGACATAAAGGAAAATCAATTATTATTATTTTGTTTTAATTTGTTTTTAACGCAAGCTATAGATCCTTTTTTCCACTATCGCCGGGAAATGTGTAGATCACTTAAAGTCTAGTAGCCTTATGAAAGGTAAATTTAAAAAAAATGAATGAATGAATAAAAATACTGGATAAAATCTATGATTTAAATAACAAAGTCGAAGAGGGCGTAATAGCTAATTGTATACAAGCTGAAATATCTATGCCCTGAGCCGAGTTTTGAAAATAAACAATGATCGGTTTTACCAATATTTACTCTCTTAAATTTATAGAAACAAGAAATGAAAGACGCACAACGCCATGGCTCACACCATCACACGTCACACACTACGTCATCACAACATTCAACCACTAGCAGAGGAGCAGCGAGCATAGGCCGCCAGGCGTCACAATATGGGGAGCCAATCAGAGACACGCGTTCCTTGTCACGTGGTAGTTCTCCACGGTCTAGTGGAGGTGGTTCGAGAAAGCGCGCTCTGCCGCAACTACCACAACAGGTAATTGTTTTACACCATGATTTTACGTCTGTATTACCAAAATTCATTGCTCAAGTATGTACACCTATGCTCGTTATTTCCCATAACATGTCAGAGTCATTACTTTTGAGGAATATTTAAGTAAATTGAATTTATTTATCGTAAAACATGCTAATTGATAAATTAAAGCAAGGTTAGTTAATTTAATTACTTATTATTCCTAAGTATCATTTGAGGTGTTCACACTTGTACAAGCATTGCTTTTTAGTGGACCCCTCTGTTTCCAACATGTATTTCTTACATTTGTTTTAAATGCTTATAATTGATTTGTAATGTTTTGTTGGAAACATAAATAAATTGAAATTGAAAGATATTATGATCTAAATGAATTAGTTTATTCATCAGACATGTTGACAATTTGAAGAATTATAGAGTTGGCTTGAGCATTTACAAAAGTATACCAAGACAAGATCATTTATAAACATATGTGTATGTATTTTATTTTTTTATTTTGGAATGAATTCACACTGTTGAAGATAATGTTATTCATCGAATTCCTTGACCTGCTTCTTTTCGGGTCAAATTGACTCTTCCACATTTTACTTTTCTTGCAGACCAACTGTTTTCATATCTTTTTGCCAGCTCCTCAAAACCATTCAAAAGAATTAAATTAAATTATCTACGGAAACTCTGAATATGGTTTATGCAATACTTTTATGTATTTCTTCCATTATTTTGGTTTTAATTTAAAGGTTACATCCGTGGTAAATAATCTTATGGAATACTTTGAAACTGAGGTACTATAACAACTGAAGAATACTAACTCACAAAAAATCTGTTAAATCTTGAAGTTCACTAATACTCTAACGTAAAAGAGATGCTTTATTTCTTGTCCTAAAAACGATGTATCTGCATATCCAATATGCCTCTAGAAGGTGAATTGCTGTTTGGTCTACAACCAGTTTGTCTACTAACCAGTTAATCTTTTGTTCATTTAGTTTGATAACCAGTTAGTCTAAATCCCAGTTTGGGTAATGCCCATTTCGTATCAACCCATATGGTCGAATAATCAATTAATCATCAGTAATAATAATCATCAAATGAACATTAGACCTTTTGGATAGTAAACGAAATGGGCTTTAGCCGAAATTAGACCAAATGATAAGTAGACGAAATGGTTATTAGACCTTGTGGTAGTAGACAGGCTGGGTGTAGACAATATGAGAATAGACTAATTGGGATGAACTGGTTGTACACCAAAAGGCTATAAACCATCAAGAAGTGTTTTTAATATAATGCTATAACATTTATTAAACTTAAGGAACAAATCATTTTCCTTTTAAATAAATATTAATCCTTATGTCAGGAGTGATAATATATATTTAATAATAATGTTGGGGAAAAAGTATTTGAGACATTCACTATAGAATAGATTAAACAATTGTGATTTGGGCTGTGCCATCTTAATTATTTGCAGTTGTGCAGTTTTATAACCGTTTTTTCTGAATTAACAAAACATTTTGCCAGTAAAACACAATTATGATTCCAAGTATGCTGTTCGATGATCTTACACAAACTTACAGCATTTATGAATATACAGTCACAAATGGCCTCTTTGGATTTTTTCTCCTTTTGTTTACAATTTTGTTGGAACAGGACATGTACTCGGGACAAGATCTTTACTCATGAATTAGTCCCCCAACAAAAATAATCGAAATAAAAAGGAAATCTGACTGAGCTATAAATAACCAATGTTAATCATATATTTTTGTGACTCAATGATGCATATAGGCTGGTATTTTTCCAGGTTATAAAATGTATGGATCTTTTTGAACAATTCCTTTTTGCTGATGGAGTGTTTTTGTACCATAAGTTGACAAAGTAATAAATAAAATTAATGAGAAAATAATGAGTCAAAGTTTAAAAGGACGGGTAATTCGCGACGATTTCATTTTTTATTAGCTCGGGGATTAAATATAGCTAGTGGTTGACCGCAGAGCGATCCTTGGAAGACGAATGCTCGGGTCTATATAGTTGATAACAATCAACTGTCACACGCTTATGGCAATGTTCGATATATGTGTAAGGGGTGGGGTTCTGAGATCACGAACCCACAAATAGTTGTGATTGATCCAAGTCCATCGTAAGTCCTCTTATCAATCGCAAGTTTGCAGTCTCCTATCTCTTACGTAATAGTTGCGATTGATATCAATCGATCGTAAATAAGTTGCGATCAATCGCAACCTTTTATAAGACGTCTCCCATGTTAGATTGAATGAATTTGAATTTATAAACAACATCAACTACATAACAATCAAATGTTACAAATGTATTCAAGGGGTAACAAAATAACATGTCGTATACATATCCATATATACATGAGTTACAAAGAAAAGGAAAATATCCATAGTTGAATCATAATTCACAGAGTTCCAATTGTGTATAAGTGATTCAAATAACTTAGGATATTTTTAAACTTAAAAACTTAAAATGTTGTTAAAGGGAGAACTTAAAGTTAGCACGAGTGCTAGTCGGGATTGGCCAAGTATGAATTATAGGCGTAATTCTACTGTTATATTCTGTTTGTGTTGTAGCCGCTGTCCCCAACACCGTCAGCCCATCCAGACCGGATGTATAAGATCGTCTTAGCCGGAGACGCGGCGGTGGGCAAGTCCAGTTTCATCATGAGATTGTGTAAGGGAATCTTCCATAGCAACCTCAACTCAACGTTAGGTAAGAAAATATTACTTTTTCTCTATTTCCTTCGAAGGCATTTTGGCCTGCATGCTAATTAATTGAAGCAACGGGTGCTATAATTCTTGTCCATCGAACAAAACTTATTTATGATTTGTTGTTTTAATATCATAACATTTCCCTTTATCACTTGCAATTTTGAAAACGATGTTAACATATAAATATTGTAGCCTTTTACTAACTTATCATGTTATCTGATTACTTCATCATTGAAGATTTCACTTGGTGCGTTTCTACCACAAATGAAGTCGAGTCGAGATCTTTTGTTTAATGTTGGACTGCACATATTGTAGCTACTTGAGCCTTCTATACCGTGTGTCTCAAAAAAAACGTAACACTTTTGAAATGGTTGCCAAATTGAGCATATATAATTTTATGAAAAAATGTCTATATGTATGGAAAGCTAAAGGACCAACCTTTCATATGATATGAAAAAATTAAAAAAAAAATCATGCTTCGATGGACAGTGTTCACTTAAGTTAGAGGTATGAAAATGGGCCTGCGCAGGATTTTTCCTTCCAATTTTGGACAGGTAAATTACTTGTAACTTACAAAATAAGGTCGATATGAGATATTCATGATCGATGGATCAAAAGGATATTTTGAATCAAAAGGATATTTTGAATACCTCGAATACCATTCCTTTTTCAGTGTTATTTATCAATCCCGAAACACCACCGCCCACCCCCCCCCCACACACACACACACACACATACACACACGTGCACACACACACACACACACATTAGGGCAGACATGACAAAAAACAAGTTAAATCTTTTTTTAAAAGATTTTCATGTTTCTTTTATTTCTTTCTTATTTAAAACTGCTTTGTTCATCTTAAAATGAAAGATCTGACAAAAGTAATCAGTTCAGTAGTCCACATGGCTATCTTTTCTTCTTGATTGAATATCAAGGCTTTCAAAGTACCGACTGAGTAAGGGTACCGGTAAAGATAAAAGTCTTTCACATTAATGATTCAAAATATCCTTTTGATCCATCGATCATGAATATCTCATATCGACCTTATTTTGTAAGTTACAAGTAATTTACCTGTCCAAAATTGGAAGGAAAAATCCTGCGCAGGCCCATTTTCATACCTCTAACTTAAGTGAACACTGTCCATCGAAGCATGATTTTTTTTAATTTTTTCATATCATATGAAAGGTTGGTCCTTTAGCTTTCCATACATATAGACATTTTTTCATAAAATTATATATGCTCAATTTGGCAACCATTTCAAAAGTGTTACGTTTTTTTTGAGACACACGGTATAGCAAACAATGCCTAAACGGTGCCCGTTGGTCCCCTATGGTCCCCTTTTTCCTTATGTTAATTGAGAGCTGATTTCATGATATAACCACCTGTTAGTGACCATGCAGGGAGGTCTAATCCATCCTGGCCAAACTAGTGCAGAGGGGCTTTAAATGAAACGATTGTGAGATTATTGTATTCGTTGATTAAACTATCCTACAGGCGTTGACTTTCAAATGAAGACAATCGACGTGGATGACCGAGTCACCTCGTTACAGCTATGGGATACGGCCGGGCAGGAAAGGTTTCGAAGTATCGCTAAATCTTACTTCAGACGGGCTGATGGAGTTCTGCTTCTCTACGACTGCACTTGCGAAAGATCCTTCATCAACGTGCGGGACTGGATCGAGGCAATTGAGGTAAGCACATTTAAGTTATATATTAAAACCTGCTTTAGTGGCCACCTGTCTACAACAACTTCAACAAGCAAATTGTTTGTTTCCCTTGAAAATGGTTTCTCATTGAAACATGTACTAAAGGAACCTGTCCACAAAGACCACTTGTCTTCAAAGACCTCATTTTGGTTTTCTCTTGGGTGGTCGCTATAGACAGGTTTGACTGTACAATGATTTCTCTTAGGTGAGGGGTGGGGCATGGATGATCAACTTTAGGTCACGGTTATTAATTATTTCTGTAAGTTTGTCAATGTTTAGTTTATATTATTTTGATTCTGGTGTTGAAATGCACCTTTTGTGACTTGTGAGCCATGCAATGGTAATTGGAAAAATGTATCTGATTATATGATATTGATAATTGAGAGGCTACAACAACATTTATCTTTTTGGTACAATGAGGTGTGACACTAACTTAATTCATTTCATAATTCATTTATTTACCCAACTTCCTACTTCTGTATCCTTTTTTGGTATAGAAAGTTGAGAGGAGAATAAATTACCAGAAAGAATATGTACGCGGAGCGGTGGTGTCTTACCTTATCCGAGCGTTCATACTTTTCAGTGCTTTTATTACTTTCCGGAAATGTGTGAGTGGTGGGGGCGTGGTTGATCAATTTTAGAAAGGTCTTCCCTGTGACCATTCGACTTAATGTTATAGATTCGATTTATTGTAAAGTCAACGATATCATGTATGCACGCATTCTATTACTTATACTTCTATAGGAGAGTTCACACAAGCCTGTTCCAGTCATGATATGCGCCAACAAGTTGGATGCTAGACCGTCAGCCATCGCAGAGGGCGTGCGTTGTGTGCGAACAGAAGACGGACAGAGGCTTGCAACGGTAAGCTACGAACTTTTTTTTTCTAAAGAAATTCGTTATTCAATCATTCTTGAGCAAGAACAAAACAATATATTTGAACAAAGTATATGTTTTGAATGTTACATATCAGTAAAACAAACATTGTTACATCAGTTGCACATGTCTCCATTTATCAAGTAATACAACAAATTTATTGCGTTTGATAGAAAGAACCCGCTCAACATCATAAAAGCGTTTAAGCATCTTCTTTAAAGAATTCAAAGATAGCCGTTCCCTTTTGTATTTCGCAGAGAATATATAGTTTTTTGCATATAAAATTACACAATTAAAGATAGATTGCGTACCATCTAGGAAACCAAACAAAAATGATTTTTTTTAAATTTTGTTATTCAAAAGTACTTCATTGTTTACGAAGCTACAATTTAAACTTGCAATGGATTGATTATTGTAGAAATCTATATTTTCATGCGGCAACTGTTGCAGAGATAATTTGATGATAGTTTGACTCTTTGAGTATAATCAAAATATCCTAATTTTCTTGATGGAAATACAAAATGATCGAGATTAATCTTAATAATTTGATATTCCGATTCGTCATCGTTATTATTGGAATTCGTTTTTCACTTTATGAAAGTGAAACTAATACTTCTCTTATAATCATATTTATTTTTACTTAACAAAAATAGCTAGACAAAAACTACCTCAGCAAGTAAAATGATCAATAACATCTTGAATCAAGTACAGCCAACCATGATCACTATGCTTTTCTTCTTGTTTATTGTTTCCTATAGTCTTTCAATGCTCTTTTTATTGAGACGAGTGCTAAGGAGGGATCGAATGTTGAGGATGCAGTCATAGAGTTAACAAGGTAAATACAACCCCCCCCCCCTCCCCCCATTATCAAGTGTCAACATTTGTCATCGGTTAAATAAGAATGGTTTATACTTAATTTCAAATATTCAATCGGAAGTTTGTGCCCTCATTACTTCCATGTTGGAAACTTAAATCAAGAAAATGTTTAACAAACGTTATAATTCTGATCTAATCGAAAGACCTGGGTTTTTTCTCCAATAAACATCTGTGTATCTTTCGAAAAGATTGTTATCCTCCGTGATGAACGATGATAAGCAGTTACGTCAAAACAATCTGTAATGATCCGTTTTGAAGATTAGAGGAGTGGGGACAAATTTTACTTTGTTATATCAGTAGGGGAGACCAATGTGAATTAGAACCTCAAGTTGGTGTTCCCTACCAGGGATACAAAATAGTTAATGTTGATGATGATATTATAATATATAAATCAGTATATATCATATTTTAATATCTTATGTTTCACAGACAACTTCACAAGAGAGAGGATTTAGAGGTAAGCTCGAGTGGAATAACACTCAACACAGAAACACCAGCGAAGAAGAAGGAAACGGGGTGTTGTGACTTTTAATCTTATAGCCCTCCATTCAATAGCACGTGTACGAACTTGCCGAGACAACCAAATATATGTCGAATGAGCCGATGCGTTAAGAAGAGGGTAGGCTACAGACCCATTGGCGAAACTTCCCGAGACGACCCGAAATCTGTCGAATATGGCCGATGTTTTTAAAATGTATACTGCAGACACTCATATGTGAAACTACCCTAGACAACCCGGAACTTTTCGAATACAGTTGAGACATTCAGAATTGGTCTACGAGGCGAACCTCCCCAGATGACCTTAGACTTGTCGAATACAGCCAAGTCAAGTTGAAAGATTTTCCGACGTGGCGAAACTTCCTGAGATGACCTAAGAATTCTCGAATACAGCAAAAACCTTTTCCGACGTGGCGATATACTTGCCGAGACCGCCCGAAACATTTTTCTAAATACAACAGAGGCCTTGAACAGTAACCCACGTGTTTGACACGTCACATGGACTTGGATGTATGTATTTTCTAAATCATTAAGCGAAATTACAATTGTCATAATTTTGAAATACCTTGTAAGATTGCATATTTACTATTTTCGAATCGCTTCAGCATCCTGGTTAAAAAAATATTTCACCTAAGCATATGTTGATAGGAGTCCTGTATTTATAGCTTTAAATCATTTTCCTTTGCGTTTTACCAAATTTAAATCTTTTTTAATCATAATATTTTAGCTGACTATGCTTGTATAACTCTGTTATTTAGTGCTTGTGTATTTTCCTTGCCCTTGTATATTACATTCCATTTTTAGTATGGTTATAGGCGGTGCAATAAGCTATGCTTGACAATAATATGAAGCGCAGCATTGTAGAGTTAGGAAATTCTTTTTCAAATCATTTTTACCATCCGCTTTTATAAATCAGACAAAACTTTTAGGCCGTGATACCAGAAATTACATTTAAAAGGGCAGGCGTTTTAAAAGCTCGATGTAATTTTTGTTGGTTATATTGATTGATACTCCCACATGAACTATACATTTCGAATTCAAAGAATTGTGAAATGTTTGCAGAAAGTATAGTCTTTTGGACATCGGTGAAGACAGATTTATAGAATTATCTTGCTTAAGATTTAGTGGGTCTTGGAACTTAGTAATAAGTCCATTAAAAAAGTATTTATTTGTTATTTTTTAATATTTGTTGTAAATGTAACTGTTTTAAAGATAGTGTGTTATTTTATTCTCGCCTCAGTATCTGTAAAGTCAATTATGTTGCTGAATATCTGCTTCCATTTTTATTCTGTTTTGTTATCACGTATTATCTTCTCTAAAGCTAATTATGTGTAAAAACAATCGTAATGCGATGTCAATAGTCCAAACTGAAAGTTTCACGCTTGAGGTATGTTATATCCCCAGGGAGTGGAAAATGTGCATACATTGTGTGCGGGTGAGCCTGAATCCGATGACCGGGGTAATAATATATCTGTAAAGCGCTAAGACACATCGTTGTATCGATGTATTGGGCGTTTTATAAAAACGGAATATTATTATTATCATTATTATTGTATGAACTTTCATATCACATCAGCATTTCTTCTTCCACCGCTCAACTTAAGAAATAAATGGCACATTTCAAACGTCTTCAACTTAACAACTTAATTATTCATACCCTTACTGATTTTTGTAATTTGATCTGATTTGCTCTGATTTATGTTTCCGAGAATGTGACATGCTATAGCTTACATCTAAAAGTATTTAAAAAATGCCTTTACATTCAATCAGCCCGCCTTTCATGCTTGAGTTATGAAATATATTAAAACCATCAAAGTGACAAGGGGTATGAATAATTCAGTTGTTTGGTATATATATTAGCCATAGGGCTCCATCTAGTTTTGAGTTATACCATATATTAATGTTATATTTCTTGTAGATATTAAGTAGCATGTTACTAACACAGGGTAACTACTTATGTATCAAATCGTTCATCTTATGGTCCTTAGATAAATGGAAAGTAATATAGTAAATAAACTCGAGGTGTTTATGGAAAACAATTAATTAATGTATCACTTGTGAAAAGGGTTAATTCGAGATGCGCAAATACGCCGGCTATTTTTTTTAAAGCTGACTTAGTAGATTAATTCCAGGAATTTTTACTCGCCTCCTGGTGTTTCATGTAAACACTTAGTTCGCATTGTTTGACTTGGCATGAATACAATTTAAAAAAAAAGAGAAATGGAAATGATTAATAATTCATTTACACTATTTTCATATATGTTTCTTCATTTCAGTTACCGAATTATTGCAATCTGTACGGGATAGAATTGTTTACACTACATAAATCAATACCGTATCGTTCATGTTATTTCAGGATGTAAAGCTGGTTGGGAAAATGTGTTTGCATTGAAGAATATCCACCTTCCTGTACATGATTATATGCATTTCTTAAGTGCACATGATATTTTACTTCCATTGATCGTTAATGTATTTGCGACATGTCAATACTGTGAACGCAGTGTGTGCACAAATAGCTCTTAACCTTTCGCGTTCTTTATAAACATTTACTTGTAAGAAATAAAAATGTGCTTCACTTTACTTTTTCAAAAACTGTATGTATCAATAGGGGCTTGAACACCATCTTAAAATTCCTAAAATAGCAATTTTCGAAGACTTCTGGTTTTAATAGGAGTATACCATCGTTCAATTGTCTTTTTGTAAATGAAATTAAATATTTTTAGAGGATTTTGTAAATTACTTATTTCTTATGCTAAAGACAATTAACAATAAAGGTTACAATCACGTCAGTAATTCATTACTATATTATTTTTACAGTGAATATGTACAGCATGTAGATACAAATGTGGAATTTATTGTGTACATTTTGATTGACTAAAGAAGGTTTATTTGTGTAGAAAGTGTAAAAATCATAAGTGCAATAAGTTTCTCCTGAGATAAATAAGCAATAGACATGTTCATTTTAGTTTGCTGTTGTGTATACTGAGTTTCAGGGCTTCCATTTAAGTTAGATAGTTTTCCCTTAGCCATCATAATTCTGAATGCCTTTCTAAAGAATCAATGGCATATTGACAAACAAATCATTAGTGTTTCGGTATATTAGCTAATTTTCTACATCTGTTAACATTTGCCATTATGTTCACTAGGAATCGACGACGCATCCTTTAAACCTAGTGTAAATAATTTAAGTATCGACTTAGAAATTATTCTGTTATTTCTACCAATCGGTTTTAAAATGTTTGCAATAACATAAGATTAATCGTGTCTTTTTGTGAGTGGTATCTTAAATTACGATCATCAGAAAGACATATATTTAAATGAGAGGCCAAATTTCAGATTACAAATGTACCACTTGAAATGACAGAAAAATACATTACCTTAAAGTTTTAGTATACTACAATCAAAACGTAATATATATGTATATATATGTATATATAAAGAACCATACAGGATGCCTTCATAAACTCGTGCAGTATTCAAACACCATAAAAGGTGTTAACAAGTGCCTTACCAATGAACAAATTTAGGTGGAGCACAAACTCAACTTATGATGTAAGTATAATAAAGTAGAAATAATAGGCCTGTTCGAAAAACTATGACTTCTTTACGAATGTAAAGGTATAAAATGATACTGAGAGGATAAGGGCACAACCCCGTGAACACAATACTTGAAATAATCAACAACAACAAAAAAGATAATATATCTTATTTTGATCATTTAAGGTACATAATTTAATTCATATTAATGCTGTTCAAATTGAATTCCCATATATTTCAGGTTTCCTGAAAAATACGAATTAATCGGGTTCTTATAGTATCTCAACACTGTTTTAAACCATTGCTGGCCGGTCAAGTGCCACCTGTATTAAGTCTATAAAAATGAGATAATCCGTGGCCAATAGTTAAATAAGGTTTAATAATACAGGTTTAACAACTAAAATGTGCTCTGAATGAGCTGCGCCATTATTTTGTATAATCTGTTGAAATATTGAACAATTTGGTAAAGTACGTGTCTTCCAAGAGTTATATTTCATGCTGTTGCCTCTAGATATTGTATAAATTATGGTTTAACTATTTTTCGAGCGTGGGTCAGAAGTACCGTACTGTTTTCATTATTATGTGATCGAATAAAATCAACAATCTTTCTTCAAAAAATTATGGCATATTTGTTTTTCCTCGCCTTGTAAATTGGTGTGTATTCCCTTGTCTTTCGAGATTGTGGACCACGTTATATCATAATCCCGTTTTATAAGCCCTGTTATCAAAAAGAATTCACGACAACTTGTGCAAACCTACTGGATCATTGCATTTGATTGATGAGAACAAATTTGTTAAAGAAGTTTGACACTCGTAAACGATTTTTGTTTTAACTTCATGAACAAAGTCCTGATTTAACTTAGTCCACTAAATGATTTTAGTGCGATTCCCAACGATAATGTATAAATGAAATGAAACCAGTCATAAAATGAAAATGAAAATGTGATTTCACAATGAAATGGTTTGGTGAGTTCATTAAGCTTGCAGAAAAAGTGGCAAATTTTCACGGGTTCAAGAGGTTAGTACATGGAGCTATACAAGACTGTAAATCGACCAAGTGCACTTAAATCTGGAGAAGGCGTGGTTCTAGCAGAATATTTGGAGGGATCTGGTCTTGTTTTCATGTTATAATCGTACCTCCCTTTAAAATGATTTATTATCATTTTGTTTGGGGCGGGTTCTGAGCCCCTCAAGACACCTCTAGAACCGTTTGTGATATATTTACGCTTTATGGATACCAGCCTACGTAAGAATTATAACACCTTCGATCACCGCATCTTGCTGATATTTTGTGTCCATTTACAAGCTTTGTGAGAAACGTACACTTATACGTAAACAAATTATCAGCAAGTACGATTATTCCTTTGGAGTTTTAAACGAAAAATACATTCTCTCTGGAGAGAACATACAAGTTCGTATACTCAAGTAGTGCTTAAAACTATACATTTTAATGCCGGTCTTTGATATTAATGACTACTAGTTGAGATGCATTTATAGAAAACGATTATACCACACATATAGACATGCATGCGTATAACACATGGCGTAACATAGACCCTTATCATTAAATCCCTAAAATTGGGGCTGTCTTTTCATGGGGGGGGGGGGGTGTGTCATTTTAGAATGTATTTCTATTTCTGTGTGAACGAGCAAAGGGGATATACGTTTTGCTCTTTATAAGAGTAACTGGCACCATGATGATTTTCTTCTTCAGGTGAGAGCATGTTACCTGTGTTAGGCCAGTTATAATTGATTCCTTGTTTCTTGTCCGGATTTTTCAAGAATTAGGAAACGGGGATTTAATAAATACTTTTGATAGTTTTCTGTGTTGGTAATTCAAATTTCATTTAAACGTGCTTGGAAGAGGCTGAAGACAAAGTAAAATTGCGTTATCGACGTCATTAATATCTATCCCACTGTTGAAATGTCTTCGAATTGTTATTTATTCTATTTGAGAATAACATACCAAAAAACAAAAACAATAAATGAAGTCCTAGCCTCCTAGAGGGTGGTAATTGAGAACCTTATTTATTTGTTCTTCATGGGATATACGTCATGGGCACGAGACAAAGCATTGCGGTTGCCAGAAAACAGCTCGCGCAAAAGCTGTTTGTTCAGAGAAATCTAAGAGTTGCGTTATACTCGCGTCCTTGTCTTAATTGTTTGTATTCTACGTGTACAATCCAACGCCCTATTTGTTTTAAGTCTTGATCGTTTTGTTTTTCAAACCGTTGGTATATTCCCCGTCAGACTTTCTTTCAAATCATGTGATTGTCTTGTCGATTGTGATCAAACCCATGTAAATCATAAAAGCTGTCGGTGTATAATATGCCCCCCCCCCCCCCCCCACTCCGTGAACGGAGGGATACCATGACTGTTCCCAAACTCTCCGGCTCGTAACAAAAGAAAAAGGTCTACCCGTATTAACTTTACACACCAGAATTTTGCTGAAAAGGAGGGAGTGGGTGTCGCTGGGAACACGCATAATTATGCGTACTCTAAATAAAACTGAGTAGGGGTGGGGGGATAGTATCTGTCTTACATTTAAGAAAACAAAAAGAAGTGGAGAAACAGAGAGAGTGAGTATAATCGGCAGAAATGAAGAAAACAAACTTTGTACGTTATTTGATGTCAACACGAAGTGCAACTTCATAGTTAAGGGTGAAAAATAACAAAAATAAATATCGTATGCAAAGCTGAACTCGGTATTTCCTGATGTTTCTCAAAAAAGCAGTGCTGTAATGCCGCCTTCATGAATTCTCTTCAAAATGTGATTTTTCAAGAGTTCTTGAGACTGTAACTTGTAAAATTGCATTGGTTACAATTTGTCTTACTTTGTATATACTGAAGCAAACTTATTCTCATAAATATTTTGTTTTGTTTTCATGAGCGTTGAATGACTATTCGTATATTATGATTATTACTGGAGGTGGGGGGGGGGGGGATAGCCAACTAAACGGCTGTACATACTAATTTAAAGTGCGCTAGCCTTACCACTTTAACTGATCGCGTTACGTAAATACGGATCAACGAACAATGACGTACAAGGAAACACCAATATAAATATTGACACTTCTCTCGTTTGTACATACAAAGGCCTTTTAGGGTTTCCCCTTAAAAATACAAATGTTGTGGTGTAGCTGCAGTTGAATGTACACACATGTATCTTGCTCATTTCTTATGATTCCACCGTTTGAGAAAGGTTGATAATTCAGTGCGTTTGGAAGATCGTTGTTGGATGGAAGCCATGCCAATATCATTGTAATTTAAAGGTGAGTGAATAGATTTTAACAGATTACTTTGTCTGTATGCCAGTATTACGTCACAGTATTGGCCTGTTTATTTTCATCAAAAATTCAATATCAGTTTCTGCTAATGTTTGACAAAGGGCATTGATATGATCAGTGATTTGTTTGTTTCCCCTTGGTTTTTAAACATTAACTACATTGTAATTACATGACTATATACACATGATCATTATGACGTCATATCCATTTCCCTTCAGCATATAGTTTCTCCATGATAGGCTACTAGTGCGGTATGGTATGTAATCCCGTAGGATTTTTGTGCCAAAGTTGATTTTTTTTTTTTTGTTTGTTGCTGTTTTGGCTTCACAAGGATCCCAATTGGCCAAAAATGATGGGGTTCAATTTTCAGACCCCTCCTTCATTTCCTTGGGGGTCGATATTGGGCGCCAAAATGGCTTATATAACGCGCAATAGCGAAATTTGGTGTCTTCGGAAAAAATTGAACCCCATCAATTTCTGATAGCTTGGACCCCAATGAATAAAAAAAAAAAAAAAAAAATCAACTTTGGCACAAAAATCCTACGGGAACTGTTTCAGTGACATACCGTACCACACCATACTCTTTAAGTGATTGACCTTTTAAATGCACGTATTTTTAACCTTCTCATACTATCTTTATGTAACCCATCACTATCTTTACTTGTTGTTCAGCCTTGTATGGAGTTGGAAAACAAACTTAATATTTGTCCCTAGATATAATCATATAGTTTTATCATCCTGTTCGGCACACTAGGATACGACCCAAAAATGAAATATGCTTTCTTTTTTGTATACAATTGACTAGGATAGAAGACAATGACCGTAGTAATATTGTACTAAAATAAGTGTTTTTGTCTGGTCCTAGTTGGTTACAAGTTCTACAGAAATAGTTATAATAAAATTATTATTTATTGGCTGTTTATAATCTTCTCGGGTGTGTTTTCAATCTTTTTTAAACATATTGTCAAGGAATACAGTTATATTTAGTTTAAAAAGAGACCACATGTCTTGTCTTGATGTCATACGAAAGAGGCATAATAATTGTTTTCAAGTAGGCCCCAATTAATTTGTTTAAACTGCTTTGGCGCTAAATCGTATTCATTTTCATTGACTTGAGGGATGTTTGCCTAATATGCTTTAATCTCCAACGATTAAATGATAAACCAAGATTTGTTTAGGTAGACGATTATAATCAAACAGCAAAGTAAATTACAAGAATAGGGAAACAAAGGTAAGTGAAAATTGTGTCCGAGACGTAGCGTTTAATGGTTTTGTGTATATCGAGTTCACTTCATTTGTTACTTTCCTAAAAAATAACCTACCCCCTCTACGTCATCAGAAGTGACAGAAAGGCGCCTAAATTTCTCGTCTCTTTACTCGTACCATCCAATCAGAAGCTAAGTTGCCAGTCACGTGCATGCATACGCATCTGCAATTCAATTGGATGAAATTCCCATTGGCGATGTAAATTTCTCGCACCTGTATCGCATTCTTGTAATACCAGTACGCACGTCTCACAGTGTCCCCAAATGCATGGTTATAATGAATGTAATTACGTCTGCGCGCTCCTATTCAACATGTACACACACATACATGCGGATGTCTTTGAATAACATGCATTAGCATCAAACACTGGCATACACACAAATTGATAAGGTGCGTGTTGAGTTGTGTGTGCATTAACTATGCATCAGGGATGCGAAGTACACACACTCGCATGCGATAGTGGGTGAGTTCATATCGTACGAAGACAGCGTACTATATGCCGGCGTTCAAATTTCGTCTTTAAATTAAGGCGGCTGGCACCAGAAACCTCGAGTCTACAGACTGTAATTAAAGTATTTAACGTCTGTTAATGCTTACTGGATACATGTGGAATTGTTAGTCAGTAAATACCTAACGAGGTTTTGGTGACCTCATAAACACTTGTGGATAGCGCTGATGTGACTGGATTTTTTAAAGCGGTAAAACCGCCTTCCGCGTGGAACAATAACGCCCGCCCCGCTTGAATATCTTGAAATGCCTATGACTGGCTGTTCAAAGGTAATTGAATTTACATTATTCCTTTTCTTTAGATGTATAACATTCGCAATAAAGAAGATGTTTTTAATTTTTGCATATATTTCATGTAAATATGAAGTTACCTTTTTTCCTTCTGCTATATTTCAATGACGATTGTGTTTAAACATCACGATAAATGAAATAAGATCGTAATTTACAAAATCGATATTCTATTCTTAATATAATTATTTGTTTTCATCATGAATTGATATCTTGTTATAACATTGTCTGTTTTGTTATTTGTTTACTTCTTTTGTTTTTTGGAAACTGCGTTAATTTTTATCGAAAAGTTTCGAGACAGAATTTAGTTAATAAAAATAACGTAATACAAACCTATTGAACTAGAGGCTATTACGGAATAATAATTTAATTTATTTATCGAGTGTAGAATTAAACGAATCTCTTCTTCACAATACGCACATTAAAGTGTTCATTACGTAGTGGCGTCTTTATTAAAAACACATGGAGTATTTCAGTCTTAGGAAATATTAATTTTACGTTGTCGCCAATGGTAAAGTTAATTTATACAACTTTTTTCGAATTATGAGGTAAATCTACGTTCAGCACTAAATACAGTCTCGAGAAACAAATAATTCAATTAGTTATGAGTCTTAGATATAAACAGAAAGAGGATGCGTAGCCAGAGAGAGAGAGAGAGAGAGAGAGGGGGGAGGGGAGAAAGAGAGGTAGAGGGGCAGAAAGAAGGAGAGGGAGAGGAGCCAGGATTGAAAGAAATAAACAAGTAGTAGATGAAAGTAGGGAGGAAAGGACAAGAGCATAGAACAACAATAAGAAAACAACCAGATTTGTAAACTTATTTAAATGACAAATTGAATCTGAATAGAGAATTGAAGAAAGAAGAATATTAATAGATCATCAAGAGTCGAGGGACGAAAGGCAAGGGAATATAGAAATGGGGTGTAATATGATATATAAAGAAGACAAAAAAGTGTAATGCAATTTGGGAATAGACAGAAATAGACATGTGAAATACGAAACCAACTTCCAATTTCAACTAACAAGGACACGTTTGGGTTTTCCCAGTGGTAAACCTTTTATCTAGGACATTTCCGGATTAAGTATTATTTTAGTGGACGTGCAAGTAAGAATGCACCCCACTGCACTAATGGCTTCGTTGCATTCGTAATGGGGTCCCCGCAATGATCAACACTTAAAAATAATTGACTGTCAGGAAGTGAGGTCCTGCTATTTTGCACGTCTTTGTTTTAAAGGCAATCTTAACCCTAATAAGGCCAGGGGGGCCATTATGGCCCCCCTCCACGATTTTTCTGATTGTTCGAGAACGCATATGGATGGCGCCTCGCCGCTCGCTGACTTTTTTCTTTAGAGTCTTGCGCATCTTTAAAAAAAAAAAAAAAAAAATCGGACCTATAGTTACAAGGTCACGTGACCTTTTGTCTTTGCATGTCAGCCCGAAAATCGCTCATTTTTGTGATTTGTGTACAAAACATATGGAAATGTCATTTTTCCTAAAAAATAGATCAAACATTGGTTATTGGGTCTTGTTTAAAGTTTAGGTGGTTGTTTTGGGAGTCAAAATAGTTGAATTGTAGGAAAAAATGAAGAAAAAAAAACAAACAATAACATACATAAGTTAAAAAAACAATGAAATACATAAGAAATTATCAAAACAAGAGATAACATAAGGAATAAGCTGGCTCTTCCAAATTTTTTTGTCGTATTATTGTTCCAAATGGTCTAATGAATATATGTAGTGAAAACGAATGCTTAAATATGAATAATATAGGATTTATGGGTAAAAATGTGATTTTATGACGTTATTTGCATAAATTACCATAAATATGCAAATGAGGGATTTTTTTCAAAAAATTGAAATTATCATATTGTTCTATACACTTCACTTGACATGCGTGCAAATTTTCGCGGAGATCGGCCGTTTCACGGCCGAGATCTTAGGGGGGGGGGGCCATAATGCCCCCCCCCCCCCGGCCGTAGTAAGACTTCAAATAGCCCGGCCTTATTAGGGTTAAGGATACCGGACATAGCAACAACCACAATACAGATAATAATTATTTAGAAGGAAAATTTCCAACCTCTTGACGAGATGGAAATTGCCAAAAAAGAAAGGTATTTCGATTCACATTACATGTTATGTATAAAAGAGAGAAAATGAGACAGAGAAGTAGAGAGACAGAGAGAGAGAGAGAGAGACAGAGAGAGAGAGAGAGAGTAAGAGCAAGAAAAAGAAATAGAGAGAGAATGACTGACATAATGATATAGATTGAATAAAACATGAAGGAATAAGGCAAAATATTCTTTGCATAATGTACAATTTATCAGCAAGACAAAGGCATTGTACTATAATTGTTATAAGGCAAATCGGATTACAATTTGTTATCCTTCTGGTTTGAAGGTTTAATTTGCATAAACCTAAATAGATTTTCAAACAAATAAATTTTAGAAATTTAAAATGAGTCATGATTTTTCCCATATTATAATATTTTTATCAAATATCACTTTCCCTTCTCAGCTGTGTTTTTCCATTATTGAAACGTATTATTTTGTTGTTGAATTAAGATATCTCGCCAACTAGAGCTTAGTGCGTGAAACATGTGCAAGTGCACCAGGTACGTCACATTATCAAGATAATAGCTATGCATCCATATTATGCTAAATGAAATTACATCACGCTAAGAATATATATCTTGTACATTTTCGTAAGTAATAGTGTAGATCAATATGCAGCAATACAATTTATCTCTTAGCATACCTACATTCGTTCTTTGAGGTGAGGTTTCCTTTAAAGCAACATATTAGCGAGTGCTCATGTGTATTGCATCATAATTTGCTGACACCAGATTTGGTTGAACTACCTATTATGTGTATGGGTGTGCGAAGGTCCCTGAAGCAGCAAAATCCGTGGTCCCACAAGAAAATACTCTAACTTGCCTATATCTCGAGGGTGAGGGAAATTTTATATATATATATATATATATATATATATGATGCTAATTCCATGCGGTTGTAGACTAGGACACAGTGTATTACACAAGACCTGCCTGGCATTAAAGTGAAGTCCACTCTTGGTGACTGACGATACCTGTTATTTGGTAAACACCCGGATGGTGTCAAATTGCCCATGAGAGCACACTTCTATGTGTCTTTAAAGGGATCGTTTAACATTGTTAAATCCGAGATGCACGGCCCTATGTGTTATCAGTGTCTGTCATAATGGTGAAATACTGAAACCCTAAAATAATCGCGCTTCAAAATGATCAAGAAGTGCCTCAAAAAAGTAAAAATATGTGAGTGACCGGTTTTACCATACTTGTTTTGTCCAATAGACTGAAGTGTTATGAAAACCGTTTGGCAAAATTTGTAATTCAAATCATAAATATCTTGATAATCAGACAGGTGATCGGCTCGTAAAAGTCATGGGATTCCTGACTGACCTAAGGGTTTATAATTATCATTGCAGCATGAGCTAAATCCAGGATTTTGTTTCAGAATCTGAGACAAAGTTACCGGATCCCTTTAAGCTTTGTCACATCCGCTTCGAGTGATGTATGTCTCGAAGCAAAAAGCACTCCACTACGATGATGAGACAATAACTCATAATGGAGAGCTTCACAATAATCAGCAAGTATAAATAATGCATGATGACACCCAGGCACTCCTACTTTATTTCTGTCAAATTAAAGCTGAAATTGGGTTCTTGCCATCGTGCCATTAAACACAGACTGTAAAGGAGAAGACGAAGAATTGGAAGATAAAGAAGAACGAGAAAAAGAAAAAGTGAAGAAAGATAGTGATGAAGAAGAAGAAGAAGAAGAAGAAGAAGACGACGAACTAGAAGAATAAGAAGAAGGAGAAAAAGGAGAAGAATAAGACGACGAATTAGAAGAATAAGAAGAAGGAGAAAAAGAAGTAGAAGACGTCGAATTAGAAGAATATGAAGAAGGAGAAAAAGAAGAAGAAGACGACGAAATAGAACAATAATAATAAGAACAACAACAACAACAATAACAAGAAGAAGACAAAAAATGAGACAGAAAACCAATCTGGGAGCAAAGGAGAGGCTTTATTGCAGTATGCAGTAATTAGTGTGATAATTTGGAATTATGTGACTCAATGTTGGTGACAGTCTCATGCAGTGCACACAGAAAAGTGTATTTTGGGATTACACAATCTTGTAATTTCTTCCACACTTTTAAAGTGAAGGCACTTGAGAGTGGTCTTTTTAGGGGATATTGTATTTTTTCTTCTTTGATATTCTTCCAGTATGAAATAAAAAGAAAGGGAAGCACACTTATTACACTCAAACTTCCATCTAAAATAAACACAGCGAAGCATTAATGATTTGTGACGCACTAAAAGGCTCGCAATTACTCTCAAATGCATTCCGAGAAAATAACACTCTCTTTTTAACTTTTTCCCATCCTCTCTCTTTCTCTCCATCCATAAAATCATGTTTGTATAACAAAAAATCCAACTGACTGGACTATAGCAGAATTATACCCACTCCCCCGTCTTTCTGAAAAAAAAACACAAAACAAGAAGAATGATGAGAAGGAGGAGGAAAGGAACAAGAAGAAGCAGAAGAAAATGAAAAAGAATAAAGAGGAGAAGAAGAGGGGGAAAAAGAGGGAGTAGAAACGGAAGAAGAAAGAGCAGTGAGAGGAGGGGGAGGAGGTGAAGGATTTAAGTAAAGAAGGATGAAGAAGAGAAGAAGAACGAGATGATTTTTTTTTATTTTCTTGAATTTCCTTCAGGTTGTGTAAGTCTGGTGAGAATAGATTATGTGACTTGTGTAAACACGGCCTACCTCTGCGGGGGGGTAACGACGGCTTTAAAATGATTCCATTATACGTCAAACTTGACAGCAAAAGATGAGATTGTCTCATTTGTATGAACATTGCTTTTCTGTGCGGCGTTATCATGGTAATGGCGGTACAGCAGAAACTGACAGAAATGAATGAGGTAATCCGACTTGTATGAACACATCCTTCCGCTGCGGCCGCTAGTAATGGCGGATTAAAACTGATCCCCTTTTACAGCAACAACTGACAGGAAAGATTAATGCATGGCTCGCTAAAGGGAAGTAGAAAGTATTGCTCGGTGAAAGAGAAAAAATAGAGACTAATCTACACTGGAAGGCGACTTGAGCCGAGCTATGATTAATAATTCACTTGGTGCTGTCAACAAGTCTATCAGACGAAGGTGAAATTGGGTATCTCGTATCGGATGTTACTCGTGTTTCTGAAGATTTATTTTTCCAAAGGTCCATAATTCCGAAACCAAATAATTTGTTATACATTGTAGTTCTTATCTCCGAAAATGAAATAAGAACCTCATATATAACCTGATAATAAAATAGGGTACGTAATTCCGAAATTGAAAATAAAAGGTTCATAATTCCGAATGTTGGAATGAAAATGAATAATTCCGAAAAATGGGAAGGAAATTGTTAATTTTTCGGAATAATGAACCTTTACTTATGAAATAGGGTTTGTAATTTCGAAAATAAAAAAATAAGGTTTAAAATTCTGAAATGAAGTATGGTGGTTAATTCCAAAAAGGAAATAAAAACTGTACATTTTGTTCTCGGAATCATGTTTTACTGGACGTTTGGAAGGACGGACCTTTAAAGTATCGAACCTTCAAAATTAAGTACCTTCGAAAAAGCGACACATAAACCTCATATCAAACGAGACACATGGGAATAGATCCTGGAAAACCTTACCTGATTAAACGTCACTGATATGAAGGTATCAATAGTAGGCGTTTGGCAAGACAGACTGACTGTCAAAGGGTATGTCTTCATCAGCTCGAGATTGAAAAATAGCCCGCTATTTCTGATTTGGGCAATAATCCCGAAGTTACAAATCGCGTTTTCATAAGCTCGATATATTTTGCTCAGCGTTTGCGCATAGTGCGAGTCTTCGGGCTGGTGAAAACACACACCGTACAAATAGTGGGAAATATTGCCAAATAGCGGGATATTTTGCAAACTAGCCCAAGATATCTTTGGATGATTATCCCGACCAAATATCTCGCTTATTGCAACTTCGGGATGATGAAGACGCAAATGAACTGTATAATTTTCGATCGGGATAGCTCAAATGTCAGGATATATGGCAATCTCGAGCTGATGAAAACAAGACAGGATGACTGTCAAAGGGATATGAAACCCCGTAGACCAACGCCCAGAGGCGACAATTTGTTGGAGGTAAAAAGAAGAAAATGGTGCGCAGTATTAAATCCCCGAACGGGATACTTTTTGAAGATAAAGTCTACTGTGTTTTTGTTCTGATATGGGCAACCCTGGATGCAGGGGGTCTCGTCTCGTTAAAAAAGAAGTTTGTACCATTTATTTGAAACTACTTGGGGCATTGGACATCCTATTTACCGCAGCTGAAAAGGGATTAAAAATGAGCTTCTAACTTCCTTTCGAAATATGTAGCATCAGGTTGGGCATAGTCTACATATTCAATCACCAAATTTGATTTCTTATCGGGTAAAAACAATTTTCACACCAACCCACCCAACCGTTTTCATGATTATGGTCCCGCCTCTGTACTGAAACCAATTTTTATTTTCCTTGTTCGATGCATTATACAACAGAATTTCTGAAATAAGAGTTGTATTTTTTAGTGATTAAAACCATATTGTGATCTCTTTCAAACTTTGTCCATTTTCAAAATTTCTGAGTTTTAAACAACAACCTCTGCATACAGGATTAACAGCCTAGTTTCTCTGAACTTCGAATATCGATACCAAGACAAAGGCCTAGTTTTGTACGGCCTCATCATAAATCTTACAGCCTATAATTAGTACGACTGGGAACGTTACTGCAAGGTGACAATTAAAGGGATTGGGTAACTTTGTCTCAGATTCTGAAACAAAATCCTGGATTTAGCTCATGACTTTAACAAGCCGATCGCCTGTCTGATTATCAGGATATTTATGATTGGAAATCGAAATCAAATCTTGCGTTTTCCTAACGGTTTTCATAACACTACAGTCTACTGGGAAAAACGAGTATGGTAAAACCTGTCACTAAAAGATTTTTTACTTTTTTGAGGCACTTCTTGATCATTTTGAATCGCAATTTTTGTAGGGCTTCAATATTACACCATATCACAGACACTGAAAACACGAATGGCCTAGCATCTCAGATTTAAGATTGTTATACGACACCTTTTAGAACTGTGTCTATCTGGAGGTGCTAAGCTAATATAGATAGTTGTTAAATCGTCAAGGATAATCTCATCTTTAAACTTTATAAAAGTCATGCCATTAACAAAGGTCAATGTAAGTATTTATCTCACACACTGGGCAAGTATCAAAATGACAGAAACGTATTAAAGTAGAGCTGCAGAAGATAGAGAGAGAGAGAGAGAGAGAGGGCAATTAAGAAGCCCTCTCACACGAAGGCTGGCGGAAATCATCGAAATCGATGGATAGCGCCAACAAACCCAAGAATAACAGCAAAATCATGCTCAGTGTGGAAACTCAGTGTGGTGTTATGTGCTCTGTCCTAGCCAAGGCTACATCCAAAATGGTGTCATACAAACAGATAGACCTAACTAAAAAACACACAAACAAGAAAAGACACAAAAACACAGAAACTAGTCATGGACATTTTGAGTAATTTCTTAGAATATGAAACCTTATAAAATACAAGGGAAGCCATTTGATTAATAATTAGTGTGAAATGTCTTTCTCGAAGATTTTAATGGACAATTAAGCGTCAAACAACTTTCTTCGTTGCATCTTTGCAGTAATTGGGCTTGAAAAAGCTTAAGGTTTTTTTTAATAATGCCGCAGGAGACCGCTGCTGGTTGTCCACTCTCATCCTTCTTCTTCTTCTTCTTCTTCTCCTTCTCTTCTTTTTCTTCATCTTGTTCTTGTTCTTGTTATAATTCTTCTTCTACTACTAATGCTACTACAACCTCTTCATTTTTTCTTTCTTCCTCTTCTTCTTCTTCTTCTTCTTCTTCTTCTTCTTCTTCTTCTTCTTCTTCTTCTTCGTCTACTACTTCTACTGCTACTAATACTACTATTGCTACTACTACTACTACTACTACTACTACTACTACTACTACTACTACTAGTCTTACTACTTCTACTACTACTACCATTATTACTATTAATACTACTACTTCCATTACTACTACTACTACTACTACTACTACTACTACTACTACAACCTCTTCCTCACTTCTTTCTCTTGAATGTGTGTGTATGGGAGTAATAAGTGAATCTATAGTGCGGGTGAAAAATAGAGCTTATTGCAATCATTTATCTTCACGTACTCTCTTACCTGTGTGTCATGAGAAACAAAATGTGTACCCCAGTTGTCAGTTCAGACGATCAGTCAACTCATTAAGAGTGGCAATTAAAGTGGGAGAGCATTCTCAGGGACACGTCCTTCATTGTCCCAACACATTGCACCCATGGGAGATAACCAGAAGGAGATGGAAGGCCATGCCTGCACTGGTGAGAAGGGTTTCCAAGAACTAAAATACCGGAGACACTTATGAGTAGGGACAATCAGTCGATCAAGAGGATTACAGAGAGAGAAAGAGAGGGATAGGTGAATAGAGATAGAAAGATGGAGAAGGATAGGGAGAGACGGAGAGAGAGAGAGAGAGAGGAAGAGATAGATAGAGAGATGTGCGAGAGATATAGAGAGAGAGAGAGAGAGAGAGAGAGAGAGAGACGGAAGGCCATGCCTAGTGAGAAGGGTTTCCAAGAACAAAATACCGGAGACACTTAGGGGTAAGGACAATCGGTCGATCGAGAGGATTCAAGAGAGAAAAAGAGGGATAGGTGAAGAGAGATAGAAAGATGGAGAAGGATAGGGAGAGAGAGAGAGAGAGAGAGAGATAGATAGAGAGAGAGAGAGAGAGAGAGACGGAAGGCCGTGACTGGCGAGAAGGGTTTTCAAGAATAAAATACCGGAGACACTTTAGGAGTAAGGACAATCAGTCGATCGAGAGGATTCCAGAGAGAGAAGAAGAGGGATAGGTGAAGAGAGATAGAAAGATGGAGAAGGATAGGGAGAGACGGAGAGAGAGAGAGAGAGAGAGAGAGAGAGACAAAGAGAGAGAGAGAGAAAGAGAAAGAGAAAGAGAGGGATAGGGGAAAAGAGATAGAAAGATGGTGAAGGATAGAGAGAGAGAGAGAGAGAGAGAGAGAAGGGGGAGTGAGAGAAAGAGAGAGACAGAGAGAGAGAGACAGAAAATGAAAGAGAGAGAGAGAAAGAGATGTGAGAGAAAGAGAGAGAGGGAGAGAGAGAGGGGTGGTCTCCTTTCCATTCCAAATTGCTTACTCCAAATTACACCATGAAAGTGGCTTTGCTATATACTTCCTCCTCTTGGCCTATGAGCGTGAATCAACTTGAAAGCAAAAGTCACCCAAGCAAACGTCAAGGGATACAAGAAACCCAAGTTGTTTCAGATCTTGCACTTAGTGCTTACGACCCAGAGGAGGGGCGAGGGGGGAGGGAGTTTCACAAAGATTCACAGTTGAAGTTATCTCTAAGTTGGACTTGACAATTATGAAAAGCCGTTAGCACCTTTGAAAATATTTTGTAAAAGTTATTTAAAAGGCGTAAAATGTTGATTCAAATCATTCATATTTTCTATTATCAAGGAGATTTCATCTTCTTGATGTGAAATTTATGAAAATCCTAAAATACTTCAATTTTTGCTTTTAAATATATTTTATTTTAAGGCTACAAATGGCTCTCCATAATTTTTAAGTCAGACTTAGAGTTAGGTTCAACTTAGGATCTTTGTGAAACACCCCCAGATCTTGCATTTAGTCTTTACGGCCCTGTTAATACTCAGCATGGGTTGGCGTTTAAATCTAGCTTCTGATCCCCTCTTCATCTTGTTCAAAGTTCCATAAGGAATTTGTTTAAAAAAAATCTCCATCAAGTCTAAGGTAATTGTAAATCATATTCATCTCCGTTGATTTATTGATATCTTGGTATGATATGAACCTACTAAATAAGTATTAGCATTTTCATTTTTAATAGGAAACATTTCATTTGTAACATTAATAAATGGAATGAGTAATCTTGCTACTAACTCTTACATGTATCAGAACACAACCTTCTGCCTAAGTGTGCACTTAGAGCAATCTAGGTTTTGAACCTCTCTTTATCTTGTTCAAAGTTCCATAAGGAATTTGTTAAAAACAGCAATTAAATATATTTATTAGTTAATTATATTCATATCCGATCATCGGTTGATACCTTATTATTACCTATTACCTATTACAGTAAAAGTATTAGCATGGACATTTCTTTTGATAGAGAGCATGTCATATGTAAGCATTTCATTTTTTGTGACAGGAATAAATGGAATGAGTGATATTTCTGCAACATTCTCTCTAGTTTTTGAATATCTCTTCATCTTATCGAAAGTTCCATAAGGAATTTGAAAAAAATCTCTGTCCAATTTAAGGTGATAGTAAATCATATTCATCTCCGTTGATTGATTAACATCTTGGTAAAATATGAACCAACTGCTTAAGTTATTAGCATTGCCATTTTTAATGGAGAGCATTTCACATGTAATCATTTCATTTCAAGTTAAATGAATAAATGGAATGAGTAATCTAACTAGTATCTGACCACAATCTTCTGCCTGAGTGTGCACTTAGAGCAATCTAGGTTTTGAACCTTTCTTCATCTTGTTGAAACTGTCATCAGAAACCCGTTAAAATCTCCGTCGAATTTAAGGTGATAGTAAATCAAATTTATCTACGCTTATTGATTGATATCTTAGTAAGGTATAAACCTGCTATAATAGTAAAAGTATTTGCATGGACATTTCTTTAATTTATCATGCATTATTAGACACACATACCCCTTTTTCTGTCGTTATAAACAGTCATAATTAGATATAGTACTCATGAGCTTACTCTAATTAATTTCATAATGTTTAATCATTTGATTGTAACACATTGTTATGCATATAATATTTATGTTTCAGATTTGATAGTTTCTTTGACTGTGCGCATTATTTCTATCATTTTTATCTCTCTGTTTGTATCTGTATTCTCATTTAAAATCCAACCCCAAGGTTTGGTAGCAATAGAGAAATAAAAGCAATAAATATAATAATAGAGAACATTTTTATACACAATGGGGAATAAGAAATCTTACTACTGCTGTTTACCTGTACCATAATAAAACGTTCTCTCTAAGTGTACTCTACGTGCCGAGTGTTAGATTCGTGCCATTTGTGCGAATGTGCTTACGAAGCCCAGGAGACATACACTTCTAAGGTGTATGTTAATAAGGGAGTGCCATAGCTATAGTATAGTGGGGGTGGCGTGTTGCTCTTTCCGAGATGCATTGATTTTTTTTGTTTTGTCTTCTGCGGAAGAAAATTGATTTTAATCTTCCCGTTTCCACCTGAGTTCTTTCTTTCTCTCGTTCTCTCTTCCTCTCTTTGGCTCTCGCTGTGACGATCTATCTCTTTCTATCTTGGTCTTTCTCTCTCTCTCTCATATATATTTATATATATATGAATACCTCTCTCCCTACCTATCACCACCTATTTATTCCTCTCTCTCTCTTTCTCTTAATTCATGCTTCTCTTTCTCTCTTTACCTCACTATTTTTTTTTCCTCTCTCTCTCTCTCTCTATATATATATACATACCTCTCTCTCTACCTCTCTCCATCTATGTATCTCTCTCTCTCTTTGCGCCCCATTTCTCTCTCTCTCTCTCTCTCTCTCTCTCTCTCTCCCTCTCTACCTACCTACCTATCAACCCAGTTTTCTATATTTATATATAGCTTTCTCTATTGTATTCCTGTTAATAATCGACACCTGTCTCAGAATGACAGCCACACTACGACCTCATTCTATCACGACCTTCGTTTCTCTTTTTCTTTATTTAATTACGGTTTCTTTCTCTTTCTCTCTCTCTCTCTCTCTCTCTCTAATAATTATCATGTGTGTTCCTCTCCTTTTATTTCGGCTCTACATACATGTATACCGGATTGTCACAATATGTTGAATTTGACTGCCTTTATGTAGTATCCTACAGTAAATACCCCCCTTTTCCCACTACTACTACTACTTCTACTACTACTACTACTACTACTACTACTACTACTACTACCATTACTACTACTACCATTACTACTACTACTACTACTACTACTACTACTACTACTACTACTACTACTACTACCATTACTACTACTACTTCCATTACTACTACTACTACTAATACTACTACTACTACTAATACTACTACTACTAGTAGTAGTAGTAGTAGTAGTAGTTCTACTACTACTACTACGACTACTACTACTGCTGCTGCTGCTGCTTGTATTAATAACAATAATGATAATTGTTTTTACGGTGATATACAATAAGAAATACCACAGCGCGTATAATGTAAAAAAGAAACGAAGAAAGAAAAAAAAACATTGGCAAAAGTGAAGAAGAAAAAAAACAGGTTGGTGAAACAAAATTGGTGTTCAGGTCTTTTTTTCTTTTCAATGTTGTCAAAGTTAACCGATTTTTGTTTGTTTGAATCGAGTATGATAGATTATTCCATATTTAGAGAAGTACACTAAGTTGTTTATCGGCAGCGGAAAAGGTTGCCATGATAATTACGAGACTAAAATTATGAAGTTATTACCTTCCTTATCTGATCTATTCAGTAATCATAATATATATCTTCTTCTGATTAGCCTCTCTACCCCTCAGTCTCTCTTTCTCTCCTGTCCTATAGATGCATGTCTACCAAAAGATAAACAAAACATTCGGTATTCCATTTTAAATAAGATTATTTCCTTTTTATTTTCTCGCGAAATATCAATTGAATTCTTCGAAACCTATATGTAAAAAGGAGCGGGTTAATTTCCCCGTACGTCATAAAACAAGTTACTCAAAAACAAAACAAAAAAGATATATTGAAATATAATAAAAGAAACTAAGGAAATAATGATGTTTATGCTATGACCTGGAATTGTTTTTGTTTCGTTTCCGAAGATACCCCACTTTACTAGCTATTTCTATCCCATCTATCGCAGGTTTCGCTTCCTCTGATCCATCGATGCAAGACCATTAACGATTGTCCTGATAAGATCCTCATTAGAAACATTATTAGAATAGATGCCTTTCGTACCCTCGGGATAAATTGGTAATATGGCTCAATAGTCGACCCGGTCTTGGTATCTTGTTATATCTCATTTCCTCCCTCACAACGGATGCTGATTCTCCTTCAAATTTATCCGGGGACCAATTTAGGATGCCGTATACTATGATTACCACTGACGTTGAATGAGGGTGTTATTATGCTAATATTCGCATTTTGACGTCTTCGAATCTGTTTTTCAGTAGTAAAAAAAGGAATTATTTCCCCGTTAAGCCAATCGCAAATATTGGTGAATGATTTTAGTTTGGGTTTGATGACAATTTTTACGTCTATTTTCGGTGTTTTCTATAATATGACACCTTAATTGAAGGAAATGTGCCCAATTTCTTCTCGTTCTCTTTCTCTCCCTCTCTCTCTCTCACACACTATTTGATTATTTTGGATTGTATACGTCAATGATGAGCTAATTTGCTAGATACAATATATGCCCCCCTCCACAATTTTTTTATTTTTGTTAAAGAAAGTGATAGCGAGATGGAAAGGTATACTAAATTGTATGTATATGTTTTTACTAATACTAATTTTTACCACCCTTGTATATAGGTTTAAAAATATAATTGAATTATTTGTTGTTGTCTTTTGCCTAAATACAACTTGGCAATGCAATGTTGTTGTTTTTTATCGTATTAAAAAATGTTTTAATATTTTGAAAACCCGTAAATCATGTATATCCTTTATATTTATATCATATTTCAGCATCTGTTATCATATTTATGTCGTGGTTAAAATTCTTTGATATTTCTTTACAATATGTGTTTTAAAACCAACTTAAAACAAACTTTAAGTTTACGTATACATGCATACGAACTCATTTAATTTATCTCTTCTGGGTGTGTCATCAGTAATTCTACTATTTTGTTATTGTTTATATGATATATGTTTTCTTGTGTTTACTTTTAATTTTGGGGGGCTTTTACCGTGAATAAATAAATAAATAAAATCAAAAAATTGTTCTCATTGTCTCTCTTTCTCCTCCTCCTCTATCTCTCCGTCATTCTGTTTGGCTATCTCCCCTATCTCTCTCTGTGTGCCTCTCAGTATATATATATATATATATATCTCTATTATACATGTATATCTCTCTATCTCTCTCTATCTCTTTCTCTCTTACTCTCCCCCTCTCTCTCTCTCTCTCTCTCTCTCTCTATATATATATATATAAATATATCATATTTATCTTTCTTTCTATCCCTCTCTTTCTTTGTATCTCTCTCTCTTTCTGTCGATCGATTCCGTCTTGTTTACAGAAAAGCATTCGCTCTTTCTTTCTATCGATCGTTATAGTGTTATTTATAGAAAAGTAATGTATCTTTCCATTTTCTTTTTTTCCTTACATGCAGGTAAAACATAGAGTCTTGTACGTCAGCGGGTCATTTAACATCCGGCGAATTCTCCAATAACAGCTCTCGCTAACAAACAAACCTCAATTACGCTCGGACCATCTATCTCATCTCGACCTAAATCAACCCGAATTGGGTGCTCTCGGCTCGCACACACACATGCGCACACGCGCACACACAACTCTATAACGCACACTACTTTCTATCCACGGCGACCGCGTAGAGTAGGGTCATGCAATGTCTGTTTCGATCGGGAGTTGATTAGGTGAAATTGCTCTCCGTTTGTTTTACGCTGGTTTAGTATTGAAGGAATCAATATAGACAGAGCCTGCATTCACTCCGGTCGCGTGCTTCGCTCACGGCAGCATTTGCAGAATCATCCCACTGTGGAAAGTCGTGGTGCACTACAGTGGCGGGACACTCGTGTGTGCATAAACCCGCATAATTTAGAGCGGGGTATACGAGGTACTGCGGTTCGTTATATCTCTCCCATGAGGAGGAAAGAAGAAACTGGGAAATCATTTTGAGAGTTGAAAGGCGAGCAGCAACAAGTGATGGTGGATTTGTTTATGATTGATTAAAAAGCGTTCGGCCATGATGGATTGGTGAAGGGTTCGCTCTATCGGAAGCAGACAGCGAGTGAGTTTCCGGTTTACAAGATCCGGGAAAGATTCGTAGAAGAGAGCTGTTGAAATAACGCATCGGTGGAAGACTCATTGGCTGTACTAACCAGGAGAGGCAACTTGATTTAACTTCACAGAACACCGTGTTTACAATATTTTTGACTTCTCGGCATAATTATCACGAGCAAGCATATGCGAAAAGAGACTTTGAATGAGTTAGGAGGGACAGTACGCTCTTTTGAAACAACATTTCATTTCAAAATTTTCAAGGATTCTCTGATAAAATATATTATTCTTCAACACCATCCTAGTCACGATTGAACTGTGACTCCGACAGAGAAGGCAGAACGTCAAAACCGCAAGTTCCTTTAACAATTTAGAAAACGCATGAGGCTAAGAGTAGATACAACAAATTAGAGGAGAATTGTAGAAGACAGGCAGGGTAAGCCTAACGGGTTTTCGCCCGCTGCTTTCTGACCGTAACAATGTCTCCAGGTCGGGACGGCTCCCCAAGTGTTACACAGCTAAAGGACCAGAGATTGAGTGTCTATTGTTCACCTAGGTTCTGTCGCAGAAGCAGGTACCTTGAGACGGCCTGTGTGAACTCCATGCTAGAGAAGAAGGACGATTTTGGTTGGCAACGAGCTTTCAATCCGCGTTACTTCACCAAGGGGTTAGCCTCGCCGCCACGACAAGACGGAAAACGCGCCATCTCTGCAAACGGGGTTAGTTCATCGTTTCCGTGCCGCCGCCGAAAGTTCGCCTCACAGTCCACGCTCTCGCATCTGTCGTCTTCAGACACTGATTCACTAGGGTGCTCTCACCTCATGGCGAACCTGGATATAAGCTCACCGATTATCACCACCAATGACGCTAGTCCGACGGAAGGTAACCCAACGGCACCTGACACGCCGACGCTTCTTCCAAAACGACAGAAGCAACGTCCTGTATCACTTGCTCTGCTCGATAACCACGCCTCGCAGAGTTTGGATTCTAACGCTAATGGTGAGCATTTAGGCTCTGCCTGTTGCAGTCTCCATGTGCGAAAGGACAGAGCGGCTGATAGAAGCCCCGCCGGGTCAGCACGGGCGATTCCCACCTCGTCAAAGGGTCTCAACCCGCCATCCTACAACCCCTTGAGCAAGTCCTGTTCGGACTTACGCGTGGGTGCGATAGACGAATGCTGCATGATTCACCGTAACTTTAGCTGCAGGTGTCCCAGTCACCTATCACTTCAGTCTGCGCGCGTATCCACTCCTTCAGACTCGCGTACAGGCTCTAGAATAAGCCTTTTATCGGAAGGAGTTGAATCCTACGAAGGACTCTATGAAAAGGCCTACAGAGTCACGTACGTGATGGACAGGGACAGACTGGTGCACGAATCTAAGGTCTCCCCTGATAGACTGGTACGGGAATGGTTAGCGAGACAAGAGGAGGTATCCCAGCATACACCTGAACCACAGGAAGTTCAACAATGATCCGTTTGAAAAGACCTGTTTACTATTGTATTTCAATGTATATGTGTGTCTCTTCCGAACCCCTGGGGCCAGTTCCTCGAAACCGTCATAAGTCTAATTTATTGGAAATCCCTTAGAAACGTGTGTTAATCTGTAACACACGTTTCAATGGGATGTCTAAGAAGTTAGACTGATGACGGTTTCAAGAAACGGCCCCCTGGTTACCAACTACTTGACTCACCTCTAAGGATAACATCTCGAGGGATTGAATTCACTGTGTATACATTATCTGGTGCTATGACGGGCAATAGACCGGTTTACTAAAATATTCAAATTGTACGCATTCTATTTAAAGAAAGGTTGTTCTTGGCAGCCCGAACAAGTAACGTATGCAGACGGGACTCCAAGTATTCTATTTCATCCATTAATAACAGCTTAGTGGATACATCGTCAATAGTTCTTCATTAAAGAAACATCCATAAATTTGAATAACTTGTAAATTGGTCTATTCTCTGGCAAGCTTTTCAGTCTTCAAGAAGCATGCATACAATTGGTAAACAGGTCCATTTAATGTATTTGTTATTATAACCCTCGATGTACAGTTCGTGTTTTCAACTATTAAAACAAGCTTGTGTTGGACACATTATTTTGTGAGGCAGTAGCACCAAACGCTTTACTCTTAGTAATAGATTATTAAATTCTAGCAAGGTTTTGAAATAATTACTTATATCCGCTAATTAGAACCCCTATCATATAAAAATAATCATAAAATAATAATAAAAAATAATTATATTTATTATTATAATAATGATGATAATAATAATAACAATGAAAGTGGTAATGTTGTAAAACGAGGAAAGCCTTCTCCGCATCCATTTAAACTTGTTGTTCCTGAGAGCCCTTCAATTATTATTACTCCAGCATTTGCCAGGTACCCACAAACACCTGGGTGGAGACTGGCGAGAGTATATTAATGTCTTCCCAAATGACGTTAGTGAATGAACCACTTTACTATGATACCTCCACAAGTTCCTTTAGGGAAATACATAGGCTACAAATTTGAAAAGATTATCAACTCTGTTTGTTTTAGAAAAAGCAGTCACCAGCTACATGATAAAAAGGGAGATTCTCTGTTTAAAAAAAATGTGGTTTGGAAAACCTGACTCATTTTAGTAAAAAAATTGAATTGCCATATTTTCTCTGAAATTCTACCACTAATCTCAAAAAAATTTCGAAAATGATATCAATATCATCTTATAATCAAATACCAGCCTTAAAAACTGAAATAGTAATTATTTCAATATCCACTGAAAAATGCTCAAGAAACAGCTTTTTGATAACTATTTGTTTTCACAGTTGAACTTTTATTATATAGAATTTTAATAATAGAATATTAATACTTGGTCATAATCGAGATATAGAGGTTTTATTGCAAAGCACAAATTTGTATAATTCACTACACTTCGCGGGCTTCTTTATCTGTATAGAATTATGTAAATAACAGTAAATTTATATATTTTACGTTACAATGTGATATTTATTGTGAGTGTGTGTTTACGTGTAAACCAATATATGATAATACAGTTTTGCAATGTAACAATTTATCAAAATATGTTTAGAATAAGTTTTCACCTGTAAATGCATTTATCTTCCTTTTTTATCTACAATTTCGAAAAGAATATGTTTTCACCTCGTGAAATAATGTCATCTTGTAAAAACCGTTGAAAACACAATCACAAGTACTTCAGAAAAATCAGCTCAATGGCATTTTAACTGCTCGTTGCATACCCCAATGAAATTATGTTCGGATTGCACAGTGCGTCATTTTAATGGGCGCATATTTCAAAACAGTGATGGACAAGGAAATGAACTTAATTTTTTACTCTTTCAGAAGTCTTTGCGAAGGTGTTATATATATATAATATTTAAGTATTATCAATAGGCATATTGTGGATGTGATTTTTTTTAATGTGCGAAATAAATTAACCAGCTGTGAGATATCAAGCAGCAGGCAATGTGAAGCTATACTCCTTTTGATTCAAGCGACTCTATTTTTAAATTGCTGTTTTCATTTAAATGTGTATTCTCGCAATCAGGAAAAGCTACTTTCGCTATGATGATATTTATAGTTAGGATAATAGTACTACTACTAATAATACAAATGATCATGATAAAAATGATGGTGGGGATGATGATAATACAGATAATAATGATGATGATGATGATGATGATGATAATAATAATAATACTAATGGTGATGATGATGATGATGATGACGATAATCTAATTTTAAAGATTTTGCGGGTTTGTAATCTATATACTGTACATGATATACACGAATTAACTCTGCTTCAACACAATATATCACTCTTACCCCATTCCCTAGTCTGTTTATCGTTTAAATATCTATAATCGGGCCTCTAGAACTCAAAGTGGTTATGTTTGTAAATTGTTTCCTCAAACGTATGAGGTATTCTTGTCATTATTAACAAACCTAATATGAAAAGATAAGTAAATCAGTGCAGCCGCATTTCACCAAACCGTCGAATGTACAAGTTGGCCGATAACATATTGGAACGCGTGTGTTAAAGTTAACACACGGTTTATTTGGGATGTCGTTGAACTGTACTCATAACACCGTTCCTTGAAACGCTGCCGACCAGAGCAGCAGTTCCACCCGTAGAGTGGCACACTATTCCGTATATCAATGGAATCACAATTCACCAATTACGAAAAGAAAGCACACACTGTCTCTTCTGAATAACGTCATTCAAAGCATTCACAAACTGGCGGAACCATTTAATATACGCACCATATACAAGTTCTGCATATAGTATAGGATATTACAGTACAGTGCACTGCTAACGGACTAAGGTCGGAAATGTCCTCCGTCACTAAAATGACAACATATACGTTTACTAATGAAAATAAGACATAACACTTCTACAGCGCCTACTTTGAGAATATTTAAGTGCTTTAAATGAATTGTCAAATATAAAGAAAACGTAATATTACATTTGATATTTGTAATAACCTGCATTGTAACTTGGGGAATAAAATCGCTTTTTTCAGTTAATAGCTAAATCATTTCCAGAAAGAAAAAATAGACAGAGATAGTTCTTAACTTTTTTGAAGTCCATAACAAAAGTCAATCAAACACCCAGCATGCACCATGCATCTCTGTTACTAACATATTAAACTATGTGAAAGTCAACCAACGAATCCTTCTATCATCTTTTTTCTGTTCTTTTTAAAGATGGTATTTGTTATGTTGTTCGAAAAGAATTTATGATTTCTCATTTCTCAAGCGGTTGTAGAGGGGTTATGGGGGCTAAAGAGCTTCAAGAAAATCAATAACAACAACCAAAATTAGAATACGTCCCCCAATTTTTTGATGACTATATAAAGATAATTATACGCACATGTAGAAAATGAATACAATAAACCCAGAGCCCCCCCCCCATTCATCACAACCAACAATATATTCTTTTTAGAACTGCGCCTGCTTTCCCGATGAACGTAGAGCTCACAATCATGGGGGGGGGGGGGGGTCATTGCTTGCGAGGCGTGAAGTCTGTTTACGCCTGGGGGATGTTTAATGATGCAAGCACCCGGAAGTGTGGCGATGAAGCTGGGAGGGTGTCATCGCACCTTGCTGAGGTGTGAAGGTTGTGTCAAGAAACTAAAGGCAGGCATGGTCTACCGATGAAGTGTGAGGATATAGCAGTGGCGTATGCTCGGCAGGGCATGAAGGGGCGCCGGAGAGGGGGTGTCCCCACCAACAGGCAGAGGGATGAGAGAGAGAGGGGGAGCTAGAGAGAGAGGGGAGAGAGGGGGAGAAAGTTAGCGAGAGAGAGAGAGAGAGAAGGGGGAGATAGCGAGAGAGAGAGAGAGAGAGAGAAGGGGGGGGGAAGGGGGGGGGGGAAGAAATGTGAAATTATGATGATAAGCCCCTCCCTCACCCAGGCCAATGCTATTCCCATTCCCCCATAACAGACGAAAATACACCAACGAGGCCCTTATGGGTAAACCAACACTCTGCATCTAATTACATGCGATTGCAAAATTGCACTAGTCATGATAGTATGTGAGTGTATAAGAGATTATCGTCAGGTAAACATATCATATTACCAAATACATATGCATCTAAAGACATATATTCAATTAAACAAGAACAAAAAATGAATCAAAAATACACAAACATACAAACATAGTTTTAAAAACCTTCAAAAGCAACCACAGTGTTCATGCCATTAAACCGAATATCTAAAAAAAAAAAAAAAATACAGGGATATGAGTAAAACACACTAATTAGTTGAAAAGTAATGATTTGGATATTGCCTGCCACAAATCGAAATGCAAAAACACATATTGATTATCATTTTTACGTGGATAAACGCTCTTTGATTAAAAATACAGACATCCATTTAACTGTCTGCGTGCGAGTATAAAGTCTTCCGGCTTCTTCTTCTTTTTCTTCTTTATTTCCTTCTTTTTTACGTTCTTTTTTCTTTTTTTTTGTCTTTATTTATAAAAAGGCTCTTTGGTGATTTCGCTTTACTCATCACATTTATCACTTGTTTCTTTGTCTCCTCGATCCTTTATACGACTTCAATTTCTCTATTATAATTACAGTTCACCGCATGATTCCCCTACTATAACAACTCTTTAAACCCAGAAGGACGTCATAACTATGCTAAACTTCAAACACCCTTCTGGCTCAAAAAAAATAGATGGTACTATACATGTTTATCTCCCCATGCAAAGACATGCTTGAGAGACATTTGGAATATACATTTTACCACATTATTTCTCCATGTTCAAATCCTAAAGGACGTCAACTCTGTGTTGAACTACATGAGCTAACGTCCTTTTTGCTTCAAAATTTTTACCTGTATGTCTCCTTTAAGACGTGATGGAGATACAAATGGAGCGTACATTTCACCACATTATTTATCCATGTCCAGATCCTAAAGGACGTTAACCCTGTGCTGAACTATATGTGCTTAAGCCCTTTTTGCTCCAAAATGTTCACCTGCATGTCTCCCCATAGACATTATGGAGATACAACATAATAAAACTTACTCTTCCTCGCACGATTCCCACATTTCGTCTGTTCAGTCCCAGAAGGAAGTTAACTATGTGTTAGATAATATGTGTTATAAGATGATGACGTGGATCCTAATCAAATGATTGGTTGAGAGCATACACGTGACCATGCATTTTTGTTGCCTAACACGTAATTTGGATAATGACCGGTCATTATCAAAATCATGTTATAAAACATCATTATGACAATAACAAATAATCTTATAAAACATATAATACATATCATTTTGTTCGGATATTAGTAAAAAATTACCCACACTCGGTACTTTCAAAACAGTCCAAACAACCTCGGCTATTGTCTCAGGCGTGTTAGACTGTTCCAAAGGTACCTTGTGTGGGTAAATCTTACTAATGCCCTCACTGCCTTGTATTATTTGTATACTAAAGCCCTTCTGGCTCCAGGCAGATGATATGATACCTGTATGCCTCCCCTAACGATCAGGTGGAGGGTCTATGGTCTCCTGCCGTCGTATCAATTTCTATCTTTTCATCTCCCGATTTTCTTGTTTACACTTGTTTTGATGGTTTCGATTTCGTTTTGAGGTTTAAAGAGGGATAAAACCCTGGATGACCAAGAAAATGTAGGTTTATCGGTGAACCTTTTACACAAAAATTAAGCCCACAAGGCGTCCATGCTGTATTATATACACGTTTGCCCATAAACGTGGAATAAATTTGGTTTGCATCCCTTCATTTAATGATTGTGGCGATATAAAGTTTATATAATGATAATAATAATAATAACTAGAAATTTAATTCGTCACGAAGACGAATAAGGTGGTCTGTCTAAGTCTTATGATAGATTTGAGAATGGGAGAAGTTATATAGACATGTAAACAATGATGATCATGATGAACATGGTGATGATCATGATAGTAAAGGTGATGATGATGATAATGATAATGTTATATGATGATAAAAACGATAATGTTAATGATGATGATGATAATGATCATGATCATGATGATGTTGATGATTACCATCTTCAGACCATGATGATGATGATGATGGTGACATTGATGATGATGATGATGATATTGATGAAGATGATGACGATGATGAGTATGAGCATGATCCTGACATCTGATTGAAAAAAATGAGGAAATATTTAGATAGCATATAGTCTCAGCTACAACATATTAAGATTTGGTTAAAAACTGTTTTGAATAACAACCGAGACACTGGTCAAAACACATTGTCATGCAGATTCATGTTTTGAAAAAAGTGACCTTCCATAGACATAACACGCAAATATGACAAATTATGCATTGTCGCCTTTAATCGAATATTTTACTATGATGACGTCATCTAAATGAAAAATAAATAACATATTTCTGATAGAAAATTATCACAGCTACAACATATTAAAATCTGGGTGAAAATCGATCACCGATACGTGAGATAATCTCAATTAAACAAAGACAAAAATGACGTCATCAACAAAATACATTTTTTGGAGTTTAGATGCCAATATTAAGACTTTGTTTCACTTTGTACGAGTCAGGGTGGTTTGAAATCATATGTCCAACTCATGCTTTTTCCAACCATGATATAAAAATTGGGGGTCAATGGACTATCTGAAGAGCTATTTCGATTTTTAAAATGGGATGTTTTTGCCCATATATGCTATGTATTACAAGAGCTCGCACGCACGGACATTATCTTAAACGGACGCTCATTCCGTTATTAATGGGCAGAAAAAGGTGAACAATGTATCAAAATGCTTGAAAGAATGTGTCAAATATGATGACGGAAAGAAATTGGCGATTTCATGTTGCCAAATGCCAGGACACGCGAAAACGCGCGCCCATGCGCGTGTGCGCGTTTTTTTGCAAAATGCTTAAAATGGCCTAAAACGTATGCAAAATTAATTTGAGACGATTTGGAGCACTTTAATTTTTTGCGCGCGCGCTTACGCGCGGACGTACGCATGCGCGCGCGTTTTCTGACCTGAAACTGACCGGACGAATATTGACCCTAATCATGATAAATATAAATGAGAAATGCCTTTCCGTTATGAAGATATGATCATGAGTAAAAAGTACCAAAAAAAACACAAAATGGCGCCTGGATGACGTCATGAAGACTTGATGACCTTGAAAATGTTCCTGTCATGTCTTATGACAATGACCTATGACTGTGCCAAAATTGAACGAAATTGACTAAACTGATCGTGAGTTATCGTCGGAACAAAAAAGTGGGAACAATAAATAAAAATAAATAATAATAATAATAATAACTAGACATATAATACTTGTTTGGAACAAGTATAGGTGGGCTGGTCAACTAAAATTTGAGAGAAAATAGAGCAAAAAATAAGCGAGATACTGCTAGAAAAAAACAATGTCATGAAGATTCATGATATTTGTCATACCTATCAACGTGTGTGTGTGTGTGGAAAATAATGGTGGTGTAAAAATATAAAAGTACATTCGGCGTACCATACTCCCTTAACCTTTGACATTAGAGCAGCTTGGTTTGTTTGAGTCACAGAACTCTTAAATACGTATTTAAGAGTTCTGTGGTTTGAGTTCGTTGAGCTTGCTGCGCTTACGCTTTTGCATGCTGCATGCGACGTCACCGGCACCTCGTCGCGCACATGCAGTGCAGGCCTTGATTCAATACACGAAATTACAGACAAGTTCTCGATCGAATGCTGACAAGATTTTCGAGTTGGAGCCTTTCTTCGACCTTTTGTGGATTGTTCTCGTGTTCTCAATTGATGCCCGTTATCCTGCCGACAGTTTAGTGGAAACTGATACTGATAGTGATATTTGGTAAGTTCTAATTTTGTAACAATTATCGTATTTATTTTGGTGAGTTTATATTTTGTAACAATTATTTTAATGGAAAGCGCCACTGCCCAAAGCCAAGTATTGAAGTAAGGTGTTCGATGTTGGTGTGTGTGGAGCTGCGCATGTAGACTGGCATGTATAAAGTCTACATGTTGTATGGAGTATGACTATGAGTATGACTGAGTTCTATAAAACGTAGACTAGATTATATCAATGAAGGTCTACGGTGTTGTCGGGCTAACTTGGCTCAAAGACATCTCGTCTCAGCTGCAAAAATGGTCAATTTTGCAGGTTTTGGGTTAGAGTTAGCGTTTGGTTAGGGTTTAATGTAAGAAATTGACAGTTTTTGCAGCTACTGTAGGCAGCTTTGGGCCGAGTTTGCTCGGATTCTAGGTTGGAGTCTGGCTAACTCGGACCAGGGGACAACTTGGTCCAGCTGCAAAAAAAGGTCATTTTTTGCATGTTTAGGTTTAGGGTTAGGGTTAGGGCACTCCAGCAAAGCATAGAGAGTCAATGATAAAGTGTTTTGACCTCTAGCACTGCATGCTTGCTGTGAGGCGGGTATTTTAGACCCATACACAATATTGCATAGACTGTACACAATCATGTCGATGCAGCTGTAAGCAAACTTTGACACTAGACTTACAATTTGAATTTTTAAATCATTGCTATTTAGGTGTCATCAATTGTCACTAAAGTACTGATTTTTAGTGAAATCAGTTGAGTTTTGTACAGTGGTGTTTGAAATGTTGAGAATCAAAAGCACAGCTTTTACTACACAGCCAGGATAGTGATGCTCCTATGTGTGGGTTAGGGTTAGAGTTGGGGTAAAATGACAAAAAATGACCGTTTTTGCAGCTGGGCCGAGTTGTCCCCTGGTCCGAGTTAGCCCGGATCCTCTAGGTCGTATGTGTGGTGACTATACAGTGTGTTTCCAAAATAAGTTTACATCTAGAAAATCGATAATTATTAAAAAAATTATCTATCAACAGTAAATTATTATACATCTTATGAAAGAGTGTTTTATTCCAAATCATTTGGTACCATTTTTGAGTGGTAGATCTATGTGTTCACACTTGGATGAACAGGAGGCATTGTTTGCAAGAGTGCAAAAATCAACTTGCGCCAAAGTTGCTTAGATCTATGTGATGTTTGAATAAAACAATTGGGATTTGGGTATTAATTCGGTCTTTGCAGATCCAAATAACATCCCTAACAAAATTAATCATGCCACACATGTATTACATATCAAATAACAAATATCAACAAACATCAACAAACATTTGTGCGCGTGTGTGGGTGTGTGTGACTTTTTTTGACTCGCACGGTATAGGCTACGGTATGTGTACTTCTACAAAACCGGGTTATGAAACTGAAAGTGTGAAATGTATGGTAAACAATGAAATATTTTAGAAATATGCTTAAAATGGTGCATATTTACAGAATGTAATTATTTGTGTATTTGCTGTGATACAAGGCAAAATGAGAAACTTGGACGTCTAAACAGTTAATAATTCTGAAGTCTGAACATTTGCAGAATACCTTACCACGGTTTTACGGGGGCACAGATTTAGAACCCACAATTTGACAAATATTAGAAATAGAAAATTAGAAACGACCAATGACCACTACCAGTCTAGTTACAAATTTCTGACGAACACACCACATTCAGCGCTGCAATGACGCACAAAACGGCGTATAATTCAACTTTTCATCCACCAAATAAATATTACAAACACTTGCATTTAATCTTTAATACCTGTATCACCGTTATCGCAAACAATAAAATCACAATCTATATCTATGGCTAATGTTTGAAGACTAACAATATGGTAGGGTATACTGCAATTAGGCCTAGTATAACCTTGATGTGTTATAACAGATACCGGTATGTATTGTTGTTGTTGTTGGTATTAGTTTAATGGCGTTCATTCAGTATACACCAGTTTACAGTTATGGGCCCCATTTTAATTTACAGGTAAACAAAACATTGACCTCTAGTGGTCAGTGGTTATCGCGTAAATTCAGATAGCGCCCATGCACATATAATGTGAGCACACAGCGCAGGCAGTGTCATCAATGTTTCCAGATGCGCATGTATTGTTGCGTCACTGCCTGCGCTGTGTGCTCACAACATATTTGCATGGGCGTTGCTTAATTTACCCGAGAATTGACCTCTAGAGGTCAATGTTTTCCAGTCTATTAAAGTTGCGCCCATGTCAGCGCATGGCACTGTTGTAACCGTAAACTGGTGTATGGAATAAATACGCCATAGTTTCAGTTTTATAAGAAAATCAGTTATCCATAACTGAATAAAAATTTGTAATGATATAATTAATTAATCAGTAACCCAATTTATTAGGAGCCTCTGGATGGTTTACAACTTTGTATTTCTGTTTTTTGTTAACGTTGAATCTGGTCAGCCTGGTTATGATTGCATGGAAATCTAGCTTTGCCCGATTTGAAACAGGCTTCTCGGCTACTCGGCGTGCGTGCGGAGTGGTCTGTATGGCACATGCTCTCAGGGCTGTCAACTTTGGGAAACTGCTTGGAGGGTGATTTTTTTTTTGAGAAAATATTAGTCTCCCGCTACATGTTTTTGGGGCGGCGTGAGACTCCCTCCAAATGCGGGAGGGTTGACAGCCCCGTCAGCTCTTTTATAGATATCAGGTAACTTTTATGCCCTCCAGGCTCTATGCGTTTTGATTTGTAGTGATGAGAGGCATTGATTACTGCATACGTTTACACATGGGAAAAATAATGTTGAATCATACTAACTATTGAATGTGGTGCCCCATAATCATGCTTTTAACCTACAACATGACTGCAATAATTCAGTTTTGTAATTTTGTGCCGATTCACAGCTCCAAATCATGTAAATATACTGCCGCTGGGTTTTTTCCGTTCTGTCTAGTCACGCATTTTGACGGATTTGTGTTAATGATTTTACATGAGGATTTAGTGTGCTTTTGCGCGCATGCGTGGCGACCAAAATATTACAGAATGATGACTGGCTTGTTTGGCAGACTCATGTTTTGTATTTTTAAGGAATATTTGTTATCATGGGTAATTTGAAAAGATTGTCTTTACCTGCTATTTAGTACATGTAGGTGTCATCAATTGTCACTAAAGAACTTTTGAGTGAACTCAGTCAAGTTTTGTACAGTGGTGTTTGAAATGTTGTGAATCAGTAGAGGTCATTTAGGCCATTAAAAAAGATACACATGTTTAGTTTCCTGCCCGCTTCCTTTTTGGAGGTCGCCTCCCCCTTTTTTTTTCTTTTTTTTTGTAATTTAATTTTGTTAAGAAAAAAACCATGAAAAACACTGCTAAAATGGATCACTATCTGATTTTAAAAATTTTAAAAATCTGGCGGCCATCTTGAAAAATAGTCAATTTTTCACAGAAAATGTACCATGCCTCCATTTTGAGTGGCCATTTTGAAGGAAAAAAAAGGGCCCCTGATCACATGCAGAGTGTGCAGCATTTTGTATGAAGTCAAAATCAAGACCGCTCTCATGAGATGCTTTTATGGACACAGATTTACTGTCAGCACATGCATGCTTGACATTCCAGTTGGCCATCATTTTAATTTCCCCAACCGATCTTTGACATAATTCTATAGGTCCTAGGATCTCTAGGTGACTGTATTGATTTACTAGTTGCAGCAGGGTGAAATATTGAATGAGACGTTGTTCCCCCATTCACTCCTGTGGGCTCACCATTCAAGAAGGCAGTGATTAAGTTCATCCTCATCATTTTCTGGTTTTGCTCTATTTTTTTTGTAGACCAACTGTATGTTTTAAACAAGTTTATTTTTAAGCTTAGCACAGCTTTGATGTAATTTGTTGGTGTGTGGGAAAGCTGTCATTAGAGGAGATTTGGATTTAATACATATTCTTGTTTTTCCTGTTTGTTTTCAGATCTTCCCCTGCTCTGACAACGTGCGGTCAAGTTTGTAAGGCCAGCTATCTGGGCTTAGTTCCATGCAGTATACAAACAGCAAGGAATTGGCTGCACCTTCGCTCATTCTTCAAGTAAGTTGGGAGGGGGAAAGATTTTGTTTATGCCACTAAAGTTGCCAGGGGGGTGTTTCATAAAGCTTTTGTAAAGTAACGCATGACTTTACAAACGACTTGTATATGAAGTGCCAGATAGGATGCCCAAAGTTTTTTCTGATATTTTCAATCAATTCAATTAAATTATGGCAAAAAAAATACTTTGCACTAAAAATGTTTGTTATCATAAAAATGTTAAAAGTATTACAAAGTTTTGGTATGGGGTCATGAATTTGGTTCAAATTAACATATTGGAAGCATATGCCTTTCTACAATATTCATTGATTGTTGTCCCGGTTGAAATTGAGTCTAAAGTTATGAAACTATAAATAATAAACCCTTTATGTTGTGTAGCTCCCTCTCAAGGTCAAGATACCAATTTAGCTATAAAACAATGTTTCTTGACTAAATTCGACCGATTAGCTATTTTTGTTAGGAAATTATATATCACAATTACATATTGTGAGATTTTCATGGTCGCAGCTACCATTGTACGGCCGTAGGCGCTATTTGAAATTTATCAAAATTTACCGGGAGCACAGGTATATTTGTATATTCAATTTTTTTTGAAAACAGAAGTGTTTTAGGGGTTGATTTTTTTAGTGCTTATAATACATCCACAGGGGCATCCAAATATATCAAAATTGTAAAGATTCACTATGCACCCAATTTTCAAAATTTCCCAAAACTTTGTATTACCTTTAATCTACATCTGCACAGTTCAAATTAAGTTGATGTATTTAATAATGATTGAGCATCCCATTTGGCTTTTCATATACAAGTTGTTTGTAAAGTCATGCGTAACTTTATGAACAGCATTATAAAACACCCCCCAGGGGTGATACGTTCTCAGTATGTTCAAGATCTCGGTTGTTTGTATGCCCTGGCCCCTCCACTCAGTGTTATTTAGGTTATGTATATGCATGTTCCCAGCAATTCTAACTTTTGAGCAAAAGTCCAGTGTGTAAAGTCAATACGGGTAGACCTTTTTCATTTGGTATACAAGCCTTTTTTAGCACCCCCCTTCTTTTTTTTTTAGTAAAAGTTCCTTGTGTAAAGTCAGTACTGGTAGATCTTTTTCTTTTGATAGGAGCCAGAGATTTTACAAGCACTCATGGTATCCCTCCATTCATGGAGTGGGGGGGGGGGATGTACATGTATGCATGATTAACTCAAAATTGTGATATCAGATGTAGTTGGCAGATTACTATCAAAATGGAGTTGACAAATTTGTTTAGTGCATATTAATTGGGGCCTTTTTTATATATATATTGTGCAATGGTGGATCCGTGGAGGCATACACAGTCAGAGATCCATCTAGTTTAGTTTTTTACAATTGCATAATTTGTTTCTTTTCTAATTTACAATTTGGACAGCTACACAAACCATTAAGGAAGTTTGCTCTCTCAGGTCTGAGGTCCTGCAACGGGAGTCTCCATCCGGACTACCAATGATAGATTACCTCTTGTGACCGCCTTTTATCGCATCCATCCTCGCCTATTGTGACCGCCTTTCATCGCATATAAGCTCGCCTCTGTTCCATCCTACATGGTACCGTAATCACCACATTCTCCACACTCTTGACCGTCTGCATTATTCACGTAAGCATCCCTTTGTTTACTCCCCCCTCCCCCCCCCCCCTTCTCAATTTGGCCTTCCTTACTTCCTTCTTATGCCTTCCTCTTTTTCCCCATCCAAATGCCTTTCTATTCAAGGTCTTTATCACTGCTTTGATCAGGCCTCCCCTATTCTTATTTACATTTTTCTTTACCCTCTCCCTTGTCCCATGATATATGACCTATATAATTATATATATATATATTTTTTTTTGTGTGTGTTTCCTCTCCATTCCCAGCCAAGTTTGATTGGCCGTTCAAAGCCTCTTTATTGCTCTATGTTTACACCCCCTTCCATAGCTGTATGCATATGTTTGTATTATGTTTAGTATATAGTATTATGTTTTTTATGTTCCCTCGTCAGTTAGCCTCTGATGAAGTTTCTGCTAGGATAAACAAATTAGGCCCTACATTAACTCTCATTAAATTAGAATGATCAGATAAAAATTTGACATGATTTTGTACCTCCTTTATGAAAGCACAATCCTGTAGATATACTTCATGTGTGTCTATTTAAGATATAGAAAAGAAGATATCATTTTGAGGGTTGGATAGGTTTTGTTGCATCTTCAATTGTATGTGATAAGGGGAGCTCAACACCAAAGCTATTTTGTAAAACACATATCAATTTTAAGATTGTTTATAGCCTTCTAATATGTTTTCTATAGAGTTTGATAGCAAGTTTTGAGAAAATTGCAATTTATAAACAAGTAGTCAACAATAACTTTCCACAATTTTGTGTTGGGATCATTCAATTCATACCAGTTGTACATACCTTGAAAACTTGTGTCTGAAACAAAAATTGTTCATTTCATAAAATATTCAAACTCATGCAAAATAATATGAATGTTAATGATTTAAATTTTATTTTATATTTATATTTTGTATTACAGATACTGTACATATCAACAGTTGATTGAAGGTTGGAAGTTCCCATCACACTTTGTCATCAAACCAGACAGCTTTCAACCAGAATCTTCCAGGTGTAAAAAAAAAAAGTAAAGTAATACATTAGTAATATGAAATGCATATATTTTGGGTTGTAAATCATTTCTTTATTTAAAAAAAAAAAAAAAAATACATACAGTTCTGCACATGTACAAAATCACACACCCAAAATAATGTTTATAATTATATGGAAATTACATGTACACTGTAGGTTTAAATGTCACCCTTTATATTTTGCGATTAATTATAGGTTTTGTCGTCAGAATAGAAGATGATGTAAATCATAGCAGGGGGGAAAAAAAGATTACCTTTTTTTTAGGTTGGAGAGGTTTTGTTGCATCCTCAATTCTATGGGTGACAAGGAGGGCTCAACACCAAAGTTATCTTGTAATACACATATCGATTTCAACATTGCGTAAAGCCTTTCAATATGTTTTTTATAGAGTTTGATAGCAAGTTTTGAGGAAATTGTAATTAATACACAAGTAGTCATTGGTCATTATACAAATGATGCACAGGTTTGAGTGCGTCGGTAGGGATTGTGTGTACAAGGTACCTTTGAATGGTTTTAGACCAAATTCAAAGGTAGCGCGTGCACACAATTGCACCGACCCACAAATTAAACCTGTGCATCATCTGTTTTATAAGATGGGACCCCCAAAATTGTCAAAAATACAAAATTTTGTTATTTTACAGATTTATTGAATGCATGGCAAAATCTTGCATCTGGTAATTATAATTATTGGACGCATGATTTTTAAATTTGCATAATTTGTTTGTTGTTACTTAGTGCAATGGATTTAAACAAATGGAGAATGATTTAAGCCTAAACCTTAACAAAATAAAGTCGGGCCTAACTGACCTTTACATGAAACCCAAAAGAAAGTCATTAAATCAATAAAAACTTATTTTGCAAGCTTTTTTGAGTGTTAGAGAGGTGTAATCTAAATTAGAAGAGGTCTGGATCTTGTCCATATCAAGTACAGAAATTGAGGCTTTATGTGTGGTGCTTCCTGGCCCCTCTCGCTTCAGTTTCACCAACACAGCCTCGAGAAATTGAAATTTGTTACGGATATCTTAAGTACAGTGATCCAAAAAGTGGCGTTGTATGCCACAGCGAAGGTACTAAAGTCTAGGTTTACAACTCACCGTCGGTGTATGTACAAAAGCATAGAACTTAGTTTAGAACTATAACAGTTTGTCCAATTCTGGCGTAAAAATGTCTCCTAAATTGACGTTCTTGATTTGTGCAAACTTTTCCAACTTTGAGAATCCATACTTTAATTAAAATTTTCATGCTAGTCACATTTAAATCATCCAACAATTTAGATAATTCTTTTTCTTTTAGAAGCTGGAAAATCAAATTGCCGCCGCGATTTCGCCATTTTGTTTTGGATATCGGTGTTATCGGTTTCAATATTGCATATATCGTGTTGATATTGCGTGCATTCAGTAAAAATAATTACACGGTAATTGACCAATCAGATTGCAGGGATTCTTTTAACCATCTTATAGTACATTATGTGAATGAATCATAATTGAATGGCCTTTTTTATATTCAATATCAAAACAAAATATTAACATAAACTGATATATATCCAAACAATACTGATGGTTTAAAAAGCATTCCATCTCCTTGTTTATGTCTCATGCATATCTTTTTCTTTTCTTTTCTTTTCTCTGTCTGCAGATCCTGGATTTTCAGTACGGTATATGTTTTGCGTTCTTTGTATAAAAGACTTCTATACACTCCTTCCATTTTCAGACGTCTTGTTGGACTGAAATATTTTTCACTTCCACTCATTTCACCTCCCCTCTAAGAAGACATTTCCCATAAGCAAAAAAATCATTACATGTTCATTTTTCATAAGAATTTATCACAGCTGTGAGCTCATTTCATCCATTTCACCTCATTTTTTCATGAACGATTCATCCCAATAACGCTTGCAATAAGATCTGAACGAATTGGAAAAGACTTGAAACGAATTGGAAAAAATTTGGAACGAATTGGAAAAGACTTGGAACAAATATTAAATAACTGATTACAATTCCTTAAAAAGTGTAAACGTGTGAATTTCTTTAATTCTTGGTGTAAAAGTGAATGATATTTTGGTATACGAGTTGTTAAGCTTAATGTAAATAAATTAATGATAAAGAGTGAATTTTCTGATATTAAAAAAACAACTTTGGGCTGTGGTGAGTTGCTTTGAATTATAAACTGGTGGAATTTTCAAAGATTGGTGACAAGGTTGTGTGTGTATATTATATAGAACGTTAAAGACAATACAAATATTGCACACAAAAAACGGGAGATTGCATAAGAGACTACCGGTATAGGAAAAGCGAAACTGACTGTCAAGAAACAGATAATTGAGCATAGTGGTATATTCGAGATTGTAAGAGAGACTAAATAAAGGAGTGAGTCTGATTCATTGAAAAGCGGCAAGATAGTCTTTGTGTAACTTACAGGAACGCAAATAATTTAGCAGAGTTGTTTGATAGAAGAGGCACAGTGTGATTGATTGTTGAGGAAAGAAATTTCAAGAACGTGAAATCAAAAGTGACGTAAAATTTGTTTATAATCGAGTAAACAAGGGGTTTTGTGAGAACGTGAAGATCAAAATAAGCAAAGTGTGCTAAGTACATATAAAAAAGAGTGACTGTGAGATAAACCTGATTACTAAAGTTCCGAGTATATGCACGAATGTGTGTAAGCCTATGTTATAATCATTAAAACAAAAAGAAAACGCATTATATATTGAAGAACTATAAATCACATAGATATAAGCCAAGAGATTGCATTTTTTCCGTCTAAATTATATACGTGAAGTTCTGAGCCAAATCGTATCAATTTGTACGGCTAATCATTAAAACCATTTTGGAAACGGTCACATCACTTGGACCGGATAGTAACACGTACATCATGAATGGCAATGGGGATTGTTGCGTCTGTGGCCTAGATATTCAAGAGAATGAGAACAAAACAACATGTGAAACATGCTTGAACCATTACCATGTGCCATGTATGGGATTACCTTCTGCAAAAGAGTTGACTAATGCTCAAGTAGTATGGATATGTTGCTATTGTGGTAACAACAATTTGTCTAAGCGCTTATATGACCAATTTGGTATCCCTATTGACGTAAACATGTACGAACATCTAACGAAAGACAATAATGATAATGACCACGCAGCACAGCCAAGTCCTATAACTGGTGCACAAGACAAGAGAAACAAATCTTCATCAAGCGGGAAAAAGCATATTCCTCGGGGCAAGAAAAGACTACTTTCGCCAAACCAATCAACCACAAAGAAAAGGAAATCTGATGAATGTCAGAATAGTAACAGAATCGAAGATAATGATTGCCAATCGTGTACAAGTGACATTAAAACGACATTCACAAGAACTTCATTTAGCAAGAGAACCAATTATGATCGAACTGATGTAACTCCTGATGATAATGCCGAAATTTGGAGGACGGTAAAGACGAGGAAAACTAAGCCGCTTAATGAAAGAGGTGTGTCCCGTAAAGCAACGAATGCGAATAATGACCCATATTCTAGCATTGACAAAGGCAAAGGTCGAGAGAAAGGTGTCACGTACATTGGGAAAGCAATGGCATACTTGTACACAAGGTCAACAAGAAGAAAACAAAAATCACATTTGAAGCAATCTCAAAATGGAAATAATAAAGACCTTGCCAATGACTCAACAGAAATGAACATCACCACCAATGAGAACGACCTTGCCAACGACAAAACAGGAAAACACTCCACCAAAGAAAACGGAGATAACAATAGTAATAGAGTTTTTGTAAAGAGTTTGAGCACTCCTGTAAAAGAGAATGAACAAGAAAGTCAAATATCTTCCGACCATAGTTATCAAATTGGTGTGATGGCTACACTATTTTCTAAGAACAACGACATGAGCAAATGGACCTCTTCAAATCTTGATACTATCGTGACATGTGCTAAAGACGCTGATATACTGGATGATCCACGTGAATCGGCCAACAATCCTAGTGGAAAGATAATTCATGCCTTTGACAAATGTTTTGAGTTAGAAATTTGTGAATCCCACACTGGTCCTCTTATACAAGAACACACTGAAACGAATGTACCCTCTGGTAAAGTTCCGTTGATCAATGCCCTACAAGATGCACTAGATACACAACGAAAGTCAGATGGATGCCTAGTCGAATTTAACGAACATACTTTTGTTATAATGCCTCATACCACTGGATATTATATCTTTGACACACATGCACAAAAAGAAATAGGTGGACGACACATGTTGATGCACACGAACACATGGACAGGTGCTTACGCATTTTGTTTACAATTGGCACATATAACGAATCTCCCAAATAGTGTAGCATACAGACTCATCCAAGTGAAAGTACATGACCCTCAACAGGACAATATATCGCAATGTCCGAAAGACACAAACAAAGATGACGAGAGTGAAACTGTACAAAAGAACACACTTGCATCTACAAGTAATCTAATTGAAGAAGGCAAAACGAACAACGCACCACAATGTCCCAAACAATTATCCACAGTGACATCAAATACAAATGAAAACCGCCCCATCGTTGATTCTCCAAAGATTAAAATCCCCACAGAAAGCATCGATGAAGAACAGGTATTTGCAGATGATAAGTCAAACCACCCGCAACAGCTAGAAGAGGGAAAAGAAAAGAGTGAAATCAATACTTTGAATGAACAATCCGAAGACAAAGCATTTGAAAGCACTTCTAACAAATCGAATGGGAGACGGAAATGGAATATCCTTGAGAATGAGACAGAATTTACATCAGACAGCAAGAAAATCACACATACGTCACAAACAAGCATTTCTGGAACTCGTAAGAATAAAGCAGAGTCCTCTCAGGATTCATCGCTCGATTTAAAGTTGGATGAACCAAAAGTGACGGAAATGAGCACTACGAAAATAGAAAAGGATGTAACAAGTTTGACTACAAGCATATTTGATGAAGACCCTGATGACTTGATAATACTAGGAGAAATACAAAAGTCTGTCTTGCACTTTTCACCTGTGAATGAAATGAAGAAGAAAGAATATTGCACAAAGTTAAACATTCAAAAGATCACACCCACTTCTGATAATGAAGGTCAAACATGTCAACCTATTGAACATCCATGTACAATCAAACATGTAACGGGTGATGGAAATTGCTTCTTTCGTGCCATATCATTTTGTGTATCAGGAAACGAGAACAACCACTTACTTGTGAGAAAAGCTATTGTTGTTCATCTTTTGAAAAACAAGAACAGATTTGAGACACGTTTGAGAGATGGTTTTGCTAACGTTTCAGATTACGTGACAAAGAGCAAAGTATTTCAAAGGGGTACCTGGGCTACCGAAATGGAGATTATGGTTTTGGCAAATTTGATTGAAACTGATATATACATATATGACGAGCAGAACACTAAATGGAGTATATTTTCGGGCAAGGATGTACAACTTGGAAAGGTTACCTCTGATAAAGGAATTTACTTGAGAAATACACAACGTATACATTACGATGTTGTTTTGTCAGTACAATCATTTCACTGCGATAATCCCAACGAACAGCACAATGGAACTGAAAAGGAGAACACACTTGCATCTGATGCCTTACAATATCAAGAGAAATACACTACAAGCACACCACTATGTCCTAAAGAATTATCCAAAATGGCATCAAAAAATGATAGTGATAATATAAACATTCCCATCAATGGTTTGCAAACAGTTGAGGCTCCCCCAAAAAGCATCCATGTAGTTTCAGTGACCGATGAAAGTGAAAAGAAAATTGGATCGTCCGTTGCTCCAAAAGTATCTATGTTAATTAGACAAAAGACATCGAATGTTTGTGAGACTTCTGAAAGAAAAGGCATGAAACAAACGAGTAAAACAGACAAGGTGGACAAAGCCTATAAGCAAAAGTGTCATGAAAGTCGTACAACAAATGACCCATCCCAGTTTCAGAAAAAAATACGCACAGAATACCACTTCAATCCTATATCCTATGAGAATGCCAGTCCTACGGATAAAACCCAGTCAAACGAACATAACAAAACGGGTACGAAGGTAAATTTACAAAAAACGATTATTGCTCAGGGAACGTTCAATCAGGGCCATCCAAGATTTGGCAATTCAAGCGGAAGACAATGTGTTTGTAATTCTTTAATTGCAGTGTTAAACAGCAAGTCTAAGAAAGCCAACCAATGGAAGAGTTGTGATCTAGATCGGATTTTGACAATAGGTGATAATTTGTATACCAATATAAGGAAAAGCACTTCAGTCACAACGGATTACTTAGCCATGAATCAATTACCTACGGAATTGGATGGATATGATGACTGGAATGACTATTTTACGATTGTATACCACGAAACAATTTTAGGACAGTTATTTGATGTTCAATCGCATAATAAAGAACTTGGTTTTGTGACATTAGAACATGCATTCGAACAACAACTGTGTAAGACTTATGATCGATGCCCATTTTGTGACCTTCGCCAACAACACATTTGTAGTTATAACAGGACATGAAGGGTATTTTATATTTGATTCGCATTCAAGAAGCAATCGAGGCTTTTTAAGTCAAAATGGGTACAGCATCTTACTTCATACACCAAGCTGGCAAGGGGTTTACAAACATTGTATGACATTAGCAAAGACATTGAGTTGTCATATGAACCATTATTTTGAAGTAACTGGAGTATCAGTACAAGCAATATCCGGTAAGAATGAGACATTAACCGGTTTTCCTATATTACAAGGCATCCCTACTTGTCATAATATGTCCTCAACTACGCAATACAGCACAACGTCTCAATGCCCAACACATTCTGATGAAAAGAAACAGCAATATAAAGCACCAAATCTAAAACATAATAGAAATCCAAAAAAGGAACACATTATTGAGCTTACTCAAGAAACGACTGATGATTTGCACAAAACGAGTAAACCTAAACTTCCCGATGTACATGACTACAATGGTCAACTATTGTCATTAAAGAATGCAAGGGTTGAATTGAGAAAATTACAAGAAACGGAATTCGGAGACCATTGTTTTGCCAATAAAACGGAAGTGACTGTGACAATAGACAGCTCTGTAGATGAAAACTTAAAACACTCTAAAATGGAAGATGAACAAACAAAAAGAAGGACAACCAGTTTGAAAAAAGATGCAAAAGCCAAATCAATTGAAAGCGTTTCTAAGAAATCGAATGGAAAACGAAAATGGACTGAACTTGAAAATGGAGCTCAACTTAGTTCTGACCGCAAAAAACTCAGACGAACGTCACAAAGGAACAATTCTAGAAATCATGATTACCAAGCAGAATCCAATCAAGATATGACTGATTCAAAATTGAATGAACCAAAGGTCACCACAAGAGGCAGTGCTAGAAAAGAAAAGGATGTAATAAGAATTAGTACAGGGAAATTTGATAAAGACTCTGATGATTTGATAATATTAGAAGAAATACAGCAAACGGCCTTGTACTTTGCACCACTGAATGAAATGAAAAAGAACGAATCGTGTACAAAGTTAAACATTCACGATATTACACCAACCTCTAACAATGGAGCTGAAACATTCACACCTATAGAACATCCATGTACAATCAAACATATTATGGGTGATGGAAATTGCTTCTTTCGTGCTATTTCATTTTGCTTATCAGGAAACGAAAATAATCACTTACTTGTGAGAAAAGCTATTGTTGTCCATCTTCTAAAAAACAAGAACAAATTTGAGAATCGTTTGAGAGATGGTTTTGCCAACGTTTCAAATTACGTGACAAAGAGTAAAGTATTTCAAAATGGAACCTGGGCTACCGAAACGGAGATTATGGTTTTGGCAAACTTGATTGAAACTGATATATACATATATGATGACCAAAGCGTTAAATGGAGTATATTTTCGGGCAAAGATGTACACATTGGAAAGGTTACCTCTGACAGAGGAATTTATTTGAGAAATACGCAAAGAATACATTACGATGTTGTTTTGTCAGTACAATCATCTCAGTCTAATATTCCTCACAAAATGTACAAGAATAAGCAAAAAGAAGAGATTAGCATGAATCCTTTAGAAACAAAAAAGAAACGAAAGAAAAAAAAGAGTTATGGTCTAAGGACAAAACAGAGTAAAGAGATCATGAGAGAAAAACGAGCTATAGCAAATGAAAAAAACAGTGTCAAGAAGAAAGAAAATCGTTTACAAATTACAATAGCTCGCAAAACAAGGAAAGCAAATGCAATGAGGGTTAAATATGCTAACGATAAAGCTTTCAAAAACCAACAAAAACTGAGAACAAAAATTACACAAAACAAAAAGTATCACGAGAGACATTTCTTTGAAAAAAAAAAAGAAACCATTGGAGAACGAAAACAAAATAAAACTCATAAATGTAGTGAAACTTTTAGGAGCAAGCATCTGAGTGCAATGAAAGAAAAATACTACTCTGACTTAGTGTATAAAAACAGAAAAATCAATATTGTTAAAGATAAATATTTGTCAAATGAAAGGTTCAGGGAAAAAGTTAAATCAACATCAAGAATTCGGTACAATAATCCCCAATTTAAAGATGAACATAAAGCAAATATGAAAAATAATATGAAAAAAAAATATTCCAAACCTTGTTTTAGACAACAGCACAAGGCAACAATGGGAAATATTATGAGAAGGAAATATGCCAATCCTCAATTCAGACAACAGCACAAGGCAACAATTAGAAGAAGATATGCCAATCTCCATTTTAGACAACAGCACAAGGCAACAATGGGAAATATTATGAGAAGGAAATATGCCAATCCTCAATTCAGACAACAGCACAAGGCAACCATTAGAAAAAGATATGCCAATCCACATTTCAGACAACAGCACAAGGCAACAATGGGAAATATTATGAGAAGGAAATATGCCAATCCACATTTCAGACAACAGCACAAGGCAACAATGGGAAATATTATGAGAAGGAAATATGCCAATCCACATTTCAGACAACAGCACAAGGCAACAATGGGAAATATTATGAGAAGGAAATATGCCAATCCTCAATTCAGACAACAGCACAAGGCATTAATGAAGAGTGTGTCGACAAAGAACTATAGCAATACAGAATTCAAACAAAAAAGGTCAATGTCCTTAAAAATGAAATACCGAAGAATCGATAAGTACAGGCAAAATGTACTCAAACGTAACTTGAAAAGAGCTGAACTTAATAAACTGAAAATGACCGATTTACATAATGTAATAAAGCACTTTCGACAAATTACTTGTGGTGGACCAGATTATGTGTGCTCTGTGTGTTTCAAACTTCTTTTCAAAAGCCAGGTAATGAAATGTATCAGAAGCAAATATATGGACACGTCATGTATCAGTGACAAATATTTGCATATCTGTAATTCACAATGTACTTTAATATGTGACATAGCAAAATCTGATAGATCACTTTTATGGATTTGTTTCACTTGCCACAATAAATTACGAGCTGGAAAACTACCTGCAGAAGCAAATATAAACAATCTACAACTACATGATATTCCGGAAGAAATTGCACAGTTAAACAATTTAGAACAGCATTTAATTGGATTGCATATCCCTTTCATGAAATGAATGGCTTTGCCCAAAGGTGCTCAAAACGGAGTGCATGGTCCAGTTGTGTGTGTACCTTCAAACACAAATGAAACAGTAGATATGTTGCCTAGACCAGAGACCGAAGACCAAACGATTCGTGTTAAATTGAAAAGGAAATTGTCATACAAAAGCTATTACAAATACAAGTATGTGAATAAATCTAAAGTGTTAAATGCACTACAGTACCTGAAAGAAAACAATAAATGGTATTTTGATGTCACCATAGATAACGATTGGGAAAATTCCTTTTCACAGAATAATGACATACACGAAGACGATGGTGAAATAGAAGACACAGCAATTGATGAACACATCTTGCCAAAAGACTCAAACTCTGAAGAAAACAATCCTATCGACAGTTTACATGGTCAACCATTGCACAAAAACGATGTTGAAGATGATTCGGAAGAGCGGTTATGTGGGATTCAGTTAGATACATGTTTACAACCAGCAAATATTGGACAAGAAATTTTAGATCAATGTTTTGATGAAATACTCTGTTGTGCTCCTTGTGAAGGAAACAGTCCTGTATCAATACTGAAAGATGAAAGCAATGAAGCAAAATGCTTTCCTTCATTATTTCCAAAGGGTCAGCCAACATTTCATGATGGGAGAAATGAAAACATAACCTTGGGTCGTTATTTGCAAAATAGATTGATGCATGTGGATAGCAGGTTTGCTCAAAACACTGATTACATCTTTTATGCCCAGTATATCTATGAAATACAGCAAGTTTTGTCACAGGTTTCTATTGCATTAAGACAGAGTTCAAACAGGAAGGATGATTTCTCTTTTATCACTGCATCCGATTTTAAAAATGTGGATAAAGTTTATGAAATACTAAAAGCGGACAAGGGGTACAGATTCTTGAAACAAATTCGTGGCACACCACCATACTGGCAAAATGCACAGAAAAATGTTCTAGCAATGGTTCGACAACTTGGTAAACCAACCTGGTTCGGTTCATTTTCTTCAGCTGATATGAGATGGCCTGAAATAATGAATACACTACTCAGACAAACGGGCGATGCAAGAAAGATAGACGATTTAGATTGGGCAGACAAATGCAATCTTCTAAAATCAAATCCAGTTACTGTTGCTAGAATGTTTGATAAGCGATTTCACACTTTTTTGAAAAAAGTTATTTTATCACCATCTAAACCCATTGGTAACGTCATAGATTACTTTTACCGTATTGAATTTCAACAAAGGGGATCACCTCATGTTCATATTTTGATATGGATTGAAAATGCACCAATATTAGGAGTTGATAAAGATGAGAATGTTGTACAGTTCATTGATAAGTACATTTCATGCGAGAAGCCTACGGAAAAGGAAGATCCAGAATTACATGAAATTATTTCACATGTCCAGAGCCACAGTAAGAAACATTCTAAATCATGCACAAAGAAGGGAACGACGTGCAGATTTAATTTTCCAAGACCAATATCCAAAAGAACGTTTATCACGAAACCAGTCGTGGGTGGTGAAGATAAAGATATCGAAACCGATCAAAAGAATGCCAAAGAATTGTTGGAATCTGTAAAAAACGAATTAGCAAACGAAACAAACTATGAAAGTACAGCTGACCTTTTTGGAAAACTTGGTATTACCCAAAAACAATTTGAGAAAGCATATGCTGAATTAGCATCCCAAGAAAGTATAATCCTCAAAAGACAACCACAAGATGTCTGGATAAATCAATTTAATCCACACTTACTTAGATGCTGGAATGCTAACATGGATTTGCAATATGTTTCAAATGTATTTGCCTGTGTTTGTTATGTTGTATCTTACTTGTCAAAAGCTGAAAGAGAGGTAGGAATGCTATTGAATCATACACTATCAGAAATAAAAGAAGGAAATAATGATGCAAAGCAAAGCATGAAAAAACTTGGTCAAGCGTATATGCATAACCGTGAAGTATCAGCACAGGAAAGTGTCTATCGTGTTTGCTCTCTGAGACTAAAGGAATGCTCAAGGAAAGTTGAATATATACCTGTTGGACCTGACCCTATTCGAATTTCTTTACCTCTTAAAATAATACAAAACCGAACAGATGATGACGAGGAGAATATTTGGATGACAAGCAAGGTTGATAGGTACAAAGCTCGACCAGATGGCTCCAAATTTGACAATATGTGCCTTGCTTCTTTTTGTTCTGAATACAGAATTTTAACAGCTTCTCAGATGGACGCTTCACGTTGTAAAAAAAACAAAAACGTATTTGAATTAAAACAAAATCTAGGATACATTCAGAAAAGAACACGTTCAGATGATGCAGTTATACGATATCCCCGGTTCAATCCTAAAATATCGCCTGAAAATTACAATTTAAGCCTATTACAACTGTTCCTGCCCTATCGCACACAAGAGCAATTAAAACCTCCAAGATTCGAGACCTATGAACATTTTATTCAGAGAGGTTATGTTAACATATCTGGAAACAAACTGGAAAAAGTGAGCTCGATTGTAGGTAAAAACCGTGACAAATTTGAAAAGAATGCCGATGCCATTGACGAAGCAAAAGAGTTTTTATGCAAAATTGGTCCACAAGAAAATGCTTGGGCTCTTTTATGTCCTGAAAATGAAGCGGAAAGACTTGAATATCCCAAAGAAGATGTAGACATTGAAGATTTTGAGGCCGATCGTGATATTCCTGATTTAAAATCTACCAAAACAAAACATGACCAAAGTGTTGAACTTCGATCTTCAAAAATTTCTAGACATAAAGGTCATTCTTTGATCAGAACCTTGAATGAAAAGCAAAAAATTGTTTTCTACAACATAAGACAATGGTGTCTTAACAAGGTAAATGGAGAAAAGAGTGAGCCATTTCATATTTTAGTTACTGGTGGTGCTGGGACTGGAAAGAGTCATTTAGTAAAATGCATCGATTATGAAGGAACACGAATTCTAGGCCGAATGTTGCATAACCCAGATGATATACCGATACTTAAGATTGCCCCAACTGGTGTAGCTGCATTCAACATAAACGGTTCTACCATACACAGTGCACTTTCTATTCCAATCAATATACAATTACCTTACCAGCCGTTAGGTGAAGAGAAAATAAGTGCCCTTCGAAATAAACTGGCGCACATACAAATTATAATTATAGACGAAATATCAATGGTACATCAAAAGTTAATGTGTTATATCCATGGTCGCTTAAGACAAATCAAACAATCACGAAACCAAATTGCATTTGGTGGTATCTCTGTTATAGCTGTTGGCGACTTCTATCAACTACCTCCTGTTTTTGGTACGCCCTTATATAAAGACACTCTTGAAGGTGCAATATGGATAGATAATTTCAAAAAAGTGGAGCTTGACGATATAATGAGACAAAAAGATGATTCAAAATTTGCACTCCTTCTAAATAAATTACGTGTAAAATCCAAAGAGGACAAACTGTGTGATGAAGATATACAAACACTTCGATCTCGTGAAACAGGGGAAGATTGTGAAAATGTTCTTCATATCTATTCCACTAACAAACAAGTACAAGGCTGGAACAAACAGGTATTACATAAAAAATGCACAGGTATCGTTTGTATTCAGGCTGAAGATACCCAAAATACGTCAAAGGATAGGACTAAAGTACGTGACAAGCCATTAGCAAAATTGAAAAGTTCATTAGCGCCTTATTTATGGATTGCAGTTAAAGCAAGGGTTATGTTGACGAGGAACATTGACGTTGAAAAAGGCTTAACCAATGGATGTTTTGGAAATGTGGTCGAGATAGTGATGGACAGCACCAACTCTAAACCAGTGTGTATCAAAGTGGAATTTGACAAATCTGATATTGGTATTTACGCTATTGAAAAGCATCAAGAATCGGTTAACAAATATGTTAGGCAACAATTCCCACTGAAACTTGCATATGCATGCACAATTCACAAAGTACAAGGTATGTCATTAGACAAAGCTGTTGTCTCGTTAAAAAACATGTTTGAATTTGGCCAAGCTTATGTCGGTCTAAGTCGTGTTACATCATTATCTGGACTCGTTGTTCAAGACTTTCATGAAGATCGTATATACTGTAACCCTGAAATTAAAGAAAGCCTTGAAAATATGCATTCATTCATACAACCACCTATAGCTACTGATGTTTATAGCGATCACAACATTTCCATAATTCTCCACAATGTACAAGGATTAAAACAACATTATATGGATTTGAAATGCAATACTGACTTCTCCAATGCAGATTTGATATGTCTGACAGAAACATGGCTTAATAAAGAAGATGACATAATTGATACACTTTTAGATGAATTTAAATTCTACCATCAGCCGAGATATCTTTCATATTGTGCTACCAATCAACTTAAAGAGCAGTCGCATGGGGGTGTTGCAATATACACTAAAATAAAATTTGCAAGTAGATTGAACATAACTGTCGATAACCTAGAATCTATTGCAATTATCATAACCAATCCCGTCTCTTTCGTTATTTCAGTTATATATCGACCTCCATCATACAGCGTAAAACAGTTTTGTGAATGCTTACTCATTTATCTCAATAAATTGCACAAAATAAGTACCAGATGCATACTAATGGGTGATTTCAACGAAGATTTAATGAAACACAATTCGCAGGTAAACAAAATAATGTGTGATAATGGTTACAGACAATATGTTTCAAAACCCACGACAGAGAATGGTACATTGATCGATCATGTTTACAGCAAAGGACTAGATGTATTAGACGCAGACGTGATTCCTATTTATTACAGTTACCACGAAGCTATAAGGATTGCATTGCAAATTTAATGCGCAGTTATAAGATCTTTATATATTTTGTTCAGTTACTCAGTTTATTGATTATATAAAAACAGCCAATGGAAAACCAAAAAAAAAGGCAGAATTAGCCCCCAAAATATTTGCACAAAATCAAATAAAAATTTGACGACATAATGATACATGATTGCAACGAAATTTACATGTTTATTACAGTTATTCGGGATTTTTTTTTAAGAATTTGTGTATTTTGTGTTAAATTTGGTATTCAAACATAAATCTTGATATTGTTTTACTGTACATGCAAACGCGGGATTAGAACAAAATATGCTGTCTATTACCACTACTATTTTCTTTACAAAATCTGTAGTTGATCGCGAATTTATCGTTGATAAAAATATTTTGAAATAGGTTTTTTTTGTGATAAAAAAAACCGTACAGCCAGGACCAGACATGCATTGTGTGTCTGGTTCAGAAACGGTTTTTTTTTTCCTTCTTATTAGATGGTGACAGCTTTAAATGGGTATTATGCCCAAAATAAATTGCCTAAATAAGGAACATAGTAGTTTTATTTATTTCGCTTAATTATTGCACCCTGGCTGCTGATGATGAGTGCAATAATTAACCCATTTACATATATCATGATATGCATAAATGAATTGTTCTGACTATAAACGACGCCCAGGTCTGAACAACACATTTTAGGGAGAAAAATCAAAATTACTGAAATTGTGTGTACAAACATGAAGAACTGCTCATCAGTGACATCACTCACATCACAGTTGCCAATTTGTTTTTATTTGCCTCTTAACTTTCACACAGAAAAAATTGTTATGATGTGTCCGATTCTTTTTTAATATTTCACTTATCTGCATTTTTAATTTTTCTGCTTCCAAACAAAGCAACGAAATTATGAGGGTGGACTTGCCCTTTAATGGACAAATGAGACATGAAATTATATCTCCGAATCACACTCTATCCAAATATGAAGAAAAAAATACACGTCAAGGAATCAAATTCCTATAGGGTTGTACAGAGATTCGTGATGTGAACGAAAATGACCTTTCATAGGCATATAACACGCAAACTAAGAAATTTCTTGGAGACGCCTGGACTCGAACCAGGGATCTCGAGGTAGGAAGTCAAATGCGTTACCGATATACCAAAACATTTCCCATAGCGATTACACGTAAACAAAAAATGGAATTCTCAAATCCCACTTTGCAAGTGAAATATGAGCATGATTCCGGCATCTGATCGAAAAATAAAGGGCAATTTATGATAACTTATTGTCTCAGCTACAACATACTAAAAGCTCAGCAAAAACGAAACTAAAACGACAGAGATATTGCTCGCGAAAGACGGGAATGTAGAATCCAGTTTTGAGAAAAAGTCATGTCCCATAGAGAATACACGCAAAATGTGAAAAATTGACATGCCTCCATTAATCGCTAAAATACGGCATGATGCCTTTGTCAAAATGAAAAATGGTGATAATTAAACTTGTAGATAATTATTTTAGCTACAACATATCGAAATTTGGAAGAAAATCGATCAATATTTACAGAGATACAATCAATTTTCCAAAATTATGCTGACGTCATAATATGCAAAATCGTATTTTGAGTTCCAAGGCCATGGTGATGATGTCACGATACATTTAATGGCCAAATGACACATAATTTCACATCTCCAACTCATACTCTATCTAAATATGAAAACAAATTGAGGATTCCAGTGCATTCCAAAGAGCTATAATGGATTTTGTATAGGCATGTTTTTGCCCATATAAGCTATGTATTAAATGAGCTCGCGCGCACGGACATTTATCTTGAATGGACGCTCATCTTAATATTAATGGTCATAAAGAGATGAACATGGTATCAAATTCCTTGAAAAAATATGAGAAATATCATGAAAGAAAAAAAAATGGCGATTCTATGTTTTGTAGTGGTGTTACGCGCGAAAACGCGCGCGCATGCTCGTACGCGCGATTTTTTATAAAATGCTTAATATGACCTGAAACGTATGCAAAATAAATTTGAGACGATTTTGAGCATTTAAAAATTTTGCGCGCGCACTGACGCGCGGACGTACGCGCACGCGCGCGTTTTTTCACCTGAAATTAACCGGACTGATATTAACCTTAATCATGATAAATATGAATGAAAAATATCTTTTGGTTATGAAGATATGATCATGAGATGATTTTCAGAAAATTTCACAAAATGGCGCCTAGATGACGTCATCAGTCAAGGTCAAGGTTGAAAACCTTACCGTGTCTTGTCCATATGCCTATACATATGTGTGTAAAATATCAAAGCATTTGATTGAACTATTTCAAAGTTATCTTGCTAACAAAAAAGTGGCAAGAATTAAGAAAAATAAATAAATAATAAATAATAAATAAATAAATAAAGGCAATTTTAACAAAAATATAAGGTGGTCTGTATTAGATACAGCCCACCTGATAATACTGGATATTTGTATAGCGCACATATCCACCCTGCAGGGTGCTCAAAGCGCTCCAATATTACCCCGGCTCTGCTAGAAATTAATTGATTAATTTCAAGACTATTTAGATTAATCAATAAAGCTCTCAGGAGATATCAACTATATATTTAAAGAATAAATCATATTGTAAAAATCTTTCTTGAACTTAGAGGTAAACCAAATTATTTATATTATGACCGATATTTTATATATGACCACGCATTCCCAAATTGGTGTAGTTTCAACTGTCTTTGATAAATTACTGAAATGAACATTGCCTTATTTTATAGAAATGGTTGCAAAAGATTTATACCTAAGAAAAAAATCTGAAAAGACAAAGGCAGTTAGGACATATTAAAACAATAAGGTTTTCACAAGCGGGAAACGTGCACATTTACTGCAAGGCTTTTATGAAAAGTCTAAATAAAACGAATATCACTTTGGTTCTGAAATCGACATCTTACAGATGATAACAGCACATAGATTTGAGTTTATGGGACTACATAGTCACGATGTGGTGTCAAAAAGTATCAGGAGACATTTGAAATTTTAATGGCCACTTTTACAGTAAAAATATATATATATATCCGTTACACATACTCACATCCACACGCACATAAAACACTTTCTCCTTAAGTAGTGTCTACGTCATGGAAATTATAGTTAGTATTATAAGAATACCGTTTTATTGAATCAACATATAGACAGTAGTATAAATACATCACATACAATCATACATCATTTATGTTATCAATATCATTAATTGTATCATTATGGGGGCTGAAAATCGGTAGGCTCTATTGATACATTACTCTTGTCGACAAGCGCTAATCTATTCTTAGGACTTTAAATTAAATAAATAAACAAGATAAAACTATTCCTGCTTCTATAGGAAAACCCACGGTACTGTTAAAATCAATTCCCACAAGACGTGGTCTCCGTTTCGTAATACTACGAATTGATCGTTTATATATGCGACCTACTTCTTTTATTTAAGGAAGCGGGAGGATATATCATTTTAAACCAAAGTTGCCGATTCAGAAAAACTCCGGCTCTAAGAGCTATGTGCTTAATATTAGATGCGGCCAGTAATTTGACCTTTCCACATGTAACTCTCCAAATTGATATTAATTTCCTCCAGTTTGATACAGCGACATTAGTCAAATTTGAGTTTTATTCGCTCATCGGCATCAACCTTCTTAAATGACACTAGCCTCATTGTAAATTTGTACTGTGTTTCAATTATTGAGTTATCTTCAAGTAGATTTATCACAGGGATAAAACCATTTTGCATTGGCAGAAAATTTGGTTATTTATCAGCGACGATATCTATTTTGTGTATGTATGATTTTCTTTGTTGGTTTATTTGTTATTAGGTTTTTTGGTTTTGGTTCATTTGTTTTCTTCTTTATTTATCAACCACGACGTAGTTGTTGTGACAGGTGTTTGTATCATCATCATCACCACCAACCCCATCATCACCGCCGCCCTCATCACCATCGCCACCACTATCACCATTATCAACAATATCTTCATTATCATTATTAATATTACCATCATCACCATCACCATCACCATCACCATCACCACCATCATCATCATCAGTATCATCATTATCATTAAAACCATCATCACATCATCACTGCCACCATAAACGCCATCATCATTCCTATCAAAATCATCATCACCAACAACCAAATGCAAAAAACGAGACGAGAAACAAACGCTGAAATCTCCATAATTACTGTCAGTGAACTCAACCGAGTTTTCGAATAACGTATTCCATTCTTCATTTTCACAGAAAATGGTAATTGATATTAAAAAAGGCCTCAAGGAAGACAGAGAAAATAACTTGTTTATGATTTTGGGAGAACGCGTGTTTTTCCTCGAAGCCATATACACTGAAAGAAGATGATTAGGAGGGAGAAGAGCGGGTGTGACAGGAATAGACAGCGAGAAAGAGAGAAGGGAGAGAACGAGATAGAGAGAAGGGGTGAGAGAGAGGGAGAGAAAGAGAGAGAAGGGGAGAGAGAAATATGTGAGAGAAAGAGAGAGAGACAGAGAGAGGGTGAGAGACAGAGAGAGAGAGAGAGAGAGAAAGAGAAAGAGAGATAGAGAGAGAGAGGGGGGCAGGCAGACAGACAGACAGACAGACGGAGAGAGACGGACAACCAGACAGAAAGAGAGATAGATAGAGAAGAGGTGACGAGAACAACATTATGTAATTAGACAGGGAAAAGTTTTTTTTTATCGTCTCCGACAGACATACTTTATTATAGGAAGACTTATACGAACATCAAATAAACTAACTATACTTTATATCGAAGACAAATACTGTATTTTATGATTACAGAAAATTACATTCGAGCGTCGGCCCCGCTGGCACGATGTGCCCTAACGATTATCACGGTAGAATTCATCCTCCGTCTATTTCTTCAATGTGTGGTACAGGCAAAAAGTTGTGGTACAGGCAAAAATTATCTTCGGCTTTCTCATTTGTTAAATTTTCGAGGAAAATCAAAAGACCTTTCCCCTCTAACCCACCTAACCTCCCCCAAACAAAATTGGTTGCTGAAATTGAATGCCCTTATAAAGATTTAATTCCAAAAATGACGGGAAGTAGCTGGAAAGTCTATTTGGACCAAAAATCGATGCCATTTGTGTGTGCATGTTTGTCCCATCTGCCCATTTTATGAGTGCAGTTCATGTGACTTCCGGCAAGGTCGAGTCAATTATTTTCTTCATTTTGATGATTCGAACTCGTTATAGCAAACAAAAATTCTGTATGATCATACTTTCCCAATCCTTTCCTTTTTCGTAATGTAATCAAATCATGCACAAATCTTTATTAAGTGTCTCATTACAAATTATTTCATTCACCTGTGACGATTATTGTATGTCAATAGTCAGAATGCGAAATCCATTAATTACGTTTTGTAGGACAAGCAATCATATTATGTTGTCCTACCCAGAAACAACTAGCGTATGTAATTTGCATTCTGATTATTGAAGTACAATTATTAGTATTAAACAGATGAATTAAATATTTTCTAACATGGCACTTAACAAAGTGCATTAAATTTGATTACATTACGAAAATGGTCCATTTGTTTTGTCTCTTTTACGATGCAATGACATGACTAGTCCTCAATGATAGCTTTAAAGGTATAGACCAGTTTTGGAAACGCCCCCTCTCAAAAAATGAATTAGAAGCTCGTATTACCAATCACGTGAAAGAATATGTTTTGACTAATACGTGATGATTCACATTTTGCCGGGAAACCGCCTACTAAATGATATATTTGGTAAATTCTCATATCGATCCGGCCTGGAAAGATATCCTAAATGCACTTCGTCATTGAACATTTGGGCTTTTATTTCTGCTTTTTTGCGAATTTAGGTTGAAGTATTGCCATCTAAACCTCTGAAGGCAATATTTAAACAATATAGAATGGATATCTTGCACCCAAAACCCTTGAACCGCAATTTTATCACTACCGGTCTATATCTTTAACGAAGCCCTTTTAGCACAAATCCTGGCTCTTACTCACACCACTCTCTGTCCTCATCTCGGCATGTGTGAGGGAATGAACTAGGCTTTAATGAGTATCATAGCAAGGCTAATGACTCATCCACCGGATTTAACATGGTGACGTCAGGGATCACGTGATGTCTGCCGTATTTGCCTTTTTTTCACCGTGGCCGCCAGAAACCCCTTATATTGTAGGCTCTTGAGCCGGACACTGGTAAACGCATTACGGTGGATGATGGATGCAGGAAGATGATTCTTCTTAGCGTTCGCTTTTCATCCTTCACTTCTCCCATCCCAGAGACATCCCAACGGTTTAAGTTGTACCCTCCTCCATTTATTTTTCTTTCCCTATGCCTCTCTCTCTCTCTCTCTCTCTCTCCCCATCTTTCTCTCGTTCTCTCTCTCTCTCTCTCTCTCTCTCTCTCTCTCACTCTCTCACACACACACACGCACACAAACACAAACACACTCGCAAACTCTCACAACCACATTCTCTCCGTCCTTTTCTCTCTTTCTTTCTCTCCCACACAACCAAACACACGCACACGCACACTAACACACACTCACCCACATATATATTTCCTAATTTGTCAGAATCATTTGCCCTTTCTTTCTCATTCTCATTCATTCTCTCTCACACACACATATACGCGCGCACACACACCAACAAGCTCTCTCTCTCTCTCTCTCTCTCTCGCTCTCTCTCTCTCTCTCTATCTCTCATATCTTCTATATATTCTTTGATCTGATCTGAGACCCCTTTCTCTCTCTCTCTCTCTCTCTCTCTCTCTATCTCTCATATCTGCTATATATTCTCTGATCTGAACTGAAACCCCCTTCCCTTTCTTTCTCTCTCTATCTCTCATATCTTCTATATATTCTCTGATCTGATCTGAGACCCCCCCCCCTTTTTTTTCTCTCTCTCTCTCTTTCTCTCTCTGTCTCTCCCTGTCTCTCTGCAATGGGTCTCTCCTGCTATTACATCCTCCTAACTGCCAATTTCGTATCATGTTTCGTATCTTCCACGACATCGACTGATCAGAAGCAAAGGTCGGGAAAATTAGGCTGCGCATTCCCTCATCTTATTTTCATTTTATTCCAGCAAGCAGACACTTGTTTCAATGGCTGTTCTACTGCGAATCCGTGCATATATAAAATGCAAACACAACAAACATAAGAAAGTACAATACGTATACAAGAACGAAAGTAAAGAATGATATATTTGTATATAAGATCAACAGAAGGATAATAAAAAAAAAAAATGAGAAAATTGAATATACAACTAATTATGTGAATAAAAAAACATCAGAAAAAAACGCAGATGATGATATTATAGAAAATAAATGAAATATAAAACTATCAATCTATCTATCTATGTTTTATAGCTTGGATGCCGTTGGGGCAACAATGAAATGGACCTAATTGGGACACAGATTCTGCACAACTTCCTGTCTTCAGCTGTAATATCAGTCCATGTCCTAGTTAATGTGCCCCTCTCGAATCTCCCGTCAGTTCATCCTTGCAAGATGGAGACTAGTATACAAATGGTACACAGCAGTCAGAGTATTAGTAAGAATTATACGATGATGACGTGGATCCTAATCAAATTATTGGTTGAAAGCGTACACGTGACCTGGCATTTATTTTTGCTTAACGCGTAATTTGGATATTGACCGGTCATTATTCCATTCTAGTGACCGGTCATTAGAAAAATCATGTTATAAAACATCATTTTAGAAAACAAATAAAACATCATCTTAAAGAACAAATAATACACATCAGTTAGGACATTAGTAAGAATTATCCATACAAGGTACCTTTGGAACAGTCTAACACGCCCGAGGCGGTAGGCGAGGGTGTTTGGACTGTTTTGGATTTACCGAGTGTGGGTAATTTTACTAATGCCTGAACAAAAGGATGTGTATTATTTGTTATATAAGATGATTTTTTTTTTCTTTAAATGATGTTTTATAACATGAGTTTACTAATGACCGGTCATTAGCAAAATTACGTGTTAGGCAAAATAAATGCCTGGTCACGTGAGAATTAAAAACAAAATAGGAATCGAGCATGCCATCTGAAGTGGTATAAAACTTTGACGGAGTGAAGAACAACGAGCAACCAGTGGAATAAAAAGCAGACACATTTCGAATACAGTTGTAATGAAAATACAGGGCCGATAAACATTAGTGTTTGTTGTTAAAAAAAAACGTTTTCTGTACTTTCATGATCCAAGACTTCAATCGATGACGGTAGCATCTACTTTTTCCCGTTCATTAATCCTAACTATATATTAAGAGATAAGTCAGAACGAAAGTTATCCCTCATCATTAACATAATTGCGAATGATTTGACACATTTTCTTATCGTGAGTATTGAATATACATGGTCGGCTTACTTTGTATCTATGGTAAAAAAATAGAGAGAAATCAGAAGCGGATCTAGAGGGGGGGGTTGGGGGGGTTGCAACCCCCTCCTTGGGCGCCCCCCCCCCCCAAAAAAAAAAAAAAAAAAAAAAAAAAAGGAAAAAAAAAAGAAAAAAAGAAAGAAAAAAAGAAAGAAAAAAAGAAAGAAAAAAGAACGCACGCTGGAGAGAAACCCTTTCAAGTGCAAATATTGTGAGAAGATATTCAACTCATCTGGTAACTTAACCAAACACATGATAACTCTGGATATAACTATGTATTAAACTGTTACTTGATTTAAAAAGACGTTATCATGCACTGCTTTTTATGGTCTCCATTGTGTTAATAGATGCCAGGAAAACATCACTTACGGGGTTCAAATAAACACCCCCCAAAAAATCGGCTCGCCGCTTCGCGGCTCGTGGACGATGCTCCGCATCGTCATTATTTTGGTCAAACCCCCCCCCCCCTTAGCAAAAAGCTAGATCCGCCCCTGGAAATAATCATCAAATAATGGTCTCAGACATCATTTCGTATTTGTACTCCCCTTGCAGACACAGTGTAAAATTGTCGAGAATCTACTTAATTTTTTAAACATCACTTTATTGTTCAAACTTGCACATCAAAGGAAAAGATACCCAGGACAATTTCATTTTACTGGAAATATAAAAAAATAAAAATAACTAATTTTACCATTTTCAGTTAATGCAGTCTCCTATGGTGATTCAAAACGTGGCCTCATCTAATGTATCGCTCCATCGATTTTCCAGCTTCCCATTTTCATCATGGTCCCAATGTTGGAGTGTCTTGTTTATGCATGTGGCATGTAGCTGCAGTGAGTGGGATCAAATGTGATCGCGGGAGAGACATTAGTGGGAAATACATACTGCGATGATTGATCCGCCGTTTACCGTTTGCTCTAGCAGATGAATAATATCATCCCCTCTCTGCTCACTCACTCTCTCTCTCTCTTTCTCTCTTTCTCTCTTTCTGTCTGTCTGTCTCTCTCTCTCTCTCTCTCTCATTGCGTCTTTCCCTCTGTCATTCACTAATACTATGTATTTTTTTGTTATCTCTCTCTCTCTCTCTGTCTATCTGTCTCATTGCGTCTCTCTCTCTGTCATTGACTATTACTATGTATATATATTTTTTATATCTCTCTCTCTGTCTATCTGTCTCATTGCGTCTTTCCCTCTGTCATTCACTATTACTATGCACCTCTCTTTCTCTCTCTCTCTCTCTCTATATGTCTCATTGCGTCTTTCCCTCTGTCGTTTACTATTACTATTGTATTTTTAGTTAAATCTCTCTCTCTCTCTGTCATCTGTCCATGGACCTACTATGATCTGTCTCATTGCGTCTTTCCCTCTGCTATTCACTATTACTATGTATTTTTCTCTCTCTCTCTGTCTCATTGCGTCTTTCCCTCTGTCATTCACTATTACTATGTATCTCTCTCTCTCTGTCTCATTGCGTCTTTCCCTCTGTTATTCACTATTACTGTGTATTTTTTGTTATCTCTCTCTCTCTCTCTCATTGCGTCTTTTCCTCTGTCATTCACTATTACTATGTATTTCTCTCTCCCTATCTCTCTCTTTCTCTTTCTCTCTCTCTGTCTATCTGTCTCATTGCGTCTTTCCCTCTGTCATTCACTATTACTATGTATTTTTTAAAAATCTCTCGCTCTCTTTCTCTCTCTCTCTGTCTATCTGTCTCATTGCGTCTTTCCCTCTGTCATTCAATATAACTAGGTATTTCTCTCTCTTTCTCTCTCTCTCTCTCTGTCTCATTGCGTCTTTCCCTCTGTCATTCACTATCACTTGTATTTTTTTTCTCTTGAAATATCAATTCTTTGCTATGACTGTCCTTGTCCCATTGTTTTGTTTGTTTAGTTGGTTGGGTGGTTGGTTAATTGGTTGGTTGGTTAGTTAGTTGGATGGTTAGTTGGTTAGTTAGTTGATTTGTTGTTTTCGGGGTTGGTTGGTTTGTTTGTTTGTTGGTTGGCTGGTTAGTAAGTTTGTCGATTTTTTTGTTTGTTGGTTGGTTAACTTGGTTTGCTGGTTGGTTTGTTAGTAATTGCGATTTTCATCGTCTTAATCTGTTGTTCAGAAACCGTTCTCTCTCTCTCTCTCTATCTCTCTCTCTCTCTCTCTCTTTCTAGGTATCTCTGGCATATTATATCTGTTTCTCCATTATACCCATCTCCCTGTATCTTATCGCAAGCTTTCCTCAGCATTGTGTAGTACAGTGTGTGTGCGTGTGTGTTGGTGTGTGCGTGAGTTTCTGGTACCTATTGTCTTTCGTTCTATGACTTGTAATGTCCTTTTGTCTGTCTGTCTACCCTTGTCCTTTTGTCTGTCTGTCTGTTGATTTAGGCATGTTTGTGTTCGTTTTAGATTTTTTTTCTTCTAATATTTGTTTCATGTTTTGCTCTCGATTTGTCTTCTACCTACGGATCTCGTTCAATCATACTGAATACGCATCAAATTAAGCACGAAAAGAGAAATGGATACACAAAATCAATCCTACTTCAGATGTATTCATCAGGTTGCCTCAATGCTACATTTCATGGTTATCTCGTATACACCAATATCTTGACTTGCTGGGCTGGCATTAATTGAGATTTCATGAGACGGACGAAATGTTCATGTCAAACGTGAATGAATGATGTGAAGTACGTGCGATGACGGATTGAGAGTTGGGAGATATGGTCAATGTATAATGCCAGGCTTCGAATAATTACGTCTCTACTTGTGATTATAATGGCACTCGCGTGGTAGTAATCTATTTTTGTTTATTTCCTGCTCATCTTGCTCCTCCATCTCCCCCTCCTTCTTCTCTTCTTATTCTTCTCCTTCTTCTTCTTCTTCTTCTTCTTCTTCTTCTCTCTTTCTCTCTTTCCTCTATCTTATATTACCGCTTTCTCTGGGCTCCTCGAGGTCTCTTCTGCTCACTATTGTCTGTCCCTATGCTTCTCTCCTTCTTTAAACTCTCCCCCTCCCATCTGTTCTCTTTTCCCCAAAACTCTTAAAATTCATACCCCCTCATATTTCTCTATCATCCCCCCTCTCTCTCTCTCTCTCTCTCTCTCTCCCTCTCTCTCTCTCTCCATTTTCTAAATCATCTCTACTCGCCCTTGTCCTTCCTTTCCTGTCATTCTCCTTTTCTCCTCAAATTTCATCCCTCCCATTTGGTATAACTATGGACCTACGAAACCGTTGCTCTCGCTCCCTCTCGCACACTCACACACACATACACCCATTCACCCAACCATCCACCATCTTCATCTCTCCATCTATCTCTCCCCTCCCCCCTCTCTCTCGCTCATTCTTTCTCTCTCTCTCTTATCCTTCCTTTCTGTTCATCGTCAAATCAATAATGCACTCTCAACATGAATGTGTATTTCGAGTGCGTCACCCGACATTTAATTTCATTGATTGAGTATATCGACCAAGCGAAAATTAATTAGCGTCTGTTTGTAGATACTTCCCTAGGGAACGTCAATTGTGCGACGTTCCGAGTGAAAAATTGCTTATAAAACACAAATACCACTATACCGGCCTTCTCCGAATATTAATAATCTCGTTCCAAACTAAGCTTCCCACGCCATCAATTTTGTGGTTATCATTATCATTATCATTGTCTTTCTCCCTATTTTTGTCGTTCTCGTTGTAATTGTTGATGTCGTTGTTGTCGTCGGCGTTGTATTAGTCATTGTTTAGATTTAAATAAAAAAAGATAATCCATGAATTGGGATTTTATCCTCAGAAATTGCGCATCATTCTGTCGCAAACCTCAAGTTGTGATAATTCATTATGTTCTTTGAACATTAGATAATCATTTAAAGCCGATGCAAATTCCTATATCTTGAAGCTTTGATATGAGTTCCTCTACTTATTATCGGAACGCTCATAAAACGAAATTCAATAAGTTTTCCCCTGTGGACCTTTTAAATACCAGGCTCATAACTAAACCGCTGTCGAGTCTGAAACGTCATTAATTAACAGGATTTGCGGACACTCAGGAATTACGAGCACTAATCGTGGAGTTTGGACAAGGCATATAGTGAGTGCAGACTCCTTTCCTTATGGGGAGGGCGAGGATTTTCCGTGATTTATTCTTTACAAAATAATTTAAGAGTCGATTTCCCTGATTTCCCGTTTCTGAAGGGGAGCTAATTTTCCAGGATTCCCAGGATTTCCATGATAGCTTGGAACTCTGAAGGTACTGCTTCCCCCAACCGCCCCTTTACCCGACCCTACTCCGTATTCATATAATTCTATCCAGGGAAAACATACTTAACAAATTTCGGGGGCTACTTTTCAAGGCTGCTTGCATGAAAATAAAACTCTTTATTTTGTTTTATATTGAACTCTATGCAATTTTGTTGGGCTCTTTTATGACTTTCGGGGGCTCTTTAGGGCATTTCGGGGGCTAATTTGCCCTGAGCCCCCCAAATATTTTTTCACTGATTCTATCATCATGATACTGCCTTTACTTTGATCGACCGAGCTCACAGTGGATCCAAATACAGTGAAACCTGTCTATAAAGACCACCCGAGGGAGACACTTGAAAAGTGGTCTAAATAGGCAGGTGGTACAGGCGTTTATAGTACATGTTTCAATGAGAAACCATTTTCAAAGGAAACAAAACAGGTGGTCTTTGTAGACAGGTGGTCACTAGCGCAGGTTTGACTGTGCAAGTATTTTCTAAATTTGTTTTTTTCAAACCTTTTGCAGCTAGTATCCCTCGATAACAGAGCAAGTGGTATCGTCTACCGTTCGATCGGTCGTCTGCCAAATAACCACATGATATGGAATACATTTCATAAATTTGAGGGATATATTACTCAATTCACGTCATACCGTATACCTAATACTGCAACGACCCGCCATGCAAAGGGATGAATGTCAGAATTGGGTTTGGGCTGCCGTCTTGATTCTATCTAGATGATTGTGAAAGTCCCATATATTTGCTTTTCTCGTCTTGTAAAAGGTCTTGGCATGTTTATATGTTACATTATTTTCTGCATTACGTATTGTTCGAAAATCTATATTGCATATCGACTAGTTTGAGAATGTGGTATATATGGGAAGTTGACAAGAAATGTCCTTAAGACGCCCCACAACGTTCATTTTAGTCGTCATAATATTTAACAAAGTTTAAATTTGTACAAAAATGTAACGAAATACAAGTAAATGTTGCTATTCCATTGATCGACTGTAAAGAATTCAATACAATTGTTAGGAGTAGACTGCAATAATGCGTCCGATGTAGACAAATTGCTTTGTAAACCATTTCACATAAGCAGAAAAGAAATGAAATGATAAATAGATTGCATTATAACAGAAATTATTCATCGTATCCTCGGCTCGTACATTTAATTTGGATGTGATGTGATGCGTAAAACAACGAATAAGGCATTATGTCAGATAACGAGGAACCAATTAATTCAATATTTCGCCCTATTTATTATAGTATCGTGAATAAAAAAAACGGTGTCAGGCAATTTCCCGTCCTTTGTTATAACTACTTCTCATTTTCCTCTCATTTCTTCCTTCCCATTTTAGTTATGTTCACCTTTCCTTATAACATTTATTCATTTATTAATTAATTTATTTTATTTATTCAAAAATATTTAACCAAGATGACAATATCAGCCATAGCTATTTTTTCACACTGGTCCTGTATATACATTGTAGCATACACAAAAACAATGAACTAAGGCAAAACATAAAATACAGAACAGGGATATTAAATAATGACATTATATGAAATAACCAGCGACTAGAGACATGGATGTAAATTTTAGATTTACCAAGAATCTCAAAATGAGATAATCCAACGATTTGAAAAACAGTGAAAATAAATTAAACATGACTAAATTAGTTATATCTCTATTCAAGTGAAGGATCAATTTATGTTGAATATTTCGAAATATATTTACCTAATGAAAATATATTTTATTAACCGCCAACGTAAAATTTTGAATATTGCTTTTACCCGGGGAAAAAATTAGGGAAAGTCATTGTTAATGAAGTTATAGTAGCATAATTAGGGATACAACGATGGCACTAAAGAAGCAGATTTGGGGGGGGGGGGGGGGGGAGAGGTGGGAGCGAGTGCAATTCAATCATGAATGTCAAACACCTTTTTTAATTTTTGAAAGGTTCTATTTTAAGCGTTACAATCTTCATGATGATATGCGATACATAGGAAATATATATATAATAGAACAAAAAGTAGGCCGGAATGGAAGGACTGGGAGATGAAGTGAATTATATTTAAAACGTGAGGATACTTACCAAATACATCATTATGGAGTACTATCTCTCTCTCTCTTCCTATATTTCCTTCCTACTGTCACTAATGGACAACTGAATAAAATCGTAGTCTGCAGAAACATACTCTAATTCGAGACTTTACGCACATTTCCTTAAAAGCCCCGAGCAGAGTCTAGCTCTGTCAGTTTCTCCATGAATTTCGGAATGTCCGGAGCAGCTAAAGTACGTAGCGTATGCAGTATACCGGCAGCCTAGGCCAAAAAAAAAAATTGTTTGGTTGTCCTCGATTGCTTTTCTGGAGTAGGGGCGGGCGGGCGGATATTTTTTTTTTTTTTTAATTCAGTTTGTGTGTGTCTTTTTTTTTTTCTTTTTTTTTTCCCCCTTTTTTTTATTTTTTTTAAATAATTTGTTTTCCATAAAAAAATAAATAATTGGGATTGTCAAGCATTTAAACAAACAAAGTCTATAAAACACTTTAATATGGTAAAAGACTAGTTTAATGTACAATGAATATCAAGACCAACACAGAAAGTATTTTGGGCTTTGAAATACAGCACCTTTTAAATCTCCATTGTACTACTTATAGCTGCTTGCGCCCTCTATGTAGCAAACAATGCCTAATCGGTGACCATTGGTCCCCCATGATCCTCTTTATCTTATATTAACTGAGAGCTGATTTGATGAGATAACCACCTGTCCAGTGACCTTGCAGGGTGGTCTAATCCCTCCTGTAAACTAGTACAGATGGGCTTTAAAATGAGTTTAAGAATGCTCAGAACCTGATTTGAATGAACGGCATTTTGACATAGAAAAATAAAAATGGCAAGTTTAATAAATACCTAATTGCGTACTGAAAAGACCAAACTGGCAACGGGACGCATTTTGGTCCTTGCAAATGCGTGAAATGGTATGTTTGGCATTAAAGATTGCTCCTCCCAAAAAAAAAAAAAAAAAAAAAAAAAAAAAAAAAAAAAAATGAATACAAAAATTAAAAAAAATATATTAAAAAAAAAAAAAAAAAATACGAGCGGCCCGAAAATGACGGGCGGGCGGTCGAGGACAACCAAATGATTTTTTTTTTGGCCCTAGTGCAGACACTATTACGCACAGCTGCGACAGACAAGGGTCTGTGACTGGAAACTAATCGCATGGTCCTATCTTCGCATTGACGTCATAATGGGGTAAGAAGGGAAGAAGGCGAAAATGGTTGTTTTCTTATCGCGAAGTACATCTCTGGTTCTGCATGCCTTTTTAGTCTGCTTTTTATCTATTTCCTCTCCTTCAATATAGCACGACTTTCTCCACTATGTTCTCTTTCTTTCTCGCTCAGCTTCACACTCTCTCTCTCTCTCTCTCTCTCTCTTTCAGAGTTTCAGCCTTTGCTAGGCCTTCCTTCACCACCCCATTATAATTTCTCTCATAAGCAGTTCTATTCTGTCTGCCTTTCTTGTATTTCATTTGTCTTAAATTATCCGTATTTCTTCCTTTGATTTTCTCCCCTTTCTTCCTTGCTCTTCCTCTCTTTCTTTCTCCTTATCAAAGCCTTCCGTCATTATTCCCCTTCTAAGTGAATATCTCCTTCCCATAGCGGTGTAGAGGTGTTGTGGTACAGTGGTTCATTCACTTGACTCTCAATTCAAGGGGTGAGGGTTCGAATCCCAGCTCGTCACTTAATACATTCTCAGGTCATTTAACCACAGTGGTCACTCTCTATCACAAAGGATAAATTTGATACCTAGAAAAGGCGGAGGGTAGTAATAATTGCAGGGCCCACATGAAGAGCAGTATTGGTACTGATGTGGTTATCCTGTGTCATTAAAGCCTAAATATTACAACTTTTTATATTACTACAGTTTTGTACAAAACATCACTAACACAAGTAATTGCTATAGGCATCGCATGTCAACTATAGCAATTTCCAATGTCGGTAAAGGGAACCAGAGAGCAACAATATGTTTTGATATCTCATGTCAATCCATGCATTTAAAGATCGCTTTTCTAGTCACAGTTTGTTGGGCTATTTGAACCCCCGTAAATGATGTTTTCCTGGCATCTATTAACATCTAGTAATACTGTGTGGGTCTGGACACATGATGGCGTTTTTCTATGCTTAAACCTCCTTACCCCTCCCCCGTAGATCCGCCCCTGCATTATTTTCATGAAAAAGCTTTGCATTTAATCTAGGCTCCTCAAATTTTACAATGATTTTACATCACCTGCCGTCTATACATTTCCCTCAAAACCCTTCCCTTATCTACCATTCATTTTAACATACCTTTTTAGATTAAATAAATGAATAAATGGATAAATAATTAAGAATAAACCATGTCTCTCCCCAGGTATGGGTGGACGATTCCGAGTCCCTGAAATACTTACTAATTCCATTACTTACGGGGGCTGCCGGCTGCACCACGAAGCCCCGGCCGCACGTCCGCCTTGCATTGTTTTGCACTTGAACTCTTCTGTTTGTGTCAAATTAATTGTTTTCAATGTAAGTATGGAACAAATACTTTTAAACAAAATCAAAGAAGAACAAATTAATTAGAAAATAAGGAGGCCAATGAAGCCATACAGTTTATTCAGGGGTTAATTACTCATGATGTGCATTGAATTTCACACCTACTGTTGTTTTGAACAAATTACACTTATTTTTAAACTACTCTTCCGAAGTTGATAAAGGTCAAATAATGTCCCGAAACCCTACACAAGTATCTCAAGATAACAACGTACCCACGTGCATACTGATTCACGTGGTTTGGAGCTTATTATGTCAGGTAGTTCATGATATCCGGGTCAAACCACTTTACCGAATCCAAAACCGACCGATAACTATAGATTCTACCATGTTCTACAAAAAGATATTAAACAGATTGATGAATGATGATGAAACATCTTCTCTCATAATACCCCGATCGCATCTTCAAGACTGACACAACATCTATAAAGTGTGCATGGCAATCAGTGGCGGATCCAGGATTTTTCAATAAGGGGGAGGGGGGAGCACTAATTTTTTTTCAGGCTCAAAGGGGGCGGGGTTAAACACTCCTTTTTTTATCAACTCCCCCTCGAGCAAATTTTTTTAAAATTTTAAATAAATACTTTTTTACCTGTTTTTTGCCAGGGGGCCGGGCCCGTCGCCCCCCCCCCGGATCTGCCCCTGATTGCAATCACCTCGATGGTCCCAGAGATGCAGTTTTCAGTCAATTGGAGAGTTGTTCATGCCGTGTATTATTATGCCAATTTAGGTCCCATATAAATCGTGTTGGGATTACGTTATACCTCATTGATAATGTTCGCACGTTTCAAAAGGTAATGAACAAGAATATTAATTTCCTGGGGCTGATTTTTTAAAATTAGTTTTGATCGCGCTTATCTATTATTATTGTCATTATTACTATTATCATTATCATTATTATTACAGTTATCATCATCATTGGGCATTGTTATCCTTACTCTTACACTCAATTATCTATGTTACACTATAACTTTGAAATTTGTTTGGATTAAAATCAATAAAATTTAAATTTGAATCATCATTTTGTATACCGGCTATCAATGGTAAAGCTACGCTCATTCAAAATCATGCTATGCTTTTCTTGAAATCGACTACATTCGACTTCAATATTTCCCATACCCACCCGTTTCTGATCGGCGGCACATCCTCTAGGCTACAGTAACATAAAGCCTCAATTCAAAGATAATACAATCAGCAAACTAATTAACACCGTAATTTGATAAATGCCCAGAAGCGTCGGAATTGCCTTCGATCAGCCTATCTATCATCCAGCATCATAATTTGATATATTAGCAATTAAAGCATGAACAAACGCGAAATTAGATGCACCTAACAGCGCCCATGGATGTTATATTATTATGCAGTAACGCATCAAAACATCAGTCTGCAAAATGTATGCTATGATTATTTGTCGGCATTGTTTCGTTGCGGGGAGAAATAGCATAGCATTGGTATTATATTGTGTTGTCTGGAATAAATAGATGGTAATAATTGTCCTTCATGTATGATGTATGTTCACCAACTAATTCAATTATGGCAGCGATGATGAATTAGCCATTAAATGTTTAATGTAATTAAATACAATCACGAGTTCTGTCCATATACAATTGAATTGCAAAAGTAAGAAACCTTCTAAAAGCGATTGGGAAAGGTTGATAATGTACAGTACTTCATAAATAAGTCGTGTTTTTAGAATATTAACAATAATTACCAATCTACCGAATCTTGAAGAAAATGATATGAACTTAATTTGAATTGAATTTTATTCATTTCCATATTTCCATAAAAAAAAATATATATATATACATTATACATGATATACATAGTCATAATTATTCAACACAATCATGACATACTAAACATTAGGGGATACAAATCAGCAAGAACAAAAGCAATAATACAGAATAACATTGAAATGACACAAACAAATTAATGTCAATATTGGGGGATTATAAAAAGTGATCAATTCATAGCATAACCACTTGTTTGTATTGATACATGTTTGGAACAGAAGGCAAAACAAAACAACTTCAGAAATAAATAATACAATTTAGTTGAGGTGAATGATTCACGCAGAAATTATTTGGTACACATGACAAGTAAGGTCCTGGTTGCTTCAATGGGATCATCATGCACCGTGTCAGTGTGTAGAAGACTGCTAATGCGGTGGTCACATCCCGCCGTACTTGCAAGTGCGTGCTGTCTACGTGCAGAAACGTGGGCAAAATGTGGGTATCGGTACGTGGTGAGTACCGCCTCCGTACGGATTTGGGAGCACGCAGACACACCGTAGCACTTTTAGTGCACGAGGAACTTTCGCTGCGTTCGAGCTACCGATTCACCCCCAGTGCGCGTGACGTGCGTGCCCGGTACTGCCAACGAGCGCACAACGCACTGACTCCGTGCGTTTTTAAATTTGTTTCCCACGATCACTTGCTCTACGGAAGGCGCACTTACCACGTGCGTGCTGCGCACGTGATAAGCGCGTGGTCCGTGCTTACTCGCCACTTCCCCAGTTCAACTTTCTAATGAGCACGCAGAACTCACGTGGACCGTACCGAGTAAGCACGTGCTCCGCACTTACAACGCACGTTGTGCGCACTAATTTATGCAGTATACAAAAGCCGAGCCGACGGAAGAGTGCCAACATTTCGTCTCCAAGATGGCGCCGAAGAAGACACAGAATAAGGGGTCAGCTGCATCTGCAGCTCAAAAGGCAGCGGATAAGAAGGCCAGAGAGGCCCAACAGAAACGGGCCGCGGAAGATGAGGGGGCCAGAGAGGATGAGGAGAGGAGGAGCGAAAAAGAGTCAGATGGTGACGCCAAAGCGTCTGATCATGAGGAGGGTGCTGCTGGTGGATCGGAGAAGGGGTCACATGAAAAGGGTGTAACAAAGGAAAAGGCCAACTGCTCGTTCTCGGCGAAACAGGAGGAGCGCCTGGTTGAGTTCTTCTCGGTCAATCCGGTCTTCTCCGATAAGTTTCCCAGGGTTTTCCCTTCCCTTGAGGCCCGTTGGCCGACCATCTGGTTGGGTTCGGTCATCTGCACATCCTCCCTCCAGGCCCAGGGGACCACGTTGCCATCCTCATCCTCGTGGTCCAAATTAAGGTCCTGTAGTCCGGGCCGGCGCTTTCGCAGCCAATTGTGAAGGGTGAGGCAGCCCAACACAACGCGAATCACCTTGTCCGGCTCCAACAGCAGGGTGGTGAGTAGGCACCGCCACCGGTGAGTCAATATCCCGAAGCCGTTCTCCACAACCCGACGGGCCCGAGAGGTCCGATAGTTCATCACGCTCTCTTTTTGGGTCATGGCACGGCGACTGTATGGCTTCAAGAGCCACTTTCGCAGGGGAAAAGCATCATCGCCTACGATGAAGTAGGGAAAGTTCCGGTCGTCGCCTGGAAGTGGATCCGGTGCTGGGAATCCAATGGTGTTGTCCTCCAGTGCCCCCCGGAGGGTGGACTCGTTGAACACGCAGGCGTCTGAGGAAGAGCCGTTTGCCCCCACCTTGCACCACAAGAAGGAATAGTTAGCATCCACGATGGCCAGGAGCACCACAGAACAGAAGCGCTTGTAATAGAGCGATCCACTTTTATTGGGCTTCTTGATGGCGATATGTTTCCCATCGATCGCCCCATAACAGTGGTGAAAGTTCCATCGCGTTCCAAACTGGCTGGCGACGGCTTTCCACTCGTCCTGTGTGGAGAGCATGTTGAACATCTCCTCCTTATGTTCCTTGTAGATGGCGGTGCAGACCTCCGGCACGAACGTGAATATGCTGTTGTGTGCCACCCGGAAGTCGTAAATTTTAAAGCAAATACAAAGCAAAACCAAGAATTTGTTATGGCAGAAATGAAGACACACACCTTGGGCACTTGGTGATTCGAGGGGTCACTCGGAGCAGGAGCTCGGCGAAGAGATTGGGGTCCATTCGGATGTATCCGACATAGTCCCCCCGCGATTCACGCTCTAGCTCTTGGAACAACGTTTCGTACTGCCCGAAAAGCCTCCTCCTCTCGATCCATGGGCGAACCCACCATCTCCTGCGTCGGCATCTCTGTTGCCTCTCTCTCTCTCCCGTATCACGGCAAGTAATACCACGTCGTGCTCATGCGCTGCCACTTGAAGGTGTTCTTGCAGCATCAGAACCCGGAGTCTCTGCGGTGGAATGGGCGGCATCTTGAGGAGGCAGCAGCAGCTGGGACTTCTAGAGAAAATGGGAATGTCGTCCTATATACTTCGACATACCCCGACTCACCAAGTTCTTCGTACGTGCACGCACTTACAACGTGCGAGTGAGTACGGCCTCCGTAAGATAACGTGGCAACCGCACGGAGACCGTACGTTGTAAGCACGTAGTAAGCACGTTGTAAGCACGTACAACGCACTTACCACGTGCGCAACGTACGATGCACGCAACCGCCCTAGGCCAGGCGTGGCGTGCGGGCCACGTACTTACACCGTGCGTGTGACGTGCTTTGCCGGTACTCCCTCCCTGCCTTTGCCACTCCCTCCCTACGTTTTCAGAAAACGTGGCGGACGTGGCCTCCCCAAAAACCGTACGGACTAAAAACACGCACGGTGGGATGTGACCAACGCTTAAATGAAGAGATCGTGTTTCAAAACGGAGTCCCAAAGACGAAACCAAATATCCCTGAAAAGCCAAAGCTGCAGTCAGAAAATCGATTTAAGGGAGTTGAGGTTTGTCTAGACCAAACCCTTTCTTCAGTCGTCAAAGTCCGTTTTCTTCTCTCGTTATCCCCCACCCCCCCTCTCTCTCTCTCTCTCTCTCTGTATTTCTCTTTCTCTCTCACCTCTCTCTCCCTTTAATCGCATAGACTTCGTCACTTTGATCTAGTTAAAGAAAAGTGTGTTGCAATGGTATTTAACTTTTTGATATTATAGGAATACATGTAGCAATACCATGATATATAATATACAAATGATGCGCAGGTATAAGTGGGTCGTTAGGAATCGTGTAGACAATTAATTTAGGCATGTTTTAAACTCTGCTCAAAATTACCGCGTGCACACAATTCCACCGACCCACGAAATCAAACTGCGTATCATCTGTTTTATAGAATGGACTTTAATTACAAAAAAAAAAAAATTATCGGACGCATGAAATTCTTTTACCGGACGCATTAAATGTGTTACCGGACGCATACATTTTTGTACCGGACACACGACATCTTTTTACCGGAAGCAAGAAACGAAATTTAAAAAAAAATTAAAAAGAATTATAAGAATTATTTTAAAAAACTGAAACAAAACAAAAAATTATTATAGATATATCGACTGCTATAACCCATGTGCGCCAAGGGTTCATGGCAGGATAAATCGTCCCCATGAGCCTATGCAAACAGCCAGGCCTCGAATATTAAAGCCGTTGATATATCTTTTATATACCGAGTTCACACAAAAATCTACCAAGAATTCTTACCTTATCCTTTTCTTGAGTGGTAAAGACTGGTTAAAACATCACAGAAAATCTGAGACACTGTCTGTTAATCTTCGCTGGAAAGATGACTGAATGTTGCAATTATTTGGGATTCGCAGACAAAAAGCAGTGTATGGTATCCGCGCTCGCACAAAGTATGTTTTAACACGTAAACCAATCATCAAAATTTTACTATTTTCCCGGTACCCGAAATCTTTCGGGTATATCACTCTTGAACTATTAACCGTTACTGGCATTGTTCGTTTCCTTACGGGATTGCCTAAAATCACGACTCCATCTTCGACCAACCAGATGGCTAGATTTCTAAAGAGAGGTACATATCACGATTAAAAAATATTAATAAATTATAGGAATAATATTTTTAAAAACGAGAAATATCTTTGTTTAGTAGTAGTGGTATAGATTCCAAATATATATATTAGTGGGATAGATGTCCAATATGGCATATAATGCTGTTGATATCGCGTGTATCCAGTAAAATTATCTACATGGTAATTGACCAATCACATTGCAGGGATTCTTCTACCCATTCTTAAATATTTCATAACGTATTAAGCGCTATACAAAAACTGAATATTATTATTATTATACATTTCGCTACATGGAGAATAGAGGGCAAATACACATTATTGATAGAGAAAGTAGCTATTAAGCAAGATAATTAAGAGCGACAGGGAGGGGAAAAAAATAAGGCAGTCGGGCTTTTTATTATCACATCTCTATGGAGGTAATTTCATTCGTATTATAATATGCTTACACATTCTAATTATTTTCATATCATAATATAATCACACAATCCGTACGGAAGTTTCCATTTCCATCTCCGGTTCAAAGTTAATCACTCTCGTATTCGATATATACGGTATAGTTTCCCGCTCGAGAATACCTAGGTCAAGCTCATCCTTATAAGCTGGAAGAAACTCTGTGTTCTCAACTTCTTGTTTCGCCTGCGCTACGGACGGATCATAGAGGTCTCTCTCCACTTCATTCTCCAGATCTGAAAATTCTATGTAACGTGTTTTCATTGCATCAGAGTCTGACAACTTATAAGTACTAGAACTTACAATGCCATCTAGTCGCATAAGCGTGATATCTAAATTAAAACTATTTACATCAATACTCTGCAATGAATGTTCCTGACGTTCAATGAAATCTGTCATTACCTTGCTAGATTTCTTGCGGATTTCGTCAACTTCTTGTGACAGTCTTTCTCTGTGTCCCCGAAGAATCTCTGACTTTTCATGATAGGAAAACTCTATTTCACTATCCAGATTCTCCAGATGAGAATGCATATCACGCATATGTTGCTCAGCATTGGTGATAGACTCTTTGATCTGTGCTTTTTTCTCCTTACTTTTTTGAATGACAAAATTTCCTTTCTTTTTCAACTCTGCTTCCAAATCTTCCCTTTTCCTTAACCTGTGACCTTGATGTCCATTAAACAAACAGGTCAGACAGATGAATTCATTGCAATCTTCACACAGAATGTCTCTGTAGACTTGACTGTGCAGGGAACAGTACTCTGATGATTTGCCATTGACCTTAAGATGTAAGTGTAGTATCTCTGTGAGGTCTTTTACAGAGAAATTGGTTGAAAGTCCTGCGACTCTTTTTTCCCCCAGCTTGGTGCGTTTATCATCACAAAGCGGGCACGCCATGAAATCTCGACCCTGAAACCATTCATCTTGTTTGTCCAGACAGACCTTGCAGAATGTATGTCCACAAGCTAGGGTGGGGGCCTTGAAGACTTCGAGACATAGCTGACATTCCAGACTTTCAGACAGCTGATGTTCTAACTTTTCAGCCATAATGCAGTCAGTCAAGGAGGCATCAACTTAGCGGAGAAACGTGAGCAAGAAAGTTCTGCCAATTAACAAGCCGTGGACGTCGAGGGCAGAAATGGAAATGCCACTTTGTCTGAAATAAAACAAATATTTATACTTTATGTGGCAAATTATTAGAATTGTAACTCTTATTTTTTCTTTTCTCTCTGCAAAATGTATTCCAAGACCAATTTTTTTCTATTATTTGTATTGATTTTCATGTGTGTGGCACTAAATAAGTATCAGTGACATTATATCAATGCTGTAATGACCAGTGTTAGTTCAAACTGGATGGTTGTCAAATAGCCAGTGGCGGAGCGTGGGCTCAGTCATATGGGGTGGGGGAGGGCACGAGTCTTTAGATCAGTGTTTTTCAACCATTTTGGGGGTCACACCATTCTTTTGAGAAATAAAAACCTTCTCGTCGTCACTCAAATCCCGAATTGATCACAGAAAATTACGCTGGCACGCGTCATTTTAAATGTACACAGGTACAGGCATACTTGATTGTAAATTTTGCGAGTGAGCCCCCCCCCCCCCCAACAAAAAAGACGATTTTAATATGGTAAAACAAATGTTGTTGTATGCTGCCACCTCGCCGAGGAATATCCACGACTTCACCAGCCACGGGTTCAGGTGGGGGAACAGCCGGCCCGTGCCCCTCCTTTTTTGTGGTTTAAGATACATAAATACAGAGAAAAGGGGAAAATAATCATGCATATGGCACATCTCATAAAAATGTCATTGACGTTGTCATTAACCATGTCATTCGTGAAATATGGAGCGAACGAAATACGCGGCAGATCATCTCATTACAAATGCTAAATGACTGGTTCGGATATAACAAGCTATTATTGACTTTTAAGAAAATAAATCATGTATTATTCCATTCTAAATGCTAAAAAATAAATCATGTATTATTCCATTACAAATGCTAAATGACTGGTTCGGATATAACAAGCTATTATTGACTTTTAAGAAAATAAATCATGTATTATTCCATTCTAAAATGGGAAACAAAATCCATCAAACACTGACCTGATAAGAATTGAAGTACTGTTATTGAGAAAACGGAGTCATTCATTTTCTTAGGCATTCTTAATCATTAGTCATTTGACTAGAAGTATCACAAGTTTAATATATCTTCTAAGCTTTCTAGAAGTACAAATGTTTTTAATATTCAAACTCAGATATTTTATACTCAACAATCTATATTGATAAACTATTTAAATTACAAAAACGTGCAATCCAACTGTTAAAAAAGAGTTCGTAGTACCAGTCTACCACTATTTTTGAAATACAAAATTATCCCAGTTTTTATCAGTAATTCATGTTTAAGTATCACAAACGGATTCTTCAAGTATTTTTCGATAATATGCTTAGAACTAATTCTTCATTCCATACGTATCACACTCCGACACTCGTACACGAGGTAATCTTTGTGTTCCAATTATCCAAAGTTACATTCTATCCGTTTTACAGGAATACATGAATGTAATTCAATTTGTAATAGCCTTAAATCCAGCTCCACACTTTTTTCGTTATAGAACTCTATTCAAACATTTCGTTTTTTAAACAATGACATCTTTGGATGTGAAGACCATTTCTTTTCTTTCTTATTCTCACCTCTTCCCTTTCTTCTCTTTCTCATTCTCACCTGTTCCTTTTCTTCTCTTTCTCTTTCTCACCTCTTCTCTTTCTTCTCTTTTTCCTTCTAAACTCTCCCTTTTTTCTATCGTGTGTGCTGTGTGCGGGTATGGGTGTGCATATGTGTATGTGTATATGTGCATATATATGGGTGATACCTGTTGTAATTGAAAATTATGTTAACCTTGATAAGCGCCTCATGTACAAGCACAAGTTGCTTCCTAGAGGTCCGCCTATTATTCATTCTGTATTTAGGATTTGTAATGTTTTTTTTATGATGCCCAATAAACTGTTTTAGCGTAACATTTCATTTAGAGGAATACGACCAATATTAATTTGTTCTGACCGCGTAGACTTCGTCAGAGGCAATAGGGAATTTTAGATTGCACGAAGACAATGTGGATTGCTACGGTCGACGTCCTTCTAATGCACTGCCTTGAATGGACGTCACACGTATCAGTCCACGCACATCTAAAAGTCTCTATTATCTCCCCACTCTTTCGCTTTCTCTCTCTCCTTCTCCCTCTCCCCTCCTCCCCTCCCCCCTCTCTCTCTATTTTCCCCTCCCCCTTTACTCCCCTCTCTCTCGCTCTCTTTCCTTTTCGCCTCTCACCCTCTCTCTCTCAATCTCTCTCTCTCTCTCTCTCTCTTTTGTTGAAATGTATACCTTTTTAATAGTTCCCTGGGACTTTTGTAGTCTCTAGATCTGTTGACCCGTAGATCATATGAGGTGACGTCTGCTCCCGGATGATCTGAGGAAAGAAAGATCATGAGAGTTCAAAATAACAGGAAATAACACCCACCTCGTGTTCGGCCTAGGCCTACTTTGTCAAAACATGCATAAAGTCTACAAAGCGGTTCTCGCCAACAAAGTGAACTATTTAATTCATTACTGCAGGCCTGATAGTTTGTAAGATTGCAAGATTTTATTGACTCTATCGACCCCCTCTCGGGGTATGAGAGTATACAAACATATTTACAAAATAGTATCAATATAACAATATTATAACAGTTATAAACATGTGATAATACGAACAATAATAAATATGTGATAATATGAGCAATGATAAACATGTGATACTACATGTATGAACAAATAAACATATGTACATATTAAGGCTAACTGTGTAATTCACCTTCCTACAACTACGAATGTGCCTAACAACATTGCTTACTTGTTAGCTATATCATTATTGCCATTCACGAAGCTAGGATTTTATTTTTAGGGGGGTGGGGTAGTGAGCACGCAAAGCGTGCGAATCACATGCAGAGCGCGTGAAGCGCACTCCCTAGGGGGTGGATGCAGGGAGAGGGAGTTCTGCCCCTCCCTTGCGAAGCGTGGAAGCTTTGGCGTTTCATTACATTATTAGAGAAAGATGATGATTCCCTATACCTTTCTCGATTCTTAATGATCCTTGTCCGAATTCAGTCAACCCCCTACCTCCACGAGAAATGCGGAAGCTTTGACGTTACATTAAATAATTAGAGAAAGAAGACGATTCGTTGTACCGTTCTCGATCCTTGTCTGAATTCTAAAAAGTGTTTCTTTGTCTGCTTCTTTTTCTTCCTACGTCCTGTTACTTTTGTCTCTTCTCTCTAATTCTTTTTCTCTTCTCTTCTCTCTCTTTCTTTTTTTTCCCTCTCCTCGCTCTCTTTTTTTTGTCCGGCGTTTGTTGTTGTTGTTGTTGTTGTTGTTGTTGTTTTGTTTTTTTTTTTGGGGGGGGGGGGGGCGCGCGACCGCATATATATGTATATATATTTATATATGGATATCAAGAATTACCATTGCTTTACAACAGAAAATATTTTTTTGACATTAAGAATGCATTGCTATACAACAGAAAATCGTTTCTTGATATCAAGAAATAGGAATAAATGTTAAAACGGCTTGCCATGGACACACATGATCAGTGAACGTCCACTCAATCTCAAAGTCCCTAGTATTACACAGGGAGACAAGGCTAAGGGCATACTGCAAAGGCTCTACTAAGGTGATTTGATGCAGCCAGAGAGTGGCAGAGCTAGAATCTGCTCAATGATGTAGTTGTAAAGTGTCAAATCGGAGTCTATGTGAACTAGTTTCCTTATTTATACACTTTTGAAGAAAAGAAGTTTAGAGTTAAAAAAGATCAATTTGTATCTTTTTACTCTTAAGCTGCCCCCATGCAATTCACCCAGTGCCACAGTGCTAATCTCTATTGTGCCAGCCACTAATCCCCTGTGTGCGAAGTTAATTTAGGGTAGGTTCAATTAGCGTGTGTACTAATGCACGAAAATGTGTACGTGGCACGCGAGTGAATGAGAGTTTATGTGTGCATGGCAAGTCACCAGAAACCCGATTATGTGAGCGTGGCACGCCAGCGCATGCACAGAGATTTGGCACGATATGAGTTAAAAGTTTGAGACAAGTTTATTTTAAAAGACGTGTTTGGTGTGTTTGACACAGGCGCGGAATCCTTGGGGCTAAAAAAAGAAGGGAGAAAGCGGGAGAGAAACTTTATTTAAAAAAATGTGTTATACTGCGCTGCCCATCATACAACGGCGTACGTGTAGACACCTTACCTTTCAACCGGGCAAGCGACGTCATCTCGGTGGTCATTTTCTTCCCAATTCAGTTCCTATTTTCTTCTCAATTTTGCCAAACATTTTTTTCCATTTGGCCAGGTTTATGACTCTTCTTCCTGATATTTCCAAATGTTGCTCCCCCCCCCCCCGGGTACGCCACTGCCATCATAAACAGCTAAGCGTTGCTGTACCAGAAGTTGTGCACTGAAAAGTAAAGGTCCATTAATACTAGCATTCCGAAGCGGTGTTTTCTCGCATGTATTGCAATTTGTAAATTCATTTGTATTTTTTTTGTTTTGGTTTAATGTGTTACTGTCTGTCATGTATTTGTTTGGTATAGCGCTTAGAGACTTCGATGGAAAGTGGTTTATAAGCGATGACTTTGCGGTGGGTTGCGACAGAAAAAAATCGATATATTTGCAAGCGAAAAACAGCGTACCGAGCATGTAACGTTTCGTTTTCAAGTATTATCATAACAATTGATTTAGAGGAATACGACCACTATTATAATTTTGTTCTGACTACGCAGACTTTGTCAGAAGTAATAATATTTCCTCACTCTTTCTCTCTCTCTCTCTGTCTCTGTGACCCTCTCCCTATCTCCCCTCTCTTGTGCACCCTCATTCTATCTCTTTCCCCCTCTTCCCATTTTCCCCTCTCTATTTCTCTCTCGACATGTAAAATTATACAAGTAAAATGTAATATCAGGATATTTCTATAATTAAACTTTGCAATCTCTTGCAATATAAGCCACTTTTCATTCACATTGACTTTCATCGTTGCGTTATGCCTGGGGCTGGGGTAGACCAAAATCTACTGACCACATTTTATTTTATTAAAGAATTCCCCATACAATATACCAGACGGTTATTTCTTAGTAGGCTAGAGGATATGGCCACCCCTTCAGATTTTACAGGCAAGAGCCAAGACTATGTGTGGGTACACTCAATGACCAATGGCTTATTATTTCACAAGAAATGTTTAAATTCATAAATGTAGACTAGTCTACGCAAACAATCAAACTTACGATGAAAATCAGTCCTGGATTCTGAGTACAAAGCGACCAAGGTGCAATCGAAGCTAATCTGCGAAGAAAAAGAAAAAAAATCGACAAAATCCACCTCCCGGTCTTATCGTGACAACATGTATGTCTGCGTATGTGCGCCAGCGTGCGCTAGAGTAAAACAAGTATATCTCACGAAACGCGTGCCTATACCTCTACACTGCAAAATCAAGGGTGTTAAATTCAACCCCATTGGTGTTAATTTTAACACTTTCCCGGTATCTATATCGGAAAACACCAGTTGGTGTTATTTAACACCAGGGTTTGGAATTAAACAATTCAATTCCACTCTTGGTGTTAATATTTGACAACTCCTACTGGTGTAGATTAACACCAATATCTGGAATCATAACAAATTCACATAAAGCTCCGTCTAGTCTCATTTGACAACGCCCCCTATCGGCAGAGTCAGCAGCCTAACATGTTAGCCTATGGACTTTTACCCCCCCAAAAATCGTTAAAAATTCCCTTTTTGTTTAAACGAAATGCACATCCACCCCGACGTACGTTATCACTAGCTCTTTAATTGGAACCCTCATTTCCCATTGACTTTTGAAAGTTCACCCACCGTAATTTGATCAAAATAGGTTGCAAGCTCGCCATTGCCTATATACTACACATGTGAAACAAGTCGAACTTTGGACAGTTTACCAAGCGATTGTAAGGTTTCTAGGTCAAGCACACGAAGGATATGAAGCATGAATTATAATAGATCAGTTCTGATCGGCTCATTATGTCCATTTCATCCAAGTCCCCACCGTTTTGTTCACCTACCTAAATATGCAGATGATACAGCAATAGTAGGATTGATTGAAAATGAAAATGAATTTGATTACAGAGCTACCAATTCCATGTTCGAAAATTGGTGTAGGGAAAACCATTTACTGCTGAACTCAAAGAAAAGAAAAGAAAACGTTTTTGACTTAAGGCAAAAGAAATGTTTTGAACCCATTGATAGACCTGTATACTTTAATGATTATACCATTGATAATGTTGAAAGTTATAGATACCTAGGCATATACATCGACATGGTCAAAACAGCTAGCATCATGTGACCATACATAACATTGTTATGATGTTACCGATAAAGGCCGTCAAAAAAGGGGGTGGCCGATTCGGCCCTCACATTGATCCGCCACTACGTATACGACGCGAGATCCATACCGTGTGACTCCAAAAACGTTTACACCAAGAAAATTGCTAATTATTTAAAAATCATCTTTGAACAGTAAATTATTATACATCTTATGAAAGAATATTTTATCCTGAATCATTTGATATCTATTTTGTGTGGTATGTGTTCACGCTTGGATGAACAGGAGGCATTGTTTGCGAGAGAGCAAAAATCGAGTTGCGCCAAAGTGATGCCTACAGTATGTATTATGTTGGGATTAGCGGAGTGAAGGAATGAATTGAATGTATAAAAAGAAATGCATTGCACACGCGCGCACAAAATATTTGTTGATATTTAATATTAGATATTTGATATGTGTGGCATGATTAATTTTGTTAGGGATGTTATTTGGATCTGCAAAGACCGAATTAAAACCCAAATCCCAATTGTTTTATTCACATAAGCAACTTTGGCGCAAGTCGATTTTTGCACTCTCGCAAACAATGCCTCCTGTTCATACAAGCGTAAACACATACCACACAAAAATGATACCACGTGATTTGGGATAAAAAACTTTTTCATAAGATGTATAATAATTTACTGTTCAAAGATGATTTTAAAAATAATTAGCTATTCTCTAGGTGTAAACTTTTTTTGACTCACACTGTAGTCATGTTTTGTACCACATCTCAGTCTTAAAACCCAGTTTATGCCATCAGTTCAGATTATTTAAATGTTGTAATGAGTTGCGATGTACTCTTAATTATATTGGTAATGTAGGCTACTCTGAAGTGCAACTGGTATCAGATAATTATAGTTTACATTTGTCATGTATACTCTCAGCGCCTTGATCATTTCTGTAAAATTAATATGGCGCTTTACAATTATTATTTGTTATCAATTTTATCTATTTATTTATTTATTAATTTTTGATATTCATACAGGGTGGCATATATCATCAATTTGGTGGTCTTCCATGAGGTCATGTTTGGTAAAAATGAAACAAATAACAGCAGCAAAAAACAAAATAGATAAATACACAAGCATATAAACAGTTTTAATACAAATTAATTGGTATCCTCATGAAATAATTGATCGCTCAATAATTATTGTTGATCTTTTTAAAAGAAATATGTGAATGGATTTATTATTATGATTATATAGCATACGTTATAGAGATAAGTTTAATACGTACACATCATCCTGCCACTCTGTTAGCCAAGGATGACTCATAATGGTCAAGCAAAATCTATGAATATTATCATCTAGCTACTAGTATTCTGCGACATAGAAAAGTCGAGTATTATAACGGTCTAGTCATCATTGCATTATTCAAAACAGAATATATAATATCCCTTGGCACTTCGAGATGAGGAAGAGTATTCAACCCAGTCACGTGACCTCAATCTCAAGATGCATTTCAAGTTGGCAGTCACGTCCGTCGCTATTCGTTTACATAATACACCGCGTTCAAACAGCATCATAACAAAACATAACTGTAAACGTTGATATATTTTTTCGGCACCATTGTTACGCTTTGACAGAAAATGGAGAACCAATCATTAAAATGTGGATTATCTTTAGAACTATATTAACTTGTTCTGTAGACATTGAAGCCCAAAGCAATGGATAAAAAGTAGGGATAGGTGTCCTCTGTCTTTCTCGATTCTTTGATTTACCTCAATACTTTCAAGTTTTCAAATATATCGATGTATTTTTGTTACTTTTTGGATGTATTTTTGATGTAAAGTTGCATTTTTAGTGTTTAGACTTTTTTGACAAGTCTTAAATAAAACCTCATTTAAATTGAGTTGAATTGGATTTTTGTATTTTAGTTGTCAAATTTAATGTAAATCACTTATATAATATACTATTCTTGTTGTTTGAATATTTTAAATTTGATTTTTAAATAAACGCAGAAGCATATCTGCTATAAAAAAAAGGAGAAAATTGGAGTGAATCAACAATACGTTAAAGGTACTATGTCCCATTTGCAGGCCAAAAAAATGAAAAAGTTAAATTAAAACTGCATTTGAAAGATAATACTAATTTAGAACTTCCCTAAAAAAAGATTCAATCAGTTTAATCTTGGCCATCACAAGAAGTGGGTTATTGATGTCGACAAATGCTCATGTACCCTTTACAACTCTTTTCATGTATGTTATTACCAAAGAAGAAAAAAAGCCAGTCAGTCACTCAATAGTGTCTGACAGTGAAGTCTAGCACGTAAACGGATTTTCTTGCATAATTTGAATATGAGGACACTGCTAACGTTTAAATTTCACAGATAGGACATACATGACATATTCATAATTCCTGCAAAGTTCTACAGCATTTGTGGTTGGCTGCAAAAGGGACATAGTACCTTTAAATAAGAACAAGTGGAATGAAAACATTAACATTTGTATTATCTAATTTGAAATAAAAAGTTAGAAATATTAATACACTGAAAAAAATACTCACTAAACCCACATTTTTAAGGAACTAAAGCCCAGACAAATAATATTATAGTACGAGTAAATGTCAGAGCAGAGACGATTTGGCTAACATAATATATTCCATGTGTGAACAGACCTTGTTTTTAGATACAAAACGAAATCGGAAACCATGCACTTGTTCTCTCTAGGCAGACTTAACTAGCTTAGAGCTAGACTGAAGTGTTCGCGAAGGATTAAGAGACAAACATGCATTGATGTGTATTGGATTGCATCATCTAAGGGTTGAACTCAAGAGTTGCCAATTTGTCTTGTGATTTTCAAAGTTTTTCATGTCATTAACATTTTTATAACTTTCTTATTAGTTATCCGATTTTGCTCAAACTATTTTTGATTGGTTTGTCTGATTTTTCTGCTTCTATTAAAAGTAATAAAAAGGGAGGCGGTATTCAGTTTTCCTGTGCAGCAGGTCATAATTCGCTGACAAGAAGACTTGGTGGAAATACCATTAATGTGTGTATATTAAAGTCTGCACACAGCAAACTCGTACGTAGGCCTATCAAGAAATCCCCCCCCCCCCCTCCTCACCCAGTATATCGGAAACTCTTTGGTTGATGTAATGTAAGATAAAGAATTCAAGCGCGTAGCCAGGATTTCATTTTAGGGGGGGCGGTAGTGAGCACGCAAAGCGTGCGAATCACTTACAGAGCGCGCTCCCTAGGGGGGTGGGTGCAGGGAGGGGGGAGTTTCCCCCCTCCCGCGCGAAAGCTTTGACGTTTCATTGCATTATTAGAGAAAGAAGACGATTCGTTGGACCGTTCTCGACTCTTAATCCTTATCTAAATTCAGTTTCAAAGCGCGAAAGCTTTGACGTTTCATTGCATTATTAGAGAAAGAAGACGATTCGTTGGACCGTTCTCGACTCTTAATCCTTATCTAAATTCAGTTTCAAAGCGCGGAAGCTTTCACGTTTCATTAATTTATTAGAGAAAGAAGACAATTCGTTGTACCGTTATCGACTCTTAATCCTTTTTCTTCCTACGTCCCCTTCCTTTCTTCTTTTTTTTTTCTCTTTTTTTTTTTTGGCTGGCGTTTTTTTTTTTTTTTGGGGGGGGGGGGGAGGGGGGGGGGGCGACCGCCCCCCCCCCCCCCTGGGTACGCGCCTGAAAGAATTGTCCATATGGGGTGATTGGTGGAAAATGCAAAGCATTACATAAAGCACCGTTGGTCATGAAATTGAAGGTTAATCCTAGCGAGTGCATGAGAGCATGTTTTAACTCATACAAAACAAATAATTTTGTTCGGGCCGGGGAAGATATCCACTTCATCAAGAATAAATCATTGTACAGTGATTTCATGAAAATTCCACAACAAAAAATCATTGATTTTCTGTAAATACGAACCGCTTCTTGAATAACTAAAACATCAGCTGCGGTACTAAAAATACAATATTGGGGGAAAACTTGGAAGATCTTGCACACATTTACTACCTGCATTCCTCGCTTTGACTCATACAGAGTCAATAATTGTTTCGGGTGAAGGGGTAATTGAGCCGCCAAGACCCCCCCCCCCCCCCTTTGTCCCAAACCGCTACTGGTAAACAGAGTGAAATTCTAAGGATTCGAATCTTCACTTTTGGATGGCGAGGTGAAGAGATGATTGTGACGTCACTGGGAATTCAGGAAGTGATCCTGTTGAATACAAATTACCAGTGTATTTTATAACTGGCATTCCTTGTGTACCTTAAAATTCCAATCACGTCCAATCCGATGTGTTTACTCATAAGACGAACGGATACACATTTAGCAGGGGGGCTGGTGTTTACGTATCTTGCCCAATATCAAGATTTTGTTTAGACATTCTGCAGTAGACTATTGAAGCAAAGAATGGCTGCATTAAATCGCGATATAAAGTATATGAATGGGAATGAAATAAGAATAGAAAGTGGGATAATTTAGAGTGGGGGGGGGGGGGGGGAGGGCGCAAGAATAACGAGGCAAAGAGAGAGAGAGAGAGGGGGGGGGGGGAGAGAGAAGAAAGAGTGGGAACAGAAATGGATAAAGAGAGATCAAGAGGGGAAGAAAGGAACGAGAGGGGAAAGTTAGCGAGAGAGAAAGAGAAAATACAGGGGAAAAGATAGAGGGAAAGAAAGATAGAGAAAGAAACTGAGGTGGGAGAGGAAGAGGAATAGAGAGAGAGAGAGAGAGAGAGAGAGAGGAAGAGAGATAGGGAGGGAGGGAGAGGGGGAGAGAAAGAGATAGCGAGGGAGAGAAGGGGGGGGGGGAGAGCGTGAGTGACAGACAAATAGAGAAAGCCACCAGGAAATCATTACAGTCCAATAAAAAAGAAAAAAAATATATACTTCTCATCATTTTTTATTAAATGTTTTGCTTTATTCAATCATTTTTTAATGATTCATGATCAAATTATGATTCACAAAAATTAAAACACCAGTAGAAAATACACAAAGAGGTAATTTACTTTTGATGATGATGAAAAAATAAGCAATACATATTTTAGTACTCCGTGACTGATTGAAAGAAGGCCCTTTCAAAATAATTTGATATATAAAAGAAATATCAAAATGTACGTTTACCATTCAGGTTTTCACATCTAATAAAATAATCGACAATGCAAAAACCACCAAAACTACCGCAACGCAAAACCATGGAAAATATTACATTGCAAACGCATGTGTTAGAAAAATACTTACTAATGTAAATAATATTATTTTATAAAATCCATCTTTTTTGTACACACTCTAGAGACAATCACCGATTTTAAAACAGAACAAAATAATATTGTTAAATTTTGCTAATTATACAAAACAGAAGGAGCCTAAAATGAGCTACATTTCAATTTTTGGCAAATATACCCAGACATTTTCTCTTCATGCCATACACCTCATCATAACATAATCTTCCCGATACCTCTCTTGATCACCCCACAGTTTGCTCAGAGTTAGAAGGGCAATAAGTCTGTGTTAAAGGTACTATGTCCCATTTGCAGGCCAAATAAACGAAGAAGGTTAAATTTAAATTCCAACAGCATTTGAATGATAATACTAATTTAGAACTTCCCTAAAAAAGGTGGGGCTTGAAAATGTCTTCAAGTGGGAAAATAACGAATATCAGTTGTCAAATCGACTTAGGAGCTATAGAGCCAATAAGTAATAGTCTTGATTTTCAGGCCATTGTACTGAATGGTCATACGTTTTATGCTGCGCAAAGTTTCAATCAGTTTAATTTTGGCCATCACAAGAAGTGGCTTATTGATGTAGACAAATGCTCATGTACCCTTTAAAGCTCATTTTATGTTTGTTATTACCAAAGAAGAAAATAAGCCAGTCAGTCACTCAATGTGTCTGACAGTAAAGTCTAGCAAGTAAACAGGTTTCCTTGCATAATTTGAATATTAGGACACTGCTAACGTTTAAATTTCGACATACATGACATATTCATAATTCCTACAGAAGTTATACAGAATTTGAAGCTGGCTGCAAAAGGGACATAGTACCTTTAAAGTATGTGAATGAAATTACAACAAATAACAAAATGCAGAATAAACAAATCAATGAACATATCTTTCTATTTCAGGGGTAGGCGCTATGAGAAGAGCTAAATATGTACACCGTCACAAAATAGGTTTATGATAAATCAAAATTAATGAGAACCTCCCCCCCCCCCAAAAAAAAAAAAAAAAAAAAAAATTATCAATGAAAATATTGGAAACAAAACCAAAAGTAAATATATATATATATATCTATTACACCAAACATAAGACAATAATGATCAAATAATTCAGAAAGTAAAAATGGGTAAACAAATAGGAATATGCATACAAATATGCATTAAAAAAATTACATAATTTCATTTGCATAGCTCAAATCAGTGTAGATTGCACAGTAGAAAACACACACACCAAATATTTGAAATGATCACACACAATGAAAGACTTCAATTGACAGGCAAATTCACCTTATGATCATAACAATAACATAATAATAATAATATTCAATTCATGTAAGACAGGCTTTTAGATCTCCATTTTAACTCACTGCTTCCTCTCTTTGTATGTACAGTAAACTAGTGGTACGAAGATAATATTTTAACTGCCATAATTGATTTACACGCATATCGTCTAAAAGCTATACATATCTTTGATAAAAGGAATTTTATTGTACAGTTGAAAGACATTTTTTAATTTCAGACTTAACATGATGATGAAAAAGAAACAAAACATGGAAATGTACATTTTTTTCTATACATCAAAATACTCAATCATACTTCATTATATTTTGTCTTGAATACAATGACACACTTCAAGGGTTATCCATCCTTTGTAATAAGAGGATTCGTGAGATAGCAGAAAAAAAATCACAAAAACAGGAATTGGACAAATAAGAAGTTATGTTTTGAAAGATGAGATCACTAAATCAATGCGAAATCAACATTTGCTATTAGGCCAGTAGATTATGGCGTATTCAAGGACAACTCTCCTGCTTTTGTTCACTAAAATATTACTTATATCATTAGCTTTCTTGTTAACTCCTAAATGTCTTTTCCCTCGGGGCATTATTCAAAATATATCATGGAGAACATCTTCAAAATGGAAAAAGTCTATACCAAGTAAAAAATATGGTAAAATTGACATTATAATCATCTACTTACGAGTAGTATTACAAGTCTCATCCATGTGATATCTTGTATAGTGATTACAACTTAAGAAAAACTCAGAGAGTTGTTAATTGCTTCACTGTTTGACTTCATTCAAATTATCCCCATTCTTTGTCTCTCATTTTACTGCTTTCTTTCAGAGAACTTGCCAATAAGGTTGTATTTACCTTTTAAACTACACATACTATGGTATACTGCATATATAATTTAATTGAAATAAAACATCTTTGTAGTGTACAAAATACATTTATGAAGTGTTTTCATTATAATGATGATATGCATTAAAGTTTAGAAAATACATTTTCATTCATCAAAAAGCGTAAATAGAAAAACTGTCATTCAAAAAATTGTAATGTTACAAAAAAGTAAACTCATTTGTATTATATCATCTCTATATTTATAGGCTCCTAAATATCTTTTGGCAGGAAAAATTAAGAATCATCAAGGTGCATCAGCAAATTGTTAACCTGTACATGAATGTATGTCTACATTTTGTAGTAAACATTTGATCCAAACTAATTGATCAACCATGCATTACAAATGGAATGAATAGCCTAACAAAGTCATATCCAAAGAGATGATTGTTACTACAAAATTGGGTCTAGCAACGAAAACACACATACTAAAGTAAATGAGTACTGTTGGCTAATGAGCAACTTTCGGTCACCAATCCACTGGATAATTAAGAATACCGCAGAGCTAGGTGAAGTGACAAAGTCTCCATGATTTTTAGGCCGGGGTTTTCAGGTATTCTATGAAAAGACTTTACATTCATAAGTCCTTCACTTTTGAGTGCATTGTGTATGGCGAGGTGGCTAACAAAGAGCTTGTGACTCTTTGTAGGCACTGGTAGCTCAAAAGATACTTGATGATGTGACTTGAATCGGTCTCACTTTCTCTAGTTTAAAGCCCATCTGTACTAGTTTGATTAAGAGCGATTAGACCACCCATGAAGATCACTGACAGGTGGCTATCTCATCAACTCAGCTCTCAATTAAGATAAGAAAAAGAGGATCATGGGGGAACCAATGGTCACCGATTAGGTATTGTTTTCTATAAAGAGGGAGCAAGTAGCTACCAGTAGTACAGTGGGCCTTTAAGACTGGCGGCTAGCAGGGTACATGTCCTTGTGGCCATCAAGGTGCTATACAACGCGACTAAGGCGCCCTCACTTTCTCCAGGTATTCTATGCATGGATACTGTACCTTGAGTATACCCAGGTTCCTCAGGCCTTTCACTCCATACAGGTGAAGAGTCTTGAGCCTGTCAATACAAAGATACACAACAATTATGACTAAGATATATATTCAGTTAATTTACATCTTCAAACAACAACAAAATATCAAAATGAATACTACTACAAAATAACCCCTAAGATTTATATTGATGGGGTTATTGCCATGAACAATTGAATATCCTCATATACATGTACATTCATGGTGAAGTTATGCAATCTTTCTTCATCCGGGAGTAAATATACAGTGTATATTCTGAAAATAAGCATGTTATATATCTAGGTACTCTAAAATAAGAACATTTTGTGAAATGAAAATTGTGTGAATTTGAACAACAGCGATTAAATGGCAAGAAACCTTAGCAAATCCGGTAAATTTAGTGCTATGTCAGTTATGAGTAAATTGCATGTATTTTAACATGAAACCAAGTCTGACTTTTGTGCTGTGCAGGCCATACATAATGTACGCGCGCCAATTAATCACCTTGCAAGTCGCTCTTATGTAAATTTAGATTGACTTCAACTTACGACATCTCTATATAGAAGAAATATTTTGAAGCTGTTATTTTGAGTATAGTACAGTAACATGGAACACACCACAAACAGGGTGATCCACAATGGATTTAAATGTGTAACAATGATAGGTTTGAATTTTTGTTGTACAAGTTTGAAAATCAGCAATATGTGGATATGCATTCTCAACCAAATTGATATATCAAGTATTAGTTGTAAAATGTGTTTTAAAAAAGTTTTAAAATATGGATCAGATTGCACCAGAATGCATCTTAGAACCTTAGACCCCCCCCCCCCCCCAACTCAGTGTTATTTAGGGTAGGTTGTTGCATGTTCCCTCCCTTTGAAAGCACAAAGTCAATACAGGCCAATTTTTTGTTTATTGTTGCATGAATAGTACCCCTTTACCAGAGATTTTGGGAATGAATGCGGTCCCTCCATTCATGGAGTGGAGTGGGGGGGGGGGGGGGGGGGGGGGAGGGACCTTAGAGCCCTTAAGCAAACCCTGGGGCCTGGCCACAGGGGACTTTGTGCTATGCATAAGTAAGTTCATTCTCTTTCTGCATTCCTATTGTACACGTCTGAATTGTTGTTTGTGGACCAAAGTAATTGGAAGACATACAAGGCTCATTTTACTTACTTCTTGCAATGCTTGAGTAGTCTGATGATGCTTGCCTCGGTGATCTCTCGACAGCAATTAAGCTTCAGCTCCATTAGGGTTTGGCTTGCATAGCTGGCTAACGAAGACACACTGAAAGGAAAATACACAGATATAACATTTCAGTACTTGTAACTGGTATTTTTTAAAAGTCATGCAAATCCTAATCATGAATTAACTGGTTGAGCGCCTTCCTCGTGTCCTGTAGAGGTGCTGTGGTCTAGTTGAAAATTCACAGAACTGTGAATTACAGGGAACCAGTTTCAAACCCCTGTCTCAGCACGAATGCCTTTTGGCAAGACATTAATCTACTTTTGACAAACTTGACACAGGTGAGGTAAATGGGTACCGGGCAAGAATGAATTCCTTAAAATGCAAGAACGCCGTAATGACGGCCATGCTAAAATTAGGGTGAATTAGGCAAAAGTGTCAAGTCTGAAAAACATTGTTATCACTTTGTGGTATGTCACTAAAGTCTGAGGCACAAGAGAAATAAAATAATATCTATGACCTTCACAGGCCTTTAATAATAAAAATAATAACTGGATTCATAAACCAGCAGCTCTCCCTTAGTCAATGATCATTAGGAAAATTTGTAGAGGTGTGATTTCTTTTTTGGTTTTAAAGAAAACCTGCTACATACTACCAACTATCAGATACAAGAAATGATCAATGATCATTAGGAAAATTTGTAGAGGTGTGATTTCTTTTTTGGTTTTAAAGAAAACCTGCTACATACTACCAACTATCAGATACAAGAAATTACTTCCAAAGTACCGAAATAGTTAACAAAAGGTTATTATCGTAGAAATGTTGATGCCATACACTTGAGTATTTATATCATACCTCTTGTGTGTTACTGATGTAGAGCTTAGTCCAACCTTCTCTAAGTATGGACAGCATGTTGCTAGGCAACGCATCCCTTCGTTCCCGATCTTACGGCAACCAGACGCATCCAGGCTCCTATTGAGAACAAAAAGATTGTTTTTAAAGGCAAAATGATTTTGAAAGCAAATATGGCTGACTAACTGATGACTATGACTGAGCTGTAGTATTAAGATTTGAACATATTTTAGGTTACTTCGAACAAGATTTTGCCCTACAGCTTAGAGCCAATATGTCAGGGCATTTTTAACATAATAGCACCAATACTGGTACATTGTTACATTAAAACGTAACCTCGCTGTTCTTTCAGAACCATGCTAGAAGAGTTGGTAGTTATTGTGATTTCATACCACTGTTTGCTGTAAGCTAAAACTGATACGATTCCACATTTCCTTTATTTGTTTTGTGTATATTTTCTTCAATGTAGTGATAACAAGCCTTGTAATGTTGTAAAGATCATCATCACTTGGGCACATGCTAAGATACTACAGTGACAGAATATAAATGAACCTTCCAACAACAACAAAATAAAAAATAAATAAATTGAAGCTTTTGCTATATCGGTCTCAGTCTGATGTAAAATCATTACTAAGATTACTTTCTCCCCGTAATATCTTATCTAGGCCATGTTCAGATATGACAATGCAAAACAGCAGCGTTTCTTTTCTTCCCAAGTGCCTCTCACAAATTATTTAATTCACCTGTTATGAATAAGTCAGAATGCCAAATGCATACATTCATTGTTGCTAGGTAGGATATACATTATGGCTTGTCCTACCTAACAACATGGAAGGTATGCAACTTGCGTTCTGACTATTGAAATACTACTATTTGTAACAGGTGAATGAAATAATTTGTAACAAGGCACTTAACAAAAAATGTGATTACATTACGAACACAGAAGTAAGTGTTGTACAACCTCCTTACCTTATACTGTTCAGGTATGTAGCAATCTCAATCAAGGAGACATCAGTGACATGTGGACATGATGCTATGGACAGGGTTCTGAGCTTCTTGCAGTGCCTGGCGATCTTCTTGACTGCAGAGTCTCTCAGCTCCTTGACGCCCTTGAGCTGCCAGTGCTGAAGGGATTGGAACTTGGGCGCGACTGAAGCAACGCACTCATCGGTGATCTGCCAATATCAAAAATGGAATGATTTTCAATATGATACATGAAGTACCGGTATATAACATAAATCTGGAAAACAGAGAGGAGTATAAATTAAAGACGCATAGTAGTCGGCTCTCATGGAGAATTCAACACCATTCAGATGTTTACCCTATTATAGGTGTTGTCAGTGACCAGGTTTAGCCTTCAGTTTTATGTCCAAAATGTCTTATGTAATGCTTTGTATTTCCTCATCCATTCGTCCACAAGGTAAAGTCATTATCTCACTTTTCCCTCACCCCAAGACTCTCCGAGAGACGAAAGGGCATTTCTTGATTGACCTACAGGTTCGCTGTGCGCAGACTTGTTAACACATTAATTGTATTTTCACCAAGTCTGGTGTCAGCGAATTATGGCCTTCTGCACATGGAAACTGACAAACTACTCCCTTTATGCATACAGACTTAAAATTGTGTGACGAGTATGAATAGAACAAACAAAATACCCCAAAATACTGATGGAAAGAAATTAGTATTTTGGATTATCATACCTTGTAGCATTGAGCAATGTTAAGAGTCCTAAGATGGTTGCTTGTGTCAGCAAGATGTGTCAGAGTTTGAGGAGAGAGATTGAAACATCCGCACAACTCCAATACCTCCAGACTGAAAGAAAATAGAAAGAAAGAATGCATGCATAATCTCATTAATTGAATAATCATTGAAAAAAATGAGCTATATGATGTCAAATTTAATTGATTTTTGTGATTAAGTTAAAGTACTGTATTTCTGTTTTGCTTTCCCTATAACTTCCAAAACCAGACAAATTTCATAAAACATGGTTAGTAGAAGCAGTATAAGTAAGGAAAGAGGAAATAAAAGAAAATAAAGGAATCCTGCAATCTCTTCCAATTTCACGAGAGCTGACTAAAATCACGTGTTTGGTGTAGATCTATCTCATGAAATAATTTTGTTTTATTCCCTTTTCATTTTTTACCCTTATCCTATCACACACCTATGCCATTGACAAAAAGCGGGAAGCTAGCATTTGTTTTGTAGATGTAAACTGCCTGTAAACCCTGTCTCTAGCTTTACTCGCTTTAGGGCACAGAAATTTGCTCCCCAACATACAAATACATGCATTGTAAACATGAGCAAATGGTGGCAAAGGTACGAGGTCTAGCGCCATCTTGTGTGCATGTTTAGAAGATTCTCCACATTGATTATATATCAATTAGCTTGCAGATCTGCTTGGACACTGCAAAATAAAAGGCACAACTACTGTTTCTCTGATAAACGAGTTTTTCACACTGTAATAAAAAAATGAAAAAGATAAAATATCTTACTTGGGTCCATATTTGTTGACGATTTGACGAAGGCACTGATCTGATACAGACTGACATCCATTCAAGCAAATAGTCTCCAATCTGTGAACAGGGAAAAGACAGAAAATAAATCATTTCATTTGCTGCAATACTGGTTGCACCAACTACTGGCATTGCAGTTATTTTGGTTATGATCTAATTCAAACACATAATTCAAACGCGCGATAGCTCAGTCGGTAGAGTGGTCTCGTAATCCGGTGACCCGGGTTCGAAACCAAGTCGATGCACTAGTGCCCTTTGGTAAGGCATTAATCCTCATTACCAGATCCCTTGGAGAGGACCTAAAGCTGTTGGTCCTCTGCTTTACTTATTTACAGCATTTATGCTTTCTTAGCAGTCAGGTAAAATAACCACCACCATCACCAATATTTCATTTTTAGAATTTTCAATCAATTTTTGCACATATAAAATGTAAACTTAAAAAATTGTCTACATGATAAGCATAATTTCAAGGCTTGTTTTCCTGTTTTCTCAAAGTAGATTCAGAACTACCAAATTAATTGTACCTACTGTGACCCTGATATGATATACACTAAATAAGCATTGACCCCTATGACCTCTGGTCCTTCTTACCTGAGGCATTGATGCATCCAGTATAGCAGAGAGACCATTGTCAGCCACAGCGCACCAGCAAACATCCATGGACATTAAATAATATTCCTCTACCCAGGCTTATTTGTTAGTATTGATGATAAATTTTACACATGAATACCTTGACCCCCATGACCTTTGCTTATCTTCGGCATCCATACCATATAGCAGAGTGACCATTGTCAGAGACAGCAAACCAGCTTATATCCAAAGAGATCGGAATATATTTTGTATTCGGTCTTACAATTAGGGATACTTTGACCCTATGACCTATGACCCATGACCTTTGCTTACCTTGGGCATCCATCAAGTACAGCAGAGAGACCATTGTCAGAGACAGCAAACCAGCTAGTATCCAAGGAGATTAAATAATATTCCTCTACTCAAACTTACAATTAGTATTGGCAATAACCTTATCACATGAATACCTTGACCCCTATGACCTCTGACCCGTGACGTTTGCTTACCTTGTGCATCCATCCAGAATAGCAGAGAGACCATTGACAGCACACCAGCTGGTATCCAATGAGATTAGATTAAAGTCCTCTATTTCAATTTAAATTAGTAGTACTTTGATCCCTATGAACTCTGACCCTATGAACTGTGACCTATGACCTTTGCTTACCTGGGGCATCCATCCAGGATAGCAGAGAGACCGTTGTCGGTGACAGCACACCAGCTCGTATCCAAGGAGGTCAGGTTGAAGCACCTGGAGACATGGAGCAGGATGGAATCTCCCTGGAGCTCTCCCTTGGAGCAACCTGTAACGTTCAGCTCCTACAAATAAAAAATAAATAAATAAAAAGTACTCAAAAAGTGAAATGTTTGTATTAAAGCCACATTGCACTACTTATAGCTACTTGCGCCCTCTATACATCAAACAATGCCTAATCTGTGCCTGTTGGCCCCCCATGATCTTTTTTTTTCTTATTTTAATTAATTATTAATTAATCTTTAGCCAAGCTACCATAATCAGGCACTTAAGCATGCAAGAAATTTCTTACTACTGCAGAGATGCCAACTTTTGGAAATCAGAAATAGGGAGGATTTGTAATCGACACCAATTAATGTGCGCGTAGCGCACATCTCGAGCGCGTAGCGCCCGACACATGCGGCCGGGGTCCAGGGCCCGCCTTAGGGCCCTGGAAGCTCTGGGGTTCTAGATGCTCTCTGGTGCAATCTGAGCCTTATTTTGGAGCATTTTACATGTGTATTTAGTTAAATAATTCCCCCTTTTTTTTTAAATAACATAAAAATTGTACAAAATGCATGATGAATTACTTTCAGACTTCCGATTACACAGGTACTTGATACTGTATTCGGTCTTATACTTCCGAGACCATTTCCTGGTCTTATTTTGCTGATTTTCCGCCATTTGGATTCTGTGGCAATATCCACGCATTGGTTACGGCGATCCATATGCTGAAACAATCTTTCGCTACTCTTAATTTGTCTTTTAACATAGTGGAATTATTACATGCTTAAGTTAGCAGATGATATTTTTCTTTCAATTCACAGATATATATACTGATAAGCGCCCTCCAAAAAAAATCATAATAAAAAAAAAAAAAAAAAAAAAAAATCATTTTTTTTTTTTTTTTTTTTTTTAATAAATCGGGAGGATAAGGATGGTGATCGTAAGGTCGGGAGTTGGGGTGAATTATCGGGAGCCTCCCGATAAAATCGGGAGGGTTGGCATCTCTGCTACTGGGTACCCTTTTACTACACCTGGGTGGAGAGTGGCAAATGTTGTCTACACTATTGTTGTTTAGCGTATTTTACTTTTCCATTCTAGGTATTCTTCTCCCACAATTTGTTTTAAGCCCGTCTGCCCTAGTTTGGCCAGGAGGGATTAGACCTGCCTGCGAGGTGACTGACAGGTGGTTATCTCATCACATCAGTCCTCAATTAACATAAGAAAAAAGGGATCATGGGGGACCAACAGGCACCGATTATAGGCATTGTTTGCTATATAGAGGGTGCAAGTAGCTATAAGAAGTGCAGTGGGGCTTTAAGGTCAACCCCGATAGGGTTCAGATTCGAGACTTCTGTAGATACATACCTGCAATGAATCGGCACATGATCTGAAGAGATTGCGCAATCCATTCTCTGTGACGAGGTTACCGCGGCACTTATGAAGCGTCAGGCTGACCGGGTGCTTCTCTCCTATGTAAGTCAGATAGAAGTCTGTCAAATCTCTGTTCTCCAATCTAATGGTTCTCCCTGTGATTGGGAAAAATTGATAGGTTAATTTGCATATATTTATGAATATGCAAATTACGCAATTGTTTTTCTTTTTTGAAAGTATGTTTAGCACTGTGAGCAAAGCCAAACAAAATCATTTCACCCACTTTCTCACTGTAGAATAATATCAATTGAGTTCGAAAAAACAACTTCAGTTTGTTGGGCATATTATGAGGAGAGAAGGCACAGAAATCAGAATACTGACAGGTGAAATGGAGAGAAAGAGAAGCAGAGGAAGACAGGACATCAAATACATTGTACACAGATAATTTCATTGGGCTGACTGGTAACAGAAGCAACGTCACATATACATATTGCAAAGACTGAGCCAGAGATAGTAGATGGAAAGCCTTGATCGCCAAATTCTGGAACATACAAGGCACCAAGCAGAATCTTGAGTTTGAGAGATTGCGCTGTATTTTGTGTGAAGCTACTACAGATTTGTGGTTCTTGCAATAACAAAATGTGAACCAGCTTGGATAAATAAATTATCACATTTGCCAAAACCCTGTGTTTCAGTCCTTGACAAACGGTTGGGGTGACAAGATGAATTTTCTTCATTTTATTTTGCTCAGAAATTTTACAAAGAGTATACTGTATAATTAAAAAAGAAACGCTTTGGCAAAAAACTTTTGCAGTGTAAAACAGTTTATGTAGCTTTTGTTTGAAAGTCATTTTCCATCTACAGAACAACTCTGGAATACCTAATAAGGACCTTCCTTTACAGACAGTTTAATACTCAATGATAGAAACAGAGATATACAGTACATGTATCAAAGACAATGGACGGACAGTAAGATAGACCAAGACTAAAAGAGAAGTGTAGATGAGAGACTTAAAAGAGAGAGAGAGAGTGAGTGGGGAGGAAAGAGAGAGAGGGGAGGGGAGAGAGAGGGGAGGGTGAGGGGGAGAGAGAGTGGAGAGGGAGGGGAGGGGAGAGAGGTGGGAGGGGGAGAGAGAGGGGAGGGGGAGAGAGGAAAAGGGAGAGGGAGAGAAAGAGAGAAAAGAGAGAGAGGAGAGAGAGGGGGCTAAATAAGAGAAGGGAGAGGAGAGAAAAGGGGAGAGAGAGAGAGAGAGAGAGAGAGAGAGAGGAGAAGGAGAGTAAAAAGGAGAAGGGAGAGGAGAGAGGAAGAGAAAGAGAAAGAGAAGAAGAGAGGAGAGGAATACAATAACTTACACAGAGAGTCGTCCATTGCAATCCTTTGGAAGCGTTGGCATGTCAGAGCACACATGACTAACTTGTGTTGAGGAAGATAGGAGAAGATATGTAGAAGAATCTCATCAGGGAGCAGCTGCCAGATGGACAGAGATTCTGAACCTCTAGGACTCTGACAAAAAAGAGAGAGAAAAAAAAAAAAAATGATTGATCACATTTATAACCGCCAAATACTTTTTTCTAGGCGCAGTATACATTATTACCACTGTCATTGGATTCAGGCTTACCTGCATACAATTATCCATTTAGACATGTATATAGCACATCTACTACTGGTATATGAATATACTCTCCTGCCCTTAATACAAAGTATCATGCTATTACCCTGGCTGAGCCGTCATAATAAGGTTCTAAAGCATTAATGGAATTTCAACATACTCCCTACCCATTTTTTCTTCTGGGTATCATGGGGTGGCAGAAGTAGATAAATGTAAAAGTAGATTAATGCCTTGCCAAAGGACACTCGTACTGTGTCAGGGATTGATACCATGAGTGACCTTTGCACGACATCTAGCAAGTGACTGCATTCAATCAATCACTCAATTAGGATCTAGGAGTGGGATAAAAGTATAATATTCTTTAAAGCCCATCTGTATTAGTGTAAAGGAGGGATTATACCGCCCTGCAAGGTCACTGGACAGGTGGTTATCTCATCAACTCAACTCTCAGTTAACATAAGAAAAAGAGGATCATGGGGGACCAATTGTCACCTATTAGGCATTGTTTGTTATATAGAGGGCGCAAGTAGCTACAAGTAGTGCAGTGGGCCTTTAATACATGGTGTCAGAGTAATGACAATGTCCTACACACATATCTTCTCTAGCACTCTATTATGTTACTACTCACATCTTGAATGAGTTGTAAAGTTAAAGGAGGTACGCCAACAGATCCTCTTCCGTCGAGCACTCGTGATACAGTTCCATCTAGAGAAAGGGAGAAGAAAAAGTGGAATACAGAAACTTTGCAAACATCAAAAACAAAATATTTTATTACACATGAAAGCTCTATTATAGTTTTCTTTGTTCTGAGCTGCATAAATCAAATTACATTATAAATCATATTCCTTTCAATATTCTCTTTTAGAATTGAAGGTTATTTCTTCAGAATATTCACATCTCAAAACATCTCTCCTCCCCTACCCCTTTCCCCTTTTTTGTGCTGTGAAACCATTTGCTCTTCTTCCTCCCATCGTTTGGAGATATACTGAATGTATACAGTTGTATATTTAAAGAAAAGAAAACAATTTATAAAAACCTGATTTTCTCTGCTCTATAAAAATAGTATAAGGCGTCAGTATAATGCTGTCAAACTACAACAAAATTAAAACTTGGTCTGATGCATTTCAAGGTATTATACTACAACCATATAAAATGACAGACCAGGGGGGTGTTTCACGAAGACTAAGATCGACTTTAAGTTGGACTTAACTATGGCAGGACATTCATGCCACAGGTTGCTATCACTATTGGTCTCTCAATTATGATCTTTAGATAATAGTTTTCCCTTCAATAATTAACTATCAAAAAAGGTAAATTCTGTAGATTTGTGACCACGATTCGTACGTCCCTTGAGAAACCAATGCCAGGAATACTTAGAGAAACTAGTGGCATGAATGGCCTGCCATAGTTAAGTCCAACTTAAAGTCGATCTTAGTCTTTGTGAAACACTCCCCAGGGGGGTTTCATAAAGCTGTTCGTAAAGTTTCGCATGACTTTAGGAACGACTTGTATATATGGGATGCTCAATCATTATTGATTATTATTTATTAAGTTAAACTGTTCAGATGTAGATTAAAATTCTTATTATGACAAAAAAAATTAATGCAAAGAATATTTGTTGCCATAATTTAATTGAGGTTATTGGAAATATCAAAAAAACTTTGGGCATCCTATCTGGCAGTTCATATACAAGTCGTTTGTAAAGTCATGCGTAACTTTATGAACTGCTTCATGAAACACCTCCCTGGATATAAAATATATAGTTCCCATACAGGTACAAATAAGTTACTCTACTGTGCGAAAAATAAGCTACCAGTATATATTACTCAAATCAATGTTGCTTACCAAATAGCTTAGATGACCTGACTCTGACAAACTCGCCATCCCGCTTGGACATCTGAACTGCGACCGGAGGCTTGCTCTTTCCAGCAAACTCTCTGTTGACCCTTGACTGGCTTATCTTGACCTTTGACCCTGAGGCTGAAAGGTCACTGGGTGACTGGTCACCTCCAATGAGACTTGAAGTGAGTTTATGTTGAGTCATCCATGCCATGCTGGACTGAGGCCACTTCCTGTCGTAACTCTTGTCCGGGGATGAGTACATCTTGGAATGGGCGCTGGTGGGCCGATTGCTACCTGGTTTCTTGGTGGCAGTTTTCTTGGGGTTCGCACTGCTTGGTCGGGGTTTGCTTGCCTTGTGGATATCCTGTCTCTGCTCTCGAGGGTCTCTACCGTCTTGACGCACCATGAAGTTTACTCCGTTCTGTCCAATGATATCACTCACAGTGTCTTGGCTTTCGAGGGCCACACTTCTTGACCCTGCTGGAGGGTTGAAGTTTGAAATTCTGTCCAGGACTTCATTCACATCTTCCAAGGGTGCTTCGCGCCTGGGCGAGTGATTAAATGGGGCTCCAACTTCAACGTCGAAAAGACTATCACCAAGACTGTCGCCAAGGTTGACGGTTCCTTCAGGACCTGGTCTATCAGTATCCATGTTGGACGGTAAGCTTAGTCTCAGAGAGGATTGGTTGTCACCTGTCGAAGAGGACTCAGATGCTAGATTGCTTACTGGTGACGCTAATGCTCGAGGTGATGAAAGCTTCCTCATTCTTCTGTCCTTCTCGTGGTAAGTCCTGACTTCATATCTGTGTGCATCCGGAGTCCTAGGACTCTTCCTGGGTCTCGACTTCTGTGGAGAGTTCCGACTCAGCTTTGGAGAACCCCTACTGGGTGTCATCAACCTAGTGTTGCTTGGCTTGGAGGAGGGAGGCGGTTTGGGTTGCTTCCTGGCTGATGTCAAGTCCACTTCAAAAGCAATACCATGCTTGGAATTTCCTAGACCTTGATTAGGTTGCGGTACAAATGCAGTGTATGCGTTGGCACCACTAACATCATTTCCTGTGTCTTGAGGATCAAAGACGAAGGACACGCCATACTTGGAGCGCTGAATCTGGGAATGAAACGGAGTGTTGACATTGGGATCTGCAATATCACCTTTGGTTGGCTCTTCAGTCATATCATAGGTTCTCCTTAATGGTTCGGCTTCAGCTCTTGCAGGTTTTGAAGGTGTGGGCATATCCAATACTTCTTCAATCAGATCTGCAGAGTCAACATGGCTGGTTGTCAGAACACCCACCTTGCTGTAAGTGTAGTCTCTCACTTCCTCCAGTGGCAAAATGATCCGACTGTCCGGACGGAAAGTTTCAAGACCAAGATCCAAATCATCAAGGGTTCCATTGGCGAGCTTGAAGCCAACATCATCGGTTGAAGAATCAGCATCATGACTCAAGAGAACGGAAGATCCTTCGAGCTGACTTCTCAGAGGATTTGTGAATGATGTATCGTTAGTATCGAACAGTCCAAGCTTTTCTAAGAGATCAGCAGTTACTGCTGGTTCTCTGACCTTACTGACAACACTTGCATTGTCATCTTGAAAGCTCTCTTGACCATCAAATGCTCTCTGATCAAATTTCCTTTCCTTATCTTGTAGACTCACACTGTCTTTTTGATGATCAATTATTGCTTCAAAGCTGACTGATGGTTCTGCGTCTCTATATCCAATAGAATCTTGGGCAGAACCAAACAGATTTTTATATGGAACATGATTTGTGGAGGGCACTGAATTATCAGAATGATGGTCATGATCCATCTCCACTGTTCCATTTGTTGAAGCATTCTGTAAGTTTACCTTGTCCTCAACAAATATGGGTTCTACTTCTTTCCTCTTCATATAGTCACTCTCACTGTATAAAGCCAAATAGCTCTGCTCTGCTGGAGGTACTGTCACTTTTTCATTTTCAGAAACAACTGTTGTTTTCGCATCAAACTTTCTCTCAGGCATCTTTGGAGCAAACAGAGAATCAATCTTTCCAGAACTTATTGTAGAACCCTCTCCAAGAACAGTTTTGCCAGGATTGCTCTCTTTGCCTTTCTTTGCCTTGACCTTCTCCGTCAGTCCCTGGATGTATTGCCTCAGTATGTCATCTCCTTGCTTTGCAGCATTGCACAAGGCACCAACATCAAAATTTAGATCGTCCATCTCTACCCCGCTCTCCTCCCCTTCATCCTTGTTTGTTGCTACATGATCATCAATATCACGCCTCCCATCAGTAGGAATCGACTCTACCCTCACATCTTCCTGTTTCTCTTGCTGGGTTGCCCAGTAAGCAGAGACATCATCGGATGCTGATGGAACTGAAGACAATGCTTTTTCTTGTTCTGTTTCAACTGTGGATTCTTCATGTTCATTGTCCAATTCTTCTGATGTTGTGTGGTGGAACTTCAACAGAGCACTGTCCATCTCCACCTCGTTTCCATTAAGGTCTGGTCCTCCCTGGTTCAGAATCTCATCTCTTGGTCTAGAACTATTCTTTTTACGAGTGAGTATCGATTCATAGCCATCATTTTCCAAAAAGGATGACAGGAGTTCGTCATGCAGCTTGGCTTTGACCTTGCGGCTACCAAGCAAGGACTGGAGCATGTTCTCTGCTGAGTACGCGCTGTGAAACTCAGACGCCTGAAGTGCCTCGCTTTCGACCTTTGAACCAAACTGTGACCGGACACGCCTTGATATGCCATTCTCCAGGCTGGCCTTACTCCTCGATCCATATGGATCATCCCTGTGTGGTCTGCTCTCTGGTACTACTTGATGGCTCGTCGCTTCATTCCTAAAGAAATTGTATGTCCTGGGCCCTCCTGCATCTTGTCCACCTTCACTAGAAGATGGAGACAGGTCGTTGCCAGACTGTTGCCGAATTTCTCGTAATCTAAAGAAGTCTTGCAATTCACGGTCACTAAGCCTACTCTTACTTCCTGATGTCTCTTTCTTAGCATACTGCGAGCTTCCATAGGTTTCTTTCCTAAAATCCGCAAATTCAGACTGTCTCCTGGCATTCTCATTATCACTTCTGTACGCACTGGCTGTTGATGGTCTCTGGACAGCGTGGTCAGTAGTTGGATCCCTCTGAGGCCTCTTGGGTCTGGCACCGGCTTTGGCGCTAGAAGGCCTCAAATGAGACCCAGTAAGCCTAGCACTGTCTGCAATGTCTAACCTGTATTGGTCGCCATGAGCAGAGGGTACTGCACTTGATGGCCTGCTCTTCTTTCTTTTAAGTGGCGTCACGTTTGCGCAGTCATCGCCCGAAGGACCTTGAGGATATCGGAGACCGTGTCCTGGGACACCAGATCTTGCAGAAGATGGACGGCCGCTCCTAACACTCAATCCATTTCCTGTTAATCTGTCATCTCTTCCACTATCGTGAGTTATTTGTTGTCTGTAAATGTGTGTACTTCTATCTTTTTTATCCCTCCCTATTTTTGTTTTATCTTTGTAAGGATTCTTTGACGGGCTCTTGGCTTGGTAAACCGCTTCCTCTTGGAGTTTGGGTTGATATGGACTTGAGCTCTGATTCTCAAAGTACGCTAGCCTCTTCTCCCTCACTTCTCTCCTCAGCTTGGTTCTAGATGTCTCCATTGCTCAATCCATCCAGTTACCTCTCCTATTCCTAAACATATGCAAAAAGTGCAAAAAAAGAGAGAGAAGGACACATTAAAAATAAAAGAAGCAATCACAGCACAATACTTAATCCAATTACTGCAGGGCACCACACCACATTTTGCAGTCTCTTGCCTCCATTCCAAAAAAATATTACCTTACCAACAAGGGTCACATACTGTAGATTATGTAGGCCGTAGGCCTAGGTCTGTATCTTTAGTATTACTTTGATCGCTTTTTGTGATAAATTGGCTGTACACCTGTAGATCTAGTCTACTTGTGTGCGAATTAAACCTTTTTTAAGGTCTTGTTTTTTTAATGAATTTGCCTTGAGTTGCAGCACATCCCGATCTGATGTCAAATTTTGAGATCTCGAATTGATAATATCTCCAGAATTTCTTTGAGTTTGACGATAAATTTTCTAGTTGCACCAATTTCTTGCATGTCAAAAACCCTTGCAGTCCATCCGGTAAGGCCGATGAAAGTTGATCTCATGGTTCTCGTCAGGCATTGTTGAGATTTTGATGAGGGATTTAGATCAACTTTCATCTTTCATCTGACTTTGATTTCATGTTCTCGCGGGCATATTTGAAATTTGAATGAGGGATTTTGATCCAAATTCATCTTTCATATACAAACCAATAGAACTTGTCGAGGGTATCGAGTCTTGTACATTATACATGTAACGCTCTTACACCAATATCATACTCCAATGACTATTTCTTCCAAATTTTCTGTGATATTTGGTTTCTGTGACACCATCTTCATTTCATTTCATTTTCATTTATACTGTCTCGTTTCTGACTTAAACTTAAGGCCCTGTTTTATTATACTGGTGTAGTGACCAAATGTCATGATTTTAACTTTTATATGTATAATAATGTTTGATGCATTGATTTGCACATGTTTAATACTAATTGCTTTACTATTTCCAAGACGGCGGCTAGGGAGAATTAATTTCCCTTGCGTAGTCCGCTGTCTGGCTTTTCAGACATGTCCCAACTGGATCTGTCTGGTTTGTTAATATATTCTATTGTTATGTAGATTTGTCATTGTTATGTACAGCGCGTATACATGCATATTAATTTTGTGCGCTTGTTTTGACCAATCGCGCTACACCAGCGATTGGGGCTTTTTCTGATATTTCCATGTGGAAATCAGAGGGAATATTTATATCGGCACACACAGGTCGATACTGTGTTTTTGTTTACTGTGCCGGTCGAATTTTCGTCCAACATGGACTCGCCGACTTCGTCCCCGGACCTCTCCCGGGTGACTTTTCATTTGTGGAGAGACTTGAATCGCTTTTGCTAGCATATTCTTGGATTTGTCTTTTCCACTAACACTTATCGTTGTAGTGACACGATGAACGCCATCGTCACCACCTCGCCATCATCTGCTTCGTTGTAGTGACACGATGAACGCCATCGTCACCACCTCGTCATTATCTATTGTGTTGTGTTGACACGATGAACGCCATCGTCATCACCTCACCTCATCATCATCGACTCATTATCTTTTCTACTGCCATCATCATCCATTGTGTTGTGCTGACACGATGAACGCCATCGTCATCACCTCACCGTCATCCGTTGTGCTGTGCTGGCTCGCTGATTATCGTCACGTCATCACCACATCATTGACATTATCTTCATGACCATCATCGCATCCATCGATTGATCGTCTCATCACTTTCATCAACAAGACCATCGTCTTTGTCATCATCGTCGTCTTCATCTGTGTTTCCGTCATCGTCGCTGTCTTCGTTATCGCCGTCTACGTCTTCGTTTCGTCGCCATCATCAGCATCGTCATCGCCTGACCTCGGTAATGCTGATTTGGTTTGATCGTTTGTTTTTATTGAACGCTTTGCTGAACTAATTAACGATCCTTTTTGACTATCTTGAATTTGATTTTTGATGATTGACATTTGTTGTTTTGATTATTGATTATGTTGTTGCATACATGCTGAACATGGCGGAGATTATACCTCCGGGTTGTTACCTCGAGACGATTCCGTTTAATATGATCATTGTTATTTTCATGTAATTATTTGCCGTCTGAGGACGTTTTTCCCTCCGGAAACATAATGTGTAACTGTGTACAAGACCGATTATACGGTCCTTGATATTTTGTGTTGATTATCTTTAATAAATCGTTGATATTAATTACATAACCCGATTGTTTGATAGTGCAGTTTATTCCTCGTGAGATCGTGAAGTTAAAAAAGTACGACCCCCGTCAGGGGAGTTCTACACTGGTATTAAATTATGAACTTGATGATATAGCGATATACATCTTTCTTTGTTCGTCTTCAGTCTGCTTCTTATTATTTGAGTCACACAAAGTGAAAGAATCATTTTGACTGACAGTGCGGCCAAAAGCGATCGATAAATAGTACAGATGAATTGCTGTCCTGAGCTAGTATATTGGGCAACGTACACAATGCACTGAACAGTTTAATACGCGTTAGCTCCCACCCGGTAGCGGAAGCCGGAATACGGCGTGAGGCAAAACATTCGCCCCGTGTCTAGCCGCAGACTATTTCTGGCCTATGTGATACATGTAGGCATGCAGATAAAGTAGCGGGCGGCATATTATGCCGCCCGCTACTTTAGACCAATCAGCGATCGACTTGGCAGACATCGCCATGGACGCGTGTCACATGGGCCACGCGCGGCAGCCAATCGAAAATATTGTTGATTTTTTGAGGCGGCAATTTCATATCTGGACTTTTTGACGCGGGAATTTCGTCAGCGATGAGTGTTGAACTTTTTTGGTGCGCGAGCAAAATTTGATGCGGGCGCTGACGAGAACCATGAGATCAACTTTTATCGGCCTAATGATTGAACAAAATAATTTGTTGTAGAATATGTGAAAGCATTCAGTCTAAGACATGTTGTCATTATCATGATTATTAATATTATGGATCCAATTTGACAAATATTTAATGAATAATAAGGATATCACAATTCACATTCAAACTTTTTGTTTGTCAAATCAATCATGAATCAATTCAATGTTCACGAACATTGTTCACCCCATGCACACAATCAATCAATCAATGTAGGCCTACTGTTACGTCTGACGTCTGTATATACTGGTAGATCCATGACAATTATTAACTAAAGCTTGGTGATATCATTATCAATATCATATTTCTAAAATAACCCAACCCGTAGCCGTAGCCGTACGGCGGGGCGGCTTTACTGGCCAGTGCAGAAATGTATTTGCGTGCTCAGCTCAGCTCTGCCGCTACGCGCTAGACCGCTTCGCCGCCGCAGACCAAAGAGCAGCGGGAGAGTAGCGGCGTAGCGCAGACCTACATGTGGCTCCCCTTGACGAATACTGCTCGACCAGTACCAGTCTACAGCAAAAATGACACCGTCAGATCACTCAGGTCCAAGCAAGCGCAAACACGTGGCGAGCCGATTGATTTTAGGGTTGCTTGAAAAATACTTATGTCATTACTTACCATTTAATTGATCTGCAGAGTCGCAATAGATGTTTTTCTGAAGAAAAAATAATGTACGGGCAAGGCGCCATCTATATTGTTTGGACGGTTGTTATAGTCGTCTATTCCCACAATGCATTGCGATGCTAATTGATTGACGTGACAGGTGTAATAGACCTAGGCCTATGTGTATTTGTGATATAGACCCTAAAAGAAAATGTGTACATGTAGGTCAATCATGTATATATAAACAGTTCCAAAACATGATTCTGAACTACTACCGGTTTCAATATATTTCTTTAGATATAAATGTATGTAAATTAATACATTTAATTTATTTCTTCAGACTATCTGATTCTGAAGAGATACTGAATCCGGTGATAGCTGGATTTGTAGCATATTCCAAATGCATATTAAATTCTCTTCCTTTGATCTTCATTCTCTCTCTCTCTCTTGTTCTCCATCATCTCATTGTCTCAATTCTTATTCTATGTCCTTGTATTTGTGCTCACCCGCATTTTGTCTCTTTTAAGCTTGCCCATATAGTTCTAGCCCTGACCTCCAAAAATCCAATATATCTGTGAAAGGTCTAATCAGCTTCCTAAATGTTTCACTATATGGAATTCACCTCCCTCCTTCAGTATGCATACCTTCTTCTTCATAGCTCTTATTCTTCTTTTTCTTCTTCTAAATTCTTTTTTCACCTTCTTCTTCTTCTCCTTTCTTATCTCCCTGCCTATATAATTATTTTTTCCTTCTTCTTCTTCTTCCTTGTAGTTATATACCTCCTTAATAATTGCCTCTCACCTCTTGTTACTCTCCTTGCTAAACGAGCGGGTGGGGGGGGGGGGGGGGAGTTCATTGTAACATTTAGTATATTTTCCCCCTCAAACCAAATATCCATTCTGAGATACATGCTACAGACTGCCATCCCCCCCCCAAAAAAAAAAAAACAAAAAAAACAAAAAAACACCCATAGTAAATGATAAATACAATATTATGAACTTATTAAAAGCAATTTCATATGACTTGTATTATTCTGTTGTAATGATATATAAAATGATAGATAAAACGTATTATGGACTAAATAATTGTAACATTTAGTATATTTCCCCCCTTAAACCAAATATCCATTCTGAGATACATGCTACAGACTGCCTCCCCCAAAAAAAACAAAAACAAAAAAACAAACACCCATAGTAAATGATAAATACAATATTATGAACTAATTAAAAGCAATTTCATATGACTTGTATTATTCTGTTGTAATGATATATAAAATGATAGATAAAACATATTATGGACTAAATAAAAGCAACTTGACATGGTTTGTATTATTCTGATGTTTTTATTGTATATACCAACCACATACAGCATAGTCATATATATTAAATTCTATTTCAAATGACTCCTTCCTCCTGCATTAAAAAATACCAAAACGTATTTCATAACAGACAAAAAGTACAGAAGAAAACAAATGTACATAAACATATACATTCAAAGTGAAATATCATGGCAATTTTATTAGTTAATACAAATTAATGTCTATTGGTCAAACTTTGAATATAACATTGATAGCAATATTTTCCAAACTTTTTCTCGGTATATATGTTTCAATAGGAAAGAAATTAATTCAGTGTTTGTTATTTTCAGCAGTGATGAGCTAACATGCACATGTATGTTGATATCTCTACCAGTCGATGATCAATCTTTAGTCCAACCAAAACACACGATCCTCCTGTGATCCAGTGAATCAGATTAATATTCTAATATTAGATATGGAAATCTAAACACACATAATCTTCCTGACTTAGGTTCTAAATAATAAGAAGAATAGTATTTATTTCAAAAAATGAAAAATGAAAAATAAATAAATATAATTGTAATGCATCTAACTCTCTTGGTCAGAATGAAAGCAAAATCCGCTTCATATCGTAGGTAATCACAACATTGCCCTGAAGGCCCCGAAGTCACTACGATTTTGAGATGAATTAGCTTGTCCTTCTCAAAGAAAATTTAAAATTCTTTGAAATTTAAATTGTATTATTCCTATGGCTTTTCAGATCCTTGATCATTAAGAATTTATATGTTTGAATACTAATAACAAATGCTACTTGCACCCTCTATATAGCAAACAATGTCTAACCGGTGACCGTTGGTCCCGGGTTAGCAAAATTAATAAACATATTGGCAACCTGAAAAAGAGGCGTGGGTGCAACTTCAATACAATGTCCCCATGGTCCCCTTTTTCTTATGTTAAATGAGAGCTGATTTGATGAGATAACTACCTGTCAGTGACCATGCAGGGACGTCTAATCCCTCCTGGCCAAACTAGGGCAGATAGGCTTTAAGCAACCTTTGAAAAAACTTCTTGAAGCTTGTAACCATGTTGTCAACAATCAGAATTTGTAGGAAATTCAAGAAAGACTTTGAAACGTGAATAACCAGCTGATTTTAGATGAAAAGAAGAATGAAAAGAAAGATTCCCAATAATGGGTGGTATATGTAAACAAAATTTGACAGGCTTCTTATTTTTCTACCATCTAAACATGTACAATAACGTTTCGTGATGCACCTTTATGTGAAATCTCAAGTCTGGAAAGGTTTTAACCTCAAGAATCTCGTTCACAACCTTTACTTTTCTCTGAAATTTCCCAAATCACTTTCTTAAAGCGATGGGATTTTGTGTTAGTGCTTCTAGTACAGTATGGCTTTCAGCTTCTTCTTTTTAATCAGTAAGAAAGAGGAAAGGAAAGCTTAAGAAAGGAGTCATTCTTAAACTTTCTTTTTCCCCCTCCTTTTACTTCTCTAGTTTTTTACTTCATTGTCATCGCCATTTCTTCATTAACTTCTTTTTTTGATTTTGTTCTTCTTTTCAGCTAAATACCACATCATATTCTAAAATCTTACCAACCTATTTCGCTTTCTTCCCAATCTATTTCATTATATATTTCTATAATTTATAATAATGAATACAAAGCTATAATAATTATAAATAAGAATAAAATAGTTCATGTAAAAAAAAGGAAATATACAAAATACAACTCATACATACACTGTTATCTGGCAATGATAATATCTATGATAAACAAAGAGACATATATTGTAATACTTATATGTCTATCATGTCATAATCATGATACAAAACAATTAAAAAAGAATTCTCAGAAGGAAAACAACTAATGAAAAACTTGAACATCAAATAAAAGAGTACTTCTTAAAACCAGTTTAAAGCATCTTAACGCTTAGCTACTGTAACATTTTCTGTCTTTCAATCTTTCAGGCCTTTTTCCCCAAGTAAAAGATGCTAACAGATGATACAAGAGAATCTGACCTCGCCCAGTGGGCGCTAAAGGCCGGAAGGCTCGCAAATGAGCCAAAAGGGATATGAAACGTCCAATCCGACAGTGTGGGGGGACTTTCTGAGTGGCCTTTGTCGGGGAACAAAAATTGTCCTATAGTTTTCCTTGATACAGCATACTGGTATAGTTATCGCTATATGTGAGTTTGTAAATAGTTATACAATAATCATCACAATAACATATTCATATCCAACAATAATATTAAACAATTTCCTTTGCATGTAACATACTTAATGGAACATAATCATGGATATTTGACACATATAATAGAAAGAATTGCACATTATGGTATACCTTTAATATGAGAATATGAAAGTTGCTATACAATATTCACATGGTTACTACATAGCTAAACACAGTTTTGTAATTTACAAAATATAAATGTTTTAATCAATACGATTACCTGCCTTACAATAGGAAAGTCAGTTGAGTGTGGAAAGTGGTCATGAACAATAAAAGCCTATACTCTACAGTGCGTCCCAGAAAAAACAAACCCAAGAACTATCAATATTTTATCATAACTAAATCACAATTATAATTAATAAATGACACATATTTGGAAAGCTTAGATCCTCCTCTTTCATTTGATGCAACTCAAATGATGCATATTTCAGGCATGAGTGATTAAAAGCAATTTGAAGAGAGGAAACCAATTATAATTGTGATTAAGTTATGATAAAACATCGATAATTCTCGGTTTCGTTTTTTCTGGGACGCACTGTAGAGTTTCCATTTTGTGTAGGATTATCTAAAACTATTGATAAATCTATTTATAATGCCTTGATGATCAAAGCATCCTAATAATTTCCTTTGTTATGCGTTGCATGTTTTTTAACTACTTTTAACCTATTGACTACTGAATTCTCTCTTTCCCATAGGTATAATACAGGGACCACTCGGTTCCATTAGGCAATGGCTTAAAATGAAATATTTTATCCCATTCCTTTATTTGTAGATTTTATTGCTTAATCTAGCAGTTTAGTGATGTTTTAGTTTTATCTTTTGATCCAGAATGCTCTGAATTATAATGTGTACATGAGTAGGGGAGTGTTTCACAAAGACTAAGATCGACTTTAAGTTGGACTCAACTATGGCAGGCCGTTCATGCCACTGTTTTCTAATTCTTTGAATAATATATATTCCTTCAATAATGAATTATCTAAAAAATGTAAATTCTGTAGATTTGTGATCATGATTTGTGATTGTATGTCCCATGAGTTGAGATACCAATGCCAGGCATGATTGGAGGAACTAGTGGCACGAACGGCCTGCCATTGCTAAGTCCAACTTAAAGTTGATCTTAGTCTTAACTTTGTGAAACAGTTCCCAGGAAATGCAAAAAAATCGTTGGAAAATTAGAGTCCAATTCTGGAGCAGTAAATTGTACTGCTCATAAAGAGCAATTGCTGAAATTCCAAATAGTTGCTGAAAAACATTGTACATTTTGTAACAACAGTGAAGAGACAATTATGCATATATTTTTTACTCCCCACATTCAAATATAATATGGTCAAGACTTGAGCAATGGTTTTTCAGTAAGACCAATATAAAGACCAAACTCACAAACCCAAATAAATTGATAGACTAAAATGGAGGTCATAACAACTTTTTTGATTATTGTAAGAAAAGAAATCTATTCAGCCTAATGCATCAATCAGATACCAACATTTGAAATAGTTATGTCAGCTGTTAAAAGTTATTGTGAAATGGAAAGATATGTAGCAATAAAGAATCTTAAAGAAAATAATCGTGAAAAAATGGTTTCACTTTCCCAAATGTTTCTGAGTGTCTATGTGCAGTTTGCTTGTTTGTGTTTATGTTATAGAAATGGTGCGCGTAACAGCTGCACTGCTAAAGCTAGGGTAAATATGCTGCATTATTGTAGAGCGCTTAGAGACTTCTGATAAAGTAAGTGATAGGCGCTATATAAGCAAGGATAATTATTATTATTACAATTACTGTGTCAAGTTTAATATCTTATGTGTCGCTGTGCGGCCGAGGTTATTTTTGTAATATATTATTATTTGAATATTTATATGACAAGTGATGGAATAGTGCATGTATCTAAATTGACAATGCAGATTGAAATTTATCATCACTATTTTTTAGTACAAATTGGCAGTTTTTTGTTGATTATTTGATATTTATTTTCAGAAATCTCTAAACTGCTATGGGGTCCTGTTGGGGATAGTGGAGGAGGGAGCAATTGAAAGTAAGACTGCCAACAGGTCACCTGAATTTCATTAATGAAAACAAATTCTAAAATCACCAAGAGTTTCCAAATTTGCCAACATGGTACAAAAACTTGTCGTAAGACGTTTTAAGTATCTAACAGAGGTTTCAACAAGCTACATAGTAAACTTGACAACTTTAGTGTTGTGTTTTGAAACAAGGCTTGAAACATTCCACTCTGGCCAACGAAAAGATAAAAATTAAAATGGAGAGAGGGTTATCTGTACTGCTATATGAATACAGTTCTTACTCTTACTCCTAAAGGCATCGTTTTTCAGAATCTGAGGCAATGTTACTGAGTCACTTTTAGGAAAAAGACCATAAATTTCTCCCATGATATAAGTCAATGTTTTCCTCCAAATATCAGGTATCAATTTTTGTTAATTTTAAGTCAAATCAACAAATACTTCAACCACATTAATGACCACTTCAAAATATTGAATAGTACCTTCAAAGAACTATTACAGATTGATATAAATACTTTGTGTCTTTACCTTAGAATGCATGTAGTTTTCCAAACTTATTCATACAAGGGTAACAAAAAATGTATCACATTAAAGTGTACAAATCATCTACAAATTATTTGTGTACAGCTAGAATGTATAAATCATTCCCAAAAAGAGAATAACAAATAAATATAGTCTAAGCGTTTATAGGCAATATGGAGAATTAAGAGTTTGTTCAGGTTCTGTAGTGACACGTAACATGCATGTAAATTCCCCTTTATAGGTATCAATACCATTTTTATTATTCAACTAAATTTGTTTGTAAATTAAATATGTCACTATCGTGTGAACTATGACTTCGTCCAGATTTTAGGGTGGCAAGTATCATATATGTATATTTTCCCCTAACCTTTTTTTTAAATAAAAAAGTAAAAAAGTAAAAAAGTAAAACATGAACTCGCTTTATTACCTTGTGAACTGCAACTTTTCCAGATTTTGTGGTGACATGTGACAGATATATATTCCCATTGCCTAACCTTACTACAGTATTATTTGTAATGATTTGAACACAAAATAATATGTTCTATGTCATGGATTATGTTTCCGTTTAGAGTGCAATACACACTTAACCCCTTACAGATAAAGTTGAGATCTGGTCATGCGATTGCATCGTAAAAAGACTGCACGGAAGTGATTGGAGAAGGCTGATGATGTTTACTAAAGGTCATATACACTGTACACAGAAATGTGTATACAGGACTACACAATATGTCGCATGAAAGTCGCGGTCCACAACCTTTAACTGTTCCTTGTCATATTTCGAAAATGAGGGCAATGAGGGCATTTGAAGAGCCATCATTTTCAGGGGGCATAGTTTCTATGGTACTCTTCCACACTAACATCAAAAGAATGAACAATGTCACAGATATATTTTTCAATTTTCCCAGAACTCAAGCTTAATTATCTTTGAATTCCCAATAGCACATATTATCTGAGAGCAATATCAAAGCAGTTATACTTATACATGTGTAGTCTGGTTAATAATGGGTTGCAGTAAAGGCAGGTTTTGCTCATAGTATGGTACAGCTTTTTTCCTGCAGAAAGAAAGAACACAAACAAAACAAAAAGTAAATAAACAATCATAATACAATGTATACATTTAACCTTTTGCCTATGTAAACCGGGTAGATCCTGTATTAAGTCTATGGGAATGAGAGAATACAGTAGTCAACAGGGTTCACTTATAACTGTAGTATAGAACACATACCAAATTACAGTAAAATAGACATTTGATTATGAATCCCTCCAGAAATTTCTGGCATTCAAGTTTAAAGCCACACTATCCTACTTGTAGCTACTTGCTCCCTCTATATAGCAAACAATGCCTAATCGGTGACCATTGGTCCCCCATGATCCTCTTTTTCTTATGTTCATTGAGAGCTGAGATGATGAGATAACCGCTTGTCCAGTGACCTTGCAGTGTGGTCTAATCCCTCCTATAAACTAGTACAGATAAGCTTTAAGTGTTGATATCTCTCTTGTATCCTTATACTTGATGTGGCTAACTTTGAATCATCGGATCATTGCATTGGGTCAGCTGGTCGCGTTACCCCACCTTTTGTGAAAACATGCCCCTTCATTCAGGGATTGTTGAGGGTAGTGTTTGTAAAATAAACCCCTCTCATCTATAAATGGTTTTGTCCAATTTACCTATACATTTTGTGGAGACCTTACAGCAAGTATACGAAAGTTCGCATCCTCAACACGCATCTTCAAATGACCTTCTGTTATCTTTTTCCTAAAGGTCGTGTAACGCGACCACCTGACCAGACGGATGACCCAATGATTCAAAGTAAGCATTGGATGTTGGTATCATTGGGAGGCAGGTTTATCACATTTTGCAATAGCGTCTCATTTGTACTGGGGAGTGTTTCACAAAGACTAAGATCGACTTAAAGGTGGACTTAACTATGGCAGGCCATTCATGCCAATGTTTGCTCTCACCATTATGATCTTTAGATAATATTTTTTCCTTCAATAATGAGTTATCGGGAAATGTAAACTCTGTAGATTTGTGACCGTGATTTGTACGTCCCTTGAGAGACAAATGCCAGTAAATGATGAGAGCAAACGGTGGCATGAACGGCCTGTCATTAGAGCGTCTGCCTCACAACCGGGAGGTCATGGGTTCGAACCCCGGCCGCGTCATACCAAAAGACGTTAAAAGACGGGAGTTGCTGCTACCTTGTTTGGCGTTCAACAATAAGGGATAGAGCAACGTCCATCTGGCGCTGCTCAGTGGCAAAAAGAAATTTCCATTTTCGGTTTAACTTAATACAATTTGGAGTGGACTTTAAAACGATTATTATTATTATTAAGTCCAACTTAAAGTCTGTCTTAGTCTTTGTGAAACACTCCCCTGCATATGTAATCATGGAATGAGAGTTCTTGCTCACCTCTTTCCTTCTCGACCCGCTGCCATCGCCATTAGCTGCCCCTTCACCCTGTGGCCTCGGAGTTGACCTGGACGACCTTTGACCCGGCCTAGCACCGCCCTGACCCGACGGACTACGCCGAGGTTGCTGTTGTTGTCCTTGCTGTCCTCCTTGTTGTTGTTGCTGTTCTTGATCGTTTTGACTGATCTGCTGTGCTATTCTGTAATCCTCCTCCTGTTGAAGCTGCATGGCCAGTTGGTGGCTGTGGGATATAAATGAAATTGAGTTTGAGTTTGAATTTGAGTTTGAGTTTGAGTTTGAGTTTGAGTTTGACTTTGAAATTGAGTTTGAGTTTGAAATTGAATCAATATAAAGCAAATCACCTTAAAGGCATCCTTTAGCAATGCTAAATCTACGTGTTATCAGTGTCGGTGATATGGTGTAATATTGAGCCCTAAAAAAATTGCGCTTCAAAATGATCATGAAGTGCCTCAAAAAAATAAAAATCTTTGAGTGACTGGTATTACCATACTCATTTTCCCCAATAGACTGTGGTGTTATAAAAACCACTAGAGAAACAATTTTTTAAATTTCGATTTTCAACCACAAATTTCTTGATAATCAGACAGGCGATCGGCTTGCAAAAGTCATGGGGTTCCTGACTGACCTTAAGGTTTATAATTATCATTGCAGCATGAGCTAAATCCAGGATTTTGTTTCAGAACCTGAGACAAAGATACACAGTCCCTAAAATTAAATAATGTCTAATTTTGTTATTACTTTCAGATATACATGGCAATAGAATAAAATAATATTTGAAAGGGTAAATGCACCATCGGTATGAAATAAGAAATGAATTGTTTCAAATAATTATCAGTATGAACCTTACTCTGTAAGCATGTCCTTAGGTAGCTTCACATCAGCAGGAGCCTCTTCTGCATTGGGCTGTTGATTGTTTGACGCACCCTCCCCTCCCTGAGGGTTGTTGTCTTGTAGTGATAATGCTAATAGTAGGCTGTAAGGCATATAGGAAGGGAGGGAAAATGATAAATTAAATCTCTACTGAGCTTTCAATATTTGATTTACCCTCCCCCTGAGAATTTATATTGTAGGCTGCAGGAAATAAAGGAAAAAAAAAAAGATCACTTTATGAGCACTGGGTTGTTGATTACTTGATGCAGCCTCCCCTGAAAGTTGTTTCTTGTAGTGATAAATTAAATGCTACCGTAATACATGTACATACAGTAGTTGTATGTCATGCAAGGGGGGATATATTTCATTCACCTTAACAAAAATTGTTTATCTCAATAGTGAGAAGCAAGTTGCATTCATTACGCATTGTTATGAACATCAAGCCATAATGTTTGTCCTACGTAGCAACAACTAATGTATGCAAATTGCACTCTGAAATTTACATTTTACATACATCAAATACATATATTTATGAGAGGGGAATGAAAAAAATTGTAATGAGGCACTTAAAGATAAACTCCAGTAGTGGTAAAAAAAAAGAAAATTAATTCTCACAGAATCAAACGAAACTTACACTGAATGTTCAAGACTACAAATAAATGACATGTGCCAAACAATTTTGGAAGAAAATGTATACTGGCCGAGTAATGAGCATAGAAAGACAAGGAAATCAAGGTAGTACTAGCCCCGACACCATGGGTGTTGTCCCATATATAGCTTTCTGTGTTACTTTACCAAGACTCGGTCAAATTTATTATGATTTTGATGACTCCAGAACCTTGCAGTGCACACCAATACTTACATGCTACATGATCAACTGTTCTGATCCTTTCCACACCTTTTCTTAACAATGCAATCACATTACCAGTACTAAAGTTTATCTTTAACCAAAACTAAAGCACTCAAAAGTAATCACATAACCTGAATGGACTATCACACAATATGTGCCCACAAATTTTGTACAACAATAACCAAACTCACTCTGTATCTATTTGTTGAGATGTACTCATAGGCGGGGGTGGGTTGAGAGGACCCGAGGAGACCGCTCTGCGCTGGAAGTTACCATCAACAAAGTAACTATCGCCCTCTATGTTGGACAAGGTCTCCCAGACCACGTTGCTCTCCGTCAAGAAACCCTGGTCTGTCACTAGCACATACAGCTCATTCTATTAACAAGAGAGAAAATAATGATAATAATAATATTCAGCTTTTATATAGCGCTTAATACATCTGTAAGTGCTTTACAGATATATTTTTACCCTGGTCATTGGATTCAGTGCTTGCCCGCACACATTGTGTGCACAATCTCCACTCCCTGGGGAGCATTCCAGCCAGGCATTACTTGACACGAACAAAAGGTGTCAATATGTTGTTGTGTGCCTGGTAAAAGAGTATTGGAAGGGAATTTTCGAACAAGCATTCCCTTGAATTCATAATTCAATTTAATTCAATTTTATTTCACATCTCTTTAAAACACATCAAAAGATATACAAACAAATTGGTATAAATTAAACAATATAAATATAAAAACATTCATTGACATGGTTCTGTGAAAGAAGGACGGTGGATACGAGGGATCAACAAAGGACATTGGCCTGTCAAGGTTGATCCCCTATATTACCACCCTTCAAGAGAAATACATTATACAACATATAAAAACTAAGCTTTTGGTTTCCCCATGTGGGTAATAAAATTATTCAGTTTTTATATAGTGCTAAATACATCAACAATGTGTCTAACCGCTGTACATATATATTATATTAATCATGAAAAAGACTGTCAGGTTCAAAAGGGGATAGCGAGGAAAAGAGAGAGTGAGAGAGAGATATTCTTTCAGTTTCATCCTGTAGAAGATTATCTAGTAGTGTATGGATAGAAAAAAGGGAAATTAAGAGAGCAGGGGCAGATCCAGGGAAAAGGGGAGGGGGGGGGGGCATGCATGACCACCTTTTTTCCTTAAAAAAAATGAACATAAATGTTCAGTTTCAGCATTTATAAATGCCTCAGAATGTACCATAGAGCATCTTAAGGTTCAACATTTTCCTGGACCCCGCGCCGTAAAGGCTTCGCGTTGCAATTTCATACATTTCACCCACAGCCATGGTGTTATACTTACTTTGTGTTTGTAGAGTGTGCTGAAATGATTATTTCTAAAGAACACACACAGCTCCTCTTCTTTGATAGTTGAGTTCAGTTCACATAGACCATGATACGTGAGCTGGGATGCATTACTGGCAAGAAACTGCTCTGCTAACAGACCTACATACAGAAATAATACAGACATGAACAAGTTAAAATAGTGAGAGTGAAAACTTTATTGGTTGCAAGAGAACAGGTCTCGATGAGAGACGGTACTCAAAGGAAACGTAACCTGTGGTATTTATAGACAGGTCGTTGCTAAAGCAGATTTAATGACACATTTCCTAGACATGCATACAAATACATACAGATCAATTAAAACATTATAAGTGAGCTGAGATGCATTGCTGGCAAAAAACATCATCGAGTTCCATATCTCCCAAATACAAGTACCACCTCTGGATTCATCATTGATCCACCGTACTACAAAGATTTTAGCTGCAGGTTACAACTGCTAGAGAGCATCACCTTAATTTCCGCTGGCCAATGAATATCATTCTTTTGTACTTGAATTGAATTGAATTTATTGATTCACCAACCCTTCTTTTTCCATAATAAAAAAGATCATGCCACACCTACCTTTTCTAACTTCTTCATCATCAGCTGATGACTTGGTACTGATGATGCGCTCCACCAGCTGATTGTAGCTGCACGTCCCCACTGCCGAGACGACCTCTAGGTTCTGAGGGTCGTAGAGCCAGCCGTGATAGAGGGCTATGTTTAACAGATCAAAGACCACGCATTCCTGGGTGTACTCGAAATCTTTCACTCTAGAAGGTAGGAGATATTTAAAACACATGTATATCTTTTTATAAATGTAATGCTTCCTGGGAGAAATTTCAATTATTTAAACATATTTGTGGCTTACACCCAGTAAATAAGATCGATTGATCGATCTGTAAACAAGTCAGAAACAAAAGAAGAAAAATCATTGTACATTTCAATTACTTTTGCTATAAGTGCATATAAGCTTTCATGGTTTATATAAACCTCCATCAATATTTCCCAAAATGGAACACTGTACTAGTCTTCTTCTGCTTCTCTTTCTCCCTCTTCTTCTTTTTCTTTTTTCTTTCTTTTTCTTTTTTCCTTCTCTTCCTCCTTCTTCTTGTGTTTCTTCTTGTTCTCCTTCTCCTCCTCCTTTTCCGGCTCCTCCTTTTCCGGCTCCCCCTCTCCCTCCCCCTCCCCCCCCCCCCTTTACTCCTTCTCCTCCTCCTCATCCTTCTTAAATCTAAATGGGACTTACCCTGTGAATTTGACGTTGACATCTAGGCCTGTTTGTAGACGTGACATGATTTCCATAGCATCATGCATGTTCTGCTCATAGTTCTTCTGAATGTCATCTGCTGCATTCTGAAAAAGAAGATATGGTAATAAGGGAGAAAACAAAACTAGCTTGAGTATTTAGATTGCAGAAATATCCACCTTTTTCATGTTTACAACACAGTGTATAAAAAAATGCACTGTGTGCTGTTTATGCCTGCCATAGTAAAAGCTAGGGAAGCAACATCCAAACTTATTTGGAAGAGCATAAGGACATTATACTATTACGGTATGTGAAATGCTTATTCAAGAACGGTTGGAGATGAAGATGAGGATGATTATGATTATTAGTAATATCATTATTATTGTTATTACCATCATAAAGATTATCATTATTATTATTATTATCATTATTATTATAATCATCATTAATATCAATATTATTATTACCTCTCTCTCTCTCTCTGCCTGTTTTCCTGTCTCCCTCTTTCTATATACATGTACATGTATATAAAACTCTGAAGGTTTACTGTTATTATTAGTAATTTATTTTGTCCTAATGTCTTACAGGCATAATTATTTTTCTACAATATTTTGAACAAAAAATATTCAACTTAACACATCATTCATCCTACCTCAGGCATCCTGGAAAGGAGATGATCTCCGAGATACTCAAAGAGCTGACTGGCCGAGACCATCTCCACCATCTGAGGAATCTGAATGGTCTCCCGTAGCAGCATGACGTTGACGATCGCGATGAGAGGACACGGACCGTTCTCGTTCTGAGTGATGATGGGTGTGTTCTGGTTACGCCATGTGACCCACTTCACATGGTAGGCTTGGACCGGCTGGGCCGCAGAGCGAGGGCTGGCAGACGCGGACCCCGTCGCAACCGCATCGGCTGTAAGAGTAAGAGTGTAGGGAAGAATGTCATAGAAATACATGTAATGTGGAAATTGGAAAGAGCCGGATGAATACATGTTTATGGTAGAGGTGTTGTGGTCTAGTGGATAAGCTACCAGTCTGATAACCACAGGATACAGGGTTCAATACCTGTCACAGCACTAATATCCATTGGTAAGACATAAATCTAAATTGCCACACTCCACCCAGGTGAGGTTATTAGTATTATCATTATTATACTGTAAGAGTAAGAGTGTAATAGGGAAGAATTTTCATAGAAATACAAGTAATATGGAAAGAGCCTAAATAAATACAGGTTCATGGTAGAGGTGTTGTGGTCTGGTGGATAAGCTACCGGTCTGATAACCACAGGATACAGGGTTCAAATCCCCACCAAAGCACTAATGTCCTCTGATAAGACATGAATCTAAATTGCCACACTCCACCCAGGTGAGGTTATTAGTATTATCATTATTATACTTTTGGCATCACCTGTTCCTGGAAGGTAAAAAGAAGACTGAATCACTGTCCCCCTTGGGTCTCTGATCCCGGTATAACTGATAAGGGGTGTGCAGGTGGACCACTACATAGGGGTTTCCCCCTTGTCTTATATGAATATTGCGGTGGGTTCTTTCTTAACATGCAATGGTGGTGAATCTCCTCTACGTGAAGCGTCCATTTAACGTCCATCCGAGAGACATAGTGTTTCCACTATGAGATACCCTGAATCTATAACACAGTAGGTTGGCACGTTAACACACAACACAGGCTTCAGTCATCCACCTGGAACTTGGATTCAAACCCAACCATCTTTGGTTCAACAAGCAGAGGCTTTGCCGACTAAGCCAACTTGCCTCCCCTACAGGGCAAGTCCAACATGCATACTGGCATATTTCTCCTTAACCTTCTAGTATTACATGTGTACACTGAGCCCGAAATGACTTTCAGGTTAGGGTCTTTGAAAATGTGTGTTATCCAAACTCAAACATTTCCCCCCAAAATGAACAATGTCCATAATTTAACATTCCTTTCAAAACAGTCCACTTCCTTCCTCATTTATCTTTCCGTTTTTCAGTCTAATAAAAACATATGAAAGAGAGACGCAGAGACAGACAGGCAGATGGATAAAGGTCTTTGTCTACCAGTACTTGATTAAAAAAATTAAAAAACAATCTTAAAAAGCAATAGTCAGAATATGGTCCCGGTACTAGACAAGTTATCTTACATATTGCAGCTGCAGTAGCACCTTTGCTTTCTTCTGGAATGCCTCCCTCTGCACCTCTCACTTCTCCCTTTTCAGTGTCCATTGCACTACAGCCAGCACCACCTTCTGCACCCTTTTTCTCACTCGTGTCCATTGCTGGCTGTTCCATTAATTTCCCACCCTCCCCTTGCTCAGGCACTGTCTCAGGTGCCTGCTGTTCCACTGGTTGGACTCCCTCCATCTTTTCAAAGGGCGAAGAGTCAGCCATGACGGTGATATCGTTTCCTATAGAGTTGTCTGTACTGGGCGTTTCATCAGAGCTAGGCGTGGCATCTTTGGGAGATTCGGCCACGACGCCATGCTCAATCCCTACGTCTGCTATAGAAGAGGGTTCCTCCATTGCTCGCGCAGATCAACCAATCAAAAACGATTTGATGGAAGCTCAGCTAAAAGAAAAATAACATGTGATGCAAAATATTATTGATGTAATTGGCAGAATACCGTCAAAGCAGAAACATTTGCGTGCAGAAAATATTTGTGGTTAAGATTTGCAAAATGATTCTTTCACAACTAACATTAACAAGACACTTAAGTTTTGACATTTCCATAAGATTCTTTTCAATCGAGATGTGGTATAAATAGTAACAGATGATACAGTATATTTTAGTTTCAACGTTGCAAAATATTAGTCCCTGACTCTCTACTCTAGAAATAAATGTCATCTTATCAAGCTTTTGGTACCAATAACAATAGAATATAGGCAAGCCAATATGACCAAGATTCCAAGAAATTTTATATTTTCAGAATCAAGTTTGTAATGCACTAGATGAGTAGATCTATGTAAGGAGAACAGTTTCACTGTGACACTGGATAACCTATAAAAGTATTAAAGTGTTGAAATCATTATATGATATACACCAAGAACATTCACAGAACATTCACAATTGCAAGAGATAGCTAACCAACTCTGACAAGATGTTTCATACAAAACCAGACATAAAAATCAGTACGTGGGACTGGTATGAAAAATACAAAACAAATCGTCACCACAATAAGCTCAATTCAGACCATTCGTCAACCATATCTGAGTCAAAATATATTCTACAAAGTTATGAAGCATATCATAATTACCAAATACTCGAGTCAAGATGATAATTTCGGGCTTCGTCGAGTAAATACGGTAACAGAGAATTCTGTATTGGAGACAGCGTACGGCAGCGTCAGATTTGGAAAGGTCAATGCACTCTTTGCTCTCCGCATGATGTCAGATACATGCGAGTTATGACGGGAGGGACGGTATTATTACTATTAGATATTAAACCACCCAGCCCATCTTTTCTTTCACCAACCAATGATGGAGTGGGGTATAATATGGTATGGTAATGAACTATTTTTGTGTCTTCTTTAATTCTTTCATTCATTATTTCTTTCTCTATATTTCAACCTCCTATTTTTCTCTTTTTCTTCTTCTTTTGTTTTCTTTTGTTTGTTTGTTGTTGTTTTTTGGGGTGGGGGGGGGGGGGGGGGGGTAAATTGCAGCTCCAAAAGCACCCCCATGCAGTATGCCAGTTTATCATAACTCACTTATAAATGCTAAAGGAAAATATCAAAATAATGATACATTCTCTGCATGATTTAATGTAAGCCCCCTCCCCCTCTCTGTCTGCCCTTCTTTTCTCTCTCTCTCCTCTATGTTAATCTCCTCCTCTCTCTATATCTGTCATCGATCTATCTCACTATTCATTCCATCTCTTCCCTCCCCCATGCACTTCACTTTACCCCTCTCCCTCTTGCCATTTCTTTCTTTCTCCTCTCTTTTTATCATTGTTCTTTCTTTACCAGTTTTCTGAATGTCACTATGTCCTGAAAACTTGTAAAGACTTCTGATTATATTTTGTCAGTTGTGAATATTAGATCTCTCCGCAGAAACCAGAGCCCTGTTTCATAATTTGTTTTAATCAATAACAAGTTACAATAAATGTTACAATCTCCTGCAATTATGGCATCTGACTGGCCGAGAGCAAATGATCAAAGAAACTTAGCATTTGTTATATTCCATTCACATATTTCTTGTAAATAATTCTTGAATGATCAGTTATATCATGGGGATACCAATTAATTTGTATTTTATCTGTTTATATGCTTGTGTATTTATCTATTTTGTTTTTGCTGCTGTTATTTGTGTTATTATTACCAAACAGGGCCTTATGGAAGACCACCAAATTGGTGATACGTGCCACCCTGTATAAATATCAGAAATGAATACATAAATAAATATTGATAGCAAATGTTATGAAACAGGTCCCAAATCCGAGTACTTACAAGTATACCATTGAGGGAAAATACAAACATCACCACATAAAATCAACATGATATCACAAATAGGTCATTAAATTCATATAATTTATTCGCTTCTACTTGTAAATGTACATGTTTGTTTTTTCCAATAGAAAGTCCACTTCTTTTCTCTGAAACAAGAAAGAGTCATATTTTCAAAATCTTCATGGTAATATAAGTATGAACGATGCAACAAAAATATAAATGGCAGTTTTCATACTAAGACCACTGTACGTCCATCTCTATAATGTTGAGATATAATGATGTCATAATTTCTGTACAAATTTTAAAACTTCAAAATATTCATTTACATACCAATATAAAAGTTCTGTACAAATCCTGCTCCCTGTACAAATGCTGCTCTCACCACAAAGAAACTACTGTATACAAAGTGACTTTATCTTCATACAGTTTGTGACCATAAAGAAGTAATTCTTCATTGACAAAACATATATATACTCTGAAATATACACTCAAGCAATGCTTGGTAAGGGGAATTTTTTGGTTGTCAAAAAATAAAGGGCAAGGGTTATACATTTGTGATTCACTTTTAACCCCCCCCCCCCCCCCCCCCACCTCCCATGATAATACATGTACAGTATGTCAGAACTGGAATGCAAAGGTATTATTTTCTGTTTTGCTTTCCACATTTTATAGTTGACCTGAGCCTGAAATAGCTTCTGGCTCTCGGCAAACTTTAGATTCTGTATAATAATTATTAAAAAAAAAAAAAAATGTCTTGTTTAACCAGGGTAGCCTCATGAGTATTCATACTGTTCTTCCTGAGGGCCCCGGCCCTGCAATCATATCATTACCCCGGCTATATATCTTTTGGGCACAATTTGAAATTCACAGCACAGACAGATTTGGAAAGATACCAAAGGGAGAATATCAATTCAATATTCTTGAACAAAATTTGTTTACTGTAGGAATAAAATAAGGGATGAAATCATGAATCAGGATTCTATGAACAAAATACATGACATGGAGTCAAAAACGTTTTATCCATGCAACAGTAGAAAGATAGGGATCAAAAGAACAGTTGAGCAAGTAAGATGATCATAATGAAACTGTAAAGAAGACTGAGAAAGGAGGATTTTTGGTTGTTAATAAGTTTTTAACCTGATCATTTCACGCACATGATGTATTGTACTGAGCTTTACAAACACTCTTACTTCCCACGGACAGTTGCAGCATGGTACATGCTCCCTCCTGACCCTCCAGATATCTTGGTTTCTGCAATGTTCAGCAGAAACCTTCCAGGGAGCCCTATTCCAGAAACGCCTTTGATGGCTGAGAATTGTTTTTACTTGCACCTTGTACATAATACACCCAACTGATTGCACTGCACAAGAGCACATTGCCAGACATTTCAACCTTGACATTATATCCTGACTGATGGATCCTGTCAAGTACCGACGTAGAAGTATTAGTAAATGGTGAAAGTCCTGTTTCACATTCTAGTACATGTACGTTCAAACACGCTGTGTATACGTTTTTGTTCAGTCAAATATATTATTCAGTTTCTTAAATATGCACAGTAGGCATATATACCATGTAATGCAGCAGCAAAGATGGGCGAAACCAGATACTGTGCTTACATAACCATTGGGTCTGTTCAACGATTTTGATTTCAAGTTACATATGTTACAGGACTCCAAGATAAAGTTGAGTTCAGGGGGGCGTTTCACAAAACTTGTCATCAGTGACAAATGACAGTTGTTGTTATAAGCTACGGAAATTCTTGCTTCTGACTGGTTATCAACAAATTTGTCACCGATTTTTGTCATTTGTCATTGAAAAAAGGCTTTGAGAAATAGGTCCCTGGTCAAGAGATTGCATTGTGAAAGAACTGTGTGGAAGCAATGGAGAAAGGTTGATCATATAGCAGATACATGTGAGTATTGGTGTAAACAGTGAGGCTTTGGAATCATCAACAAAGTCACCTGCACTGTACTACACAGAAATGTGTATGGGACTACACAATCATGTGGCATGAGGTTGTGGTCCACAAAATATAACTATAGTTGTGAAAGGATCATTTTACTGCATTAAACTTTTGTAAATCCGAACCACTTGTGCAATTTGCAAAATACTTGAAGCACGCAAATGTTTCTGCTCTGCCGGTATTCTGCCAATTACATCAATAATATCTTGCATCACATCGAGGGTTCAGTGACACAAATACGTAACTCCATATTTTGCCAAAATGAGTGTTAGATATCAAAATGTTCAGAAAAATGTAGGCTTTCTAGGAAACACAAAGACTTAACTCCTCTCATCACCCCATTGAAGTCAATGACTAGTAAAGCATAGGCTTAACTCATTAAGGGCCCAGTGCTCAGTGACACATAAACCACTTTTTCTCAAAATGGCCCAAATGAAGTTACATCTTTGTGTCACTAACCTCTCAAACTGTTACTTGTCATATTTAAAATATGAGGGCATCTGAAGAGGCACTCTTTTCAGTAGATATATTTTCCATGATACCCTTCCGCACTGACATAAAAAGAATGAAAAAGCTCAAAAATTATTGTTCACCTTTCCCAAAACTCAATCTTCTCTATTTAAAGTAGTACAGAATGTGGCCGATTAATTTTAAATAATTTCTGCACCAAGGTGATCTCTTTCTCCCCCTACATATATGTACTTGCTGCAAACCGAAGCCGACAGGATCCCCAAAATGTGTATGCCCAGATTTTGCGGTGGGCAAACAAATTTGTGAATCAGCCAGCTTGTTAAAATAAAATGAGCCAAATTGTTGAGAAGAATTACCGCAGCTCAGGTGAGCATATACATGTATAAGCATTACAATAAGCATATCACATTGCCTTAGCATGGTGGTATCTTTAACAAAGTTGTTCTTTAAATTGCTGGAAAATTTGGCTAAATTAGTCTGATTTCATCATTGGAAGACGTTTTCTAGATCTATACACTCTATGACGGTTACATACCGAGAAAAATTAAGAGATCAGGAGGATTTGCAAGCAAAACAGAAAATTAGAAGAAAAAAATAATTAACCAAATAAATAAATACATAAATAAATAAAAATAACTACAGTAAAAACTTAAACTTAAAACAGAAGAAAATGAAACGAAAGGAAAATAGACAAACTGATAGTCAATGGATGAAAATGAAAGAAAGTTGAATTTCCTAAAATCCCTTACTAAAAAAAATGATATTGACTTATTTTACAGCTGAATAGGTTGTTCAAAGAAATCTAAAAACCGAAGACATTTTCAGGTACTAACTCCCTCAAGGTGCGTGACTGCAATATCTTATTCACATGTATAAGGGTAACCAACACAAATATGTTACGTTTAGAGAACTAGAAATGACATGATAAATCGCAGCAAAAAAAAAATACATGTCATATATTTAAGGTGTAAAGGGAATGACAACAGCCGCAACATTCACTTAGCTCTGCGTTATAGGAAACAGAAACGTGAAGCGTATTACTGTACGTCCTTATAAACAAAAACCACAGCTGTTTGCAAGAGGCTTATTAATACTGATCATACGTCCTTTGAAATGTACATTCCACTAACCTCGCATGTCATAAAGTACATCTTTTTTTTCTAGGATGCAACATTTTCTCAAGTAATGTGTGCTCCAGGAATTAATGTGTTAAACATATGGGCTTAGATATTAGATACTGTAGACAGAGCTGCCAACCTCCAGAACAGAAAATCAATAATCACAAGGCTCAAAATCAGTAATTTTGGGTATAAATCAGTAATTTCCTATGCGGCGCTATGACTCTAATAAAAACGGCACGCCAACATTGCACAGACACATGATTATCTGAAATTGTTGGTGATTTTACTCACACAAAGTTGTTAAATAATGAGTTTCATATCATCACAACACAGTCTTCCAGGAAAAATGGGGGGAAAAAATATATATATAAAAAAAAAAAAAAAAAATAAAAAAAAAAACATTTTTTTAAAAAAAATCCGTAATTTTAAACAACATTCCGTAATGGTCGTTAATTTCCGTACCAATTACGGGAAATCCGTACTAGTTGGCAGCTCTGTGTAGATACAAGGTCAAAGGGTCATGAGGGAGTGCAAGACAATATTAGTTAGTTTGTTTGAATACCGGACTGCTAAGAAAGCATATGTATGCTTGTAAGAAAACAACCAGGGTATCAATGGCTTTAAGTCCTCTCCGAGGGACTTGGTAATGAGGATTCATGCCTTACCAAAGGAAACTATGGCAACGACTTGGTTTGCAACCCGGGATCTCCCAGTTACGAGTCCACTGCTCTACCACTGAGCCATTGATATAGTTTTGGGGATGGAATAGATGGTTATAGAGGTGTTGTGGTCTACTCGATAAGTCACACAACTATGGATCACAAGGTATGGGGTTCAAATCCCAACGGGGTAATGTAATTGGGTACCCGGTAGGAAGAAGTTTCTAAAATGCTGAGGTAATAATAGTACATTGCTTGAGCTATATACATGTACATGTTACTATTATCATTATTTATTATGGATGTATTGGTACATAGACATTTACATTTGTACAAATGCAGCTGTATTTAACCTACACGTAGTTACATTCTCTTTTACATGTATGTATGTGTCTGTTCAATAGATTAAAAACGAGTGAAAGTTGCACAAAAAAGTATTTTGAGCATGATATAGAGCACCTGTGAAGCTTCCTGTTAAATGACGATGTGAAAAGAGATTACATTTTCAGTGATAATTTGTCTCCCTTAAAAATTAAAATGAAACAAGATATAAAACAAAAAAGATAAATTGTCCTCCTTCCTCATAATGACACTATCAGGTCCACAGCCGATAAAAGTAACACCGCTGACTGGCGTTTTGTTTGTGGTACCTGCTAAAAAAAAAGTCTCCCTGGATCAGGCGTTAGACATTTCTTGCGTATACTCTTGATAACAAAGTGGTCAATCTGTATGGATCATTGAACACATCACTTGTTATAATGGCGCAGTCATGACCGTTGATGTTGTTCTTCTGACCTCAAGCAGCCTGTGACCTGTTCACTTTCCCTGGACCAGGGTTTTAACAGTTCTTCCAAAGACTCTTGATAATGTAGTGATGTAATGTAGCAGAATGATGTTTCTGTTCCAACACCTCGGGTTACTTGCCCATCTCTTACGTTCTGAAAATAGTTCCTATAAAAGATAAAGATGGTGGAGATGTCCCCCTGCTAGCCTTCACCAGGACCACAAAGTTCTGGAAGCTGTTCTGCAGAATGCGGTTTGTCCACAAACCTGGGATCACCTGTCCACCTCTTAGCAACACCATCTCTGATGACAATGCCACAAGGTTCTCAAAATTGTTCCTTTACAAAAAAAAGTCGGTGAAGCTATCCAACTGCTAACTTTCACCAGGCCCATAGAGTTCTGAGAACTGTTTCTTTGGTTCCCGTTGCCTATTTGACTTGCGGATACTGCTTCGAGTGTCTCTACAGTGTGTACAGATGAAGATCTCTGGCACGTTGGTCTTGCGGATCTTGGCGCAGGAGAGGTGGACCCACGTCTCGCACTCATTGCATTCAATCATGGGACGGCCTGCAAACGGCTTGTTGCAGAAACACGTGATGAGGTTCCAGTCTTCGTCTTTTTCGCCTGAAATAAAACAAAGCATACAGATTAAAGGTAAAGACCAGTTTGGGAAACGCCCCCCTCTCAAAAAATGAAATGAAAGCTCTTATTACCAATCATGTGAAAGAATATGTTTTGACTAATTTTGCTGAGAAACCGACTTCTAATTGATATATTTGGTAAATTATTATATCTATTTGGACCTGATAGATATAACGCACGTGTCGCGCACGTGTGCGTAGTCCCATTTACATCTTTCTGTGTACAGTGTCAACCTTACCTGCATGAAAATAACATTCTCAAATTTGTTGTGCATTGAACTCTATGCAAATTTAAGGGGGCTCTTTTCTGATTTTCGGGGGCTCTTTTGGGCATTTCGGGGGCTATTTCGCCCTGAGCCCCATGTATTTTTTTCACTGTTCATAATTCAAGAAATAATTTTGTGCATATTTCTGATGGTAAAATAGAGGAATATAGACTTACGTGCACTGCTCATTCTGCCCTTCTTGGAGTACCTTTCTCTGGGGCTGAGGTCTGAATCGGCTCCGCTACCAACACTGTTTCCTTCGCTGTCGAGCGGACTGATGCTTCTCTTCTTCACACGCTCCTAATAGAGAAAATAACAATTAAAGATAAACTTGAGTTCTGGTAAATATTGAAAATACATTCTCACAGAATCCAACAAGCCTAGCACTGACTGTTCAAGATTACAAATAAATGGCATGTGCCAAAGGATTCTGGTAGAAAATGTATGGGCTGAGTAATGAGCATTAAAGATAAGGACATTTTATTTTACAGGGTTCAAATGATCATTCTACTGCAGGATAAACAATCCAGAATAAGTCATAGCAATTTTCCCTCAAAATATGACTCACATACATTGTGCCAGAGCTCAAGATTAGCTTTAATGTGTGTACATGTCTGCACACAGCAAACCTGTAGGCCAATCAAGAAATACCCCCCCCCCCCTCTCTCGGAGAGTCTTCCAGTAATGCAAATGTCAGATAAGGACTTAACCATATCAAAGGGAAAAGACAGAGCATTACATGAAAGTATGAAACCTGTTGGTCATGAAACTGAAAGCTTATCCTGGTGATTGGGTAAACAGCAGAATAGTGTAAAATTCCCCATGAGAGCCCACTTCAATGTGTCGTGGAGAAAAAAAAAGTTATTTTTATAATAGCAAAATATAGATTAGTGGACGTTACTACTGGGCTGGGAATTGAACCCTGTACCTTGTGATGTAGTCTGGTGACTCATCCCCTAAACCACAACACCTTAACTGTGTGCATGTAGTGATGGACACATAACACAGCCTGCATGGATTTCAATTTCAGTTTTGACAAGTTTTTCTGGCATGTACAGTATGTACATGTAAGTAGGCTACAGTGTACACGCTGCATGTACTTGTACAATTAGAGATGGAAGGCTTAATTTACTGCTATTTCAGGTTTATTGTTCATTTCCATTTGAATTCATGAACAAGATATTGATTCCTCATGATCAGAGAAAGTAAACATGTTTTGTAATATGACAGAAATCAATATGTAAGAATCTGGATGATTTCACCCTCAATAATTGTTTGAACTTAACACCCCTATTGTACAAATGAACTAGTCCATCTCTGAAGTGATGTCATGCCCTAAAAACCCAAATATGGGAACTGTGACAAAGTGCGTGGGAGAGCTCTTGGTAAACAGAGTGGTAAATAGACACTACTCTGTTGTACTTAAACCAGTAATCATGCATGGCAATATCATAAGACTAGTCTACCAGTCTCCTTTGCTGTCTATCTCAAAACCCTAATATGATAATGAGGGAGCTCTGTGCACAGCTAGCATAGGCCAATCATATGTAAATAATGTCCTATTTACAATGAATATTCATGGTTTCACAGGAAATGGATTAGCTGTATTAAAGGCTATGCATTAGTTTAGTTAGTTTATGGAATTATGTGTATTCATGGTGAGAATTGAGCACTTCTGAGGTCTCCCTGCTATTAGAGTTTGCTCATATTGGCTAAGGAAATCATGAAACCCTATCAAAACAATGAAATTGCAGTTAATTCATTTGAAAAGATTCCTCTATTACTCTTTTCACACTGGTTTTGCTTAACCCCGTACTTTGCTTAGCCCCGTACTATCCTTAACCCTGGACTATTTTTTTGGCTTTTCACACTCGCTGTTTTTAGTCCCGTACTAGCGCCTATTCCGGAATAAGAAAATTCCCGCTGTTCTCACTGCATTTCGTTAACCCTGGATATCGTGTATGTTATGATTGGTCATACTTCGCATCTGGCCAGCTGCGATACGCTCCATTGCGTAGTACCGGACTATTTTTCGTTTCTGTTCTCATTCATTTGCTTAGCACCGCAATTGCGGGGTTAGCAGGAGTTAGCACCACAATTGCAGAGTTAGCCCTGCTATTTTGCAGGGTTAGTTAACCCCGTACTATAGGTGGGGTTAGCCAACTTTAGCCCACTTTGGTAAAAACCAGTCTGAACAGAAAGTGGAATAGGCTTAACCCCGTACTATAGGTGGGGCTAAGACCCCCCCTTAACCCCACCTATAGTACGGGGTTAAGCAAAATATTGCCAGTGTGAAAACAGTAAAAGTTAACTTACTATCAAAGGGGGAGGGGATCATCTTGATGTCAACAGAAAACTGTATTATGATGACTTACCATACTTATAAAAAACAAATGCATTTATGTATTGTTCCCCGCCCCTTTTAAGGCCCAACTCAAAATGAACCCCCCCCCCCCCCTCCCCTTTTGTATGCGATGATAACATTACAGGGAGATTTTGCTACAGCAACAACAGTATTTGGCCTAGATGGCAGCACTGACCATGGGTTGTTTTCTGATAGAAACTTTAGTTTATGAACTTATGAACTATAAGTAACAGATTAAAATGGTGCCTACATACATTGTGGATCTAATCAAATCAGGGGATTTCATGAAACCCAAAGAAAATTTGAGTGAAGTAAAGAAGTAGTTGACGCTACATTACATTCTCTATATGGAAGCTGGGAGAAACCTCATCTTGTTGTCTTCCCCAGATGTCATCCCCTCACTTTCCTCTATCCGTTTTAATCCTAAATTTAACAAAAATACCATCATTCTGCTCTGCTCTTCTTCTGATTTCGATGAAACTTTCACTGTTTTGTTCGTTCAATTGTTCTTTATTTATTCAGTTTGTTCCACTTGCAAAAAGGTCAGACCCAGACTCTGTTCAACATTAGTCTCACTGTAGGAGAAACCTAATCATACTTACAGGAGTTTTAAGGACATAGGGTATGTATCCGTTGTACAGAGATGCTTCAAAGTCTATAGTACCCAGGCACATAAAAAATAATCTAATTTTTGCTTTTCATGGTATTGTTGGCTGTCGGCAAGAAGGCCTTATCAGCTACAAATATGTAGGTACCGGTATTGTCAATTTGCAGCAACATCCATCTTGCGAGCAGCCCCAATCATAAACAATAAGACCCCTAATCATACTTACAGGACTTTTAGGGACATAGGGTAAAGTCTCTGTTTAATATGCAGAGATGCTTTATAGTCTACACCCCAAGCACATAACAAATAACATAATTGTAAAAGTATTGTCAGCTGTCGGCAAGAAGGCCTCATCAGCTACAAATATGTATTGTAAATCGCAGTAATCTTGCGAGGAACTGATAATAAGACCCCTAATCATACTTACTGGAGTTTTAGGGACATAGGGTATGTCTCCGTTGTGCAGAGATGCTTCATAGTCTAGTACCCAAGTACAGAAAGTACTGAAGTCCTTCAATACAGGCTGCTTGGAAACCAGACCCTGTTAAGATTAAATGAAAAAAATACCACTCAATAACAATCACGTACACATATTACGCATACCCGGTACTGCATTTCTTGGTTTCTCAATTTTGTGTGATGGTAGCAACAAAAAACTAGAGAAAGATACTCTAAATCATGTCGTCGACCAGATTGATACAACGGAAGACCATTCTCAAAACTTAAAGAAAATTACAAGGTTAACTTTAGAATACCCCACCAAATTGTAGTATGACCGTTGGTTTCACATGAGCCAATGAACCTTTGTAGTCCTGTCTGTTAGTATTTTAGACAAGTTTTCGCACATGCCGATGAACACAACCAAAGAAAGATGACGTTATTATTTCTATGCCTCTATTTGCTCTTGCCCATCACATACATGTACAGTATCCTATTTTTAGTATGTTTAACAATACCAGTACATTTTTCTTAATGATCCACTCTTGAAAATCGTGATAAATAACTGTGATTTCTGTCGGAAAATAAAGTACCCCTGCCCCCTCCTTTTCCCTTCCTCTGCACATTGTCAAAGAGATACAAAGATTAAAGAGCATTTGCTTCCAGTCAATATCTTCTGTTCATTTGAAACCCAACTTGTGGAATAATCTTGTTCTTCAAAATGCACCGTAAAGATTTACACACACATTGTATGTTACATTTCAAGAAATTTATCAGATTATTTGTGGGGCATGCAAAATCCTACCTCTTTCTCCGTCTTCGGCTTCTTCATGATAGAAACCCTTGAAGGTATGGGAGCTGTGAACAAGAAAAAAAAGAAACATAAAAGAGATTTACTATTTGCATTATCATTATAAATACCGGTAGTATGGTGATAGGAAGCAGTGCTTCTGCAACTCTCATTCAATCTTACTCCAAAGTGAACAAGGAATACTTTTTATTGTTTTCCAGAGCATCGTTTTATGAAACCTTCATTAATACAAGTTCACTGACATCTCATTAAAACATGTGTTTAGCTTAACACATATTTTGATGGGATGTAGGTGAAGTTGTACTTTTGACACTTTCGTGAAAGGCTGCCCAGCTACAAACCCTGAAATTGTGAGAAGATGTAGGTCATGTGCTTTATCATCCTCAAAAAAGTAGTTGAAAATTTAAATTGCTAGCAGAAGCAGTGATGATCAGAGCACAGCTCTTTATCATGTTCAAACATCAATAACAAAACAACTCACAAAGAGAAAGTAGGCACTACCGCGCATGCGTACTTTCTCTTCGCCGGTTGAATCGACGATGCAACATGGAAGAATCGTTGGGGTAGGACAAACAATCACCCCCTTTTTCCCATCGAAGACTTCTTCAAATTATAATTTCAAGTTGCTACAGGTAGATAGATGCCCAGAGGAGTCGAGCAACCTAGTAAGTAAAAATTGTAATTACTCCCTTTACATATTTTGAGATAATGTCGCCCAACCCCTGTCTGAATGTTTTTTCGATGCACCACCTGAAGTTCCGACGCCTTCGGCATAGCCCCGTCGGAGCTTCCTGGAGTTACTCTACGATATGAAAGTGGTCATCTTCATTATCTACTAGGTGTCTACGATGGTTATAGACTCTATTTTAATTATTGAGTTTATTGTTCCAGAGCACGATTGATCATTTTCATGTTTGTGCTTGGTTCACGTTCAGGAGCTCGATTACCAGATGATTACACTTTTTAACACTCAATTTCAAGTTTAATTTACGGAACCGAGGAAGGCAACCAGCGGTGTCACTTTATATTCAAAGGAGGACTAATGTCATATCATAGCCGAAAATGATCCCTTATTTGCATAGTTCAATACAAGAACATTTTCCAAAAAGCATGCATGATGATGAGGTTGAAAAATATGGCCTGGCTTAAACTCGTACTGACAAGACTGATCATCTTTCACTCAGTTGTCTTTCCAATTCCATCTTGCTGGCAAATGAAAAGTATTGACTATTGAGAGAAATTGGGAATTGTGTAATGTAATGAAAGATGTGTTCTGCAATGAAATTTCAATGAAGGCTGCACATAACGATTTGAATTCTTCAAATAGCAACGGCGTGTTTGAGTCAAAAGCGTGAACCTTTTTCGATTTTTGTTTTTTGTCAACGTAGGCCTACGTCGTGTGGTCGTATTTAGCCTGCACGGTCCAGTCAGTCTACGTCGCGTCTATCCTCAACATTCGGAAAACAGTCCATGTAAAACACACTGCATGCAAGTTATCTAACATAAACCACAAGATAAATTTACTATGTGTCTGCAGCTCAGAAATTTGCCTTCCAGAAGACGTGTGGTTTCTATGAATTTATGAATTGTAAAAGTGAGAAAACATTGATGTAAATATGGTCTCTTTTTTTCTTTTTCAAACTTAACACTGTCAACATACGCCGAACCGTTATACACGCAAAAGCCCATAGCGCACGGTCAAAAATCAAACGCGTATCAAGACGAAGACTGTGTATAAAAATGCTGTTTTCAACTTTACGAACAAAATACAATGTTATATCTTACCAGTAAGAAAATCAGCGGACATGACTCTTTTGGATTCCACTGATGGATCAAAGAATTACTTGGTAGATTTTCCAAAAACAGACTTTTTCTCAATGTGTTAGGTTCCAAATCTCGCCAATCTGACAGCAAAACCTCAACAATACGCGTTCAGTGAATTGATCGAGTTCAAAGGGCGTGACCCGCAAGCTTCATTTACATCCGTAATGAGATAGGACGATTCCATTATTCTTTAGAGGGAGAATATATTCGGCTTTATATTAGAGTTGGGAAATGTAAATCAGTGACCTGAATTTAAGTTGGGATTACCGTTCGTAGGATATCCCAGCCTCGAAGTTGCAGAAATTTGAATATTTAGATTACCGCCTCATTGAAACGAAAATAATGAAAAGGGTTATTATCTAGAAGAAATTACAAATGACAAAGATTAATTAAGGCCCCCCCCCCAAAAAAAAAGGGGGGGGGGGGGACAGGTAATTTCCCCGAAGAAAAATAGCGCAATTTAAAGCATCATCCTAGAAGCCCCCCCCCCCCCTCCCCCATCTCTGTCTCTCTGTCGCTTACCCTTTCGTCTTCTCTCTCTCTCTCTCTCTCTCTCAGTCTTACTCAGTCTTAATTTTCTATTTTTGGTATACATTTTTTTTTTTTTTTAAATCCACTGCCAAATAAGGTAATAACCTAACTAGGGTCCTGCGAAATTCATGTTTTAATTGTTTGCCATGATGATTAGACTGTTGTTTGATGTTTTGGTGTTGCTGTTTTGTTTTTACTGTATTGTCTAAACATAATTACTTGATAACGCCCATTACGATTTCGGATATAGATGTTAACACGCCTTTCATGTGGTAATAGTAATAAAAGTAGTAGTAGATTGATTAGTGGTGCCAGTAATAATAATATTAGAAGTAGTAACAATAATAATAATACTTATAATAATGATTATGACAATAACGATAATAATGAAAATGAATAGAAAATAAGGAGAGGAAGAAGAAGAAGAAGAAAGAGGAGGAGGAAATACGTTTTGGTTATGAAGTGAACATTCATATTACTGGACATTTTCTTTATAATTGCGAAGACCCCCCCCAAAAAAAAAAAAAAATAAATAAATAAATAAATAAAAAAAAAAAAAAAAAAAAAAAAATAATAATAATAATAATAATAATAAATAAATAAATAAATAAATAATAACAATAATATCAAAACAAGACTGTCGACTTTCAATCTTTTTAAATGTGGACCGATCATTAGTCTTCCCGAGCCCGTAAAATAAACACACTTCACAATTATAACTTGCGAATGTAACACGTTCGTGCGATAGGATAACAATTTTAATTGTGAAAAGGGGAATATAGATATTGAAATTCGTTTACAAAAGGAAATAGTCTGCTGACACTGAAAAGTCCAGAGTTTTAAGAATGAACACAATGATTTTGTTTTAAATAAATTGTAACAGACCATGCCATAACTGTATTGTAGAATTTACACATTGGTCGCCTCCAAAAAATAATTTCCTTTATTATTTTCCAATTAGCTTATTCTTTATTCATTCTCCAGGTAAAATCAACAAAACACCAAAACATGAGAACATTAAAATAAAGTACAAAGACTTTCGAAGGTAAAATACAACGTAACATTAAATGAATCTACACAAAATAAGAAGAATAAAATGAACCACTATTACAAACTTATTAAGGCACCGCTTGACAGGTTAATGTTCCCAATACTTAAAAGTTATAACATTAACATTTAAAATTAAAATTAGAATGCACATAATTATTTTAAATATTCATTTTCTTTTGCGATCGTGTTCACGAATATTCGTTATGAAAAACAAACACTAATGTTATTTTCGGGGCCCCCTGCTACAGAAAATCGATATGTTCGGAATTATGAAGCATTAATTGAAATTATTGACCTAGATCTATTTAGAAAATATCCGGAAAACCCGCATCCCCTGTAAAATTGTAAATTAAACTTTGTTGCGTATATGATGTAAATTGAAAGTTTCCACAAGGAGTATGACTTTTGAACAACCCGCACATAACAGCCAAGTCGGTAGCATATAGGCCTATAATTATATCCGGTTCGAAAAATGTGGAAGGGCTTTCAACGTTGACATGTATAACGCAGTGATCTTTTTATAGGTTATTATGCACAATTATTGTTTATATTTCAAGTATGAAGGCTTATTTTTATCCCCGAAAAAACGATTGATTTAATTTCCTTTGATGGTAGAGTATTGTATTAGTCTCAATATTTTTTTTTTCTATCGCAAAGTTATTGTTTTCCTTTCTCAATATTTCAACAGATTTACCAACGTAGGAAATACACTGATAATAACACTACACCTGGCGATCTCCTTTAGGGTTAGTATTTTTCAGACAAAATAGTAAAATAAGGAAAAGATAACCAGCAAACTAACAACCAAGAAAAATACAAAATGTAAAACCTTTAGGAAAATACTATACACGAATTGTAAAACTGAGGTAAGACATATTACGACTAAGCTTATTAATATAACCAGTTCATACTTCTGCTTGTTACAATAATTTCTGAAGCAGCTGATGTTTAAATTTAAAGCTTTCCCTTCAATCGTGAAATATTTCGAATGTTCAGCTGTGGCACATCCCCGCTGAATGGTAGCTGTCATCAGTCCAGCATCAACAGTTCTCGTTACCTGCACACAATCATGAAAACAAGATAAAAGTTGAGATTAAATAAATAAAACCAGATTTAGAATGCATTTGAATAATGACAAACACAATGCAGTAACGAACACTTTATTTTGTTTAATAAGTAATAATTAAATCGTATAGCTCTGACATAACTTTATTTCTCGTTATTTTTTTTTTCCAAGAGAAAAAAGCAATGTACATAGACTTCCCTAGCGTCTCTTCCAAAGCCATCTGTCTTTTATGTATACAGTGCGTCCCAGAAAAAAACGAAACCGAGAATTATCGATGTTTTATCATAACTTAATCACAATTTAAATTAATAAATGACACATATTTTTAAAGCTTAGATCTTCCTCCTTCATTTGATGCACTTCATATGATGCATATTTCACACATGAGTGATTTAGAACAATTTGAAGAGAGGGCACCAGAAAGGCATTTGGCGGACGGTATCTCAATTTCAAAGAGAAAATCACAATTCTAGTAAGTTCATTTTTTTGTCCTTTCATATGACACCTCAATCAGGAAAAATGAGCCAGGAATAACAAAAGTTTTGTTTGTTTAAAGTTTAAAGTGCATCAAATGAAAGAAGAGGATCTAAGCTTTACAAATATATTATGTCACTTATTAATTTAAATTGTGATTAAGTTATGATAAAACATCGATAATAAATTCTCGCTTCTGTTTTTTCTGGGACGCACTGCATATGATTTTAAAAAGAACTTGGCACCTTAGTAAATTATTGAAATAAAAATACTACTACTTCTACAACTAAACAAACAAACTAAACAAATATGTTAACATACCCTACATCCATTAGCACAGTATACAGGGTTCTTGGAGTAGTCTGCTGAGTCATATCTATCTAAGCAGGCCTCTTTCAATCCGGTCATTATTTCAAATGTAATCGGATGAGTACACTGGTAGCAGTTTTCAGCTTTTCCAAATGTTGCGGCTTAAAAAAAGAATAGCGTAAACAAAGAGATAATTCTAAAGTTAGAGATACAGGTCCACAGATATTACATTCATCTGTAAACAAAAACAAAACAAAAAAGTCTATCCATAGCATAATGCAATAATGCAATTCATAATAGAGTGAGAGTACCTGCTTTCATGCTATTATGGTTATTAATTACTTTTAGTAATAATTCAAGGAAGACAAATAAATAATTGCATTCAATGGATTATTTGAACATCTATAGAACTCTTCCGATATATGACACACTTGACATGTGTTTGACAATTATTATGTTAATATTTCTTAAAACAATTTCATCCATCAATGCTTCGCCCAACCTCTGAAGATATATAAGAATCATCATGTTGGTTCTAAAAGAAAGGACAATATATACTCGCCATTGATTTGTTCGTCACATATGAAACTCGAATCATGAAATGTACAAGAAAGATTATACTTAATTTCACTGGGTAAATTGGAAACTAATAATTAGCTTCTTTTTCATTTAGCCTTTACATGCGATGGTATAATGAAAGAAACTATTTAGACTGATTCGGAATCAACGAATACGACGTGTACAAGAGAATAATTGTTAATTCTGGGGTGCTGGAATACACTGTTATCCAAAAAGTTGGAATAACGATTTGTTTAACTCTTTTCATGAAGTGATTGTGAGAATATGAATTCTTCTTGAATGATGGATATAGTTTTATATCTTTTCAGAACGTTATCAAAGTTTATAGAAAATGATCAATAACGTTCCGAGAAGGTAGAAACTTCGACCAATATTAAACCATAACTAGAAATTTAATTCGTCACGAAGACGAATAAGGTGGTCTGTCTTCATGTCTGATGGTAGATTATACTATTTACTATATTGAGAAAGGTAGAAGTTATATAGACATGTAAACAATGATGATGATGTTGATGATGATCATCTTCAGACCATGATGATGATGATGATGGTGACATTGATGATGATGATGATGATGATGATATTGATGATGAGGATGAGCATGAGCATGACCCTGACATCTGATTGAAGAAATATTTAGATAGCAAATAGTCTCAGCTACAACATACTAAAATTTGGGAGAAAACTGTTGAATAACAACCGAGATACTGGTCAAAACACATTGTCATGCAAGATTCATGTTTTGAAAAAAGTGACCTCCCATAGACATAACACGCAAATATGACAAATTATGCATTGTCGCCTTTAATCGAATATTTAACTATGATGACGTCATCTAAATACGGATTAAATGCCATATTTCTAGTAGAGAATTATCTTAGCTACAACATATCAAAATCTGGAAGAAAATCGATGACCGATAAGTGATATAATCTCAATTAAACAAAGACAAAAATGACGTCATCAACAAAATACATTTGTTTGAGTTTAGATGCCAATATGATGACTTTATTCCACTTTGTACGAGTCAGGGTGGTATGAAATCATATCTCCAACTCATGCTTTCTCCAACCATGATATAAAAATTGGGGGTCAATGGACTATCTAAAGAGCTATTTCGATTTTTAAAATGGCATGTTTTTGATCAAATTTGCACTATATTGCCCATAGCAGTACGCGCGGATTTTGAACTTTGACGCACGCTCACGGCCTTATGAAATATGAAGAGTGACTGAAATTAATGTAAATTGTCAATTACGTTAAGAGGAATCCAAATCATGTAAACATTTTGAATTTGACCTTTTCCGCGCGCTGTGAGCGCGCACACCGCGCGCGGGGACATTTACGGACGGAAAATTTTGAAATGCTTAAAATGACCTGATTCGTACTCTCGTTTAATAGTTTAGTGATTTTGAGCAATTTTAAATTTTGACGCGCACATACGCGCGCGTCATGACCTTTATGTGACCTTTGATGACATGACCTGTTGACCCTTGACCTAAAGTATATGTGATATGAATATGAATGACCTTTGCTGATGCATCATGAAGATATGATGGATAATGTGATTTCACAAAATGGCGCCTGGATGACGTCACGATAATCTGATGACCTTGAAAATGTTCCTGTCACGTCTCATGATGATTACCTATAACTGTGTCAAAATTGAGAAAAATTGGGTGGATGGATATTGAGAAATCGGTTGCACAAAAAAGTGGAGAAATAAATAAAAATAAATAATAATAATAATAATAACTAGAAATTTAATTCGTCACGAAGACGAATAAGGTGGTCTGTCTTCAATTATTATGATCATGCTCATCTTCAATTCAATTACCCAATAAAATGATGTCAATGTAAAATGATGTATTGAGATATGAATTAATGAATGAAGAATAATGAATCAAGTGATAATAGGGTAATAAAGTAAATATGGTTGTTTATCACATTATTTGCGATTGTACGTGTTTTAATATTCAAAGGAGATGGTACAGTGAAAGGTCAAAAAGAAAAAAAAGTGAAGAAAAAAAATTGTTGGAGACGCCTGGACTCGAACCAGGGACCTCGAGGTCGGAAGTCAAGTGCGTTACCGATATACCAAAACATTTCCCATAGAGATTACACGTAAACGAAAAATGGAATTCTCAAATCCCACTTTGTAAGTGAAATATGAGCATGATCCCGGCATCTGATCGAAAAATAAAGGACACACTCATTATAGCTCATTGTCTCAGCTACAACATACTCAAAGCTCAGCGTAAACAAAGATGAAACGACGGAGATATTGCTCGCGAAAGACAAGAATGTAGAATCCAGTTTTGAGAAAAAGTCATGTCCCGTAGAGAATACACGCAAAATGTGAAAATTGACATGCCTCCTTTAATCGCAAAAATACGCCATGATGCCATCGTCAAAATGAAAAATACGTCGTGACTTTATTTGTAGAGATTTGTCTCAGCTAGAACATATTAAAATTTGGATGAAAATTGATCAATATTTACAGAGATACAATCAATTTTCCAAAAATATGCTGACGTCATAATATGCAAATTGAAATTTTGAGTTCGGAGGCCATTATGATGACGTCATGAGTTAATTGAGTGTCAAATGAGACATGAAATCATATCTCCGACTCATAATCTATCCAAATATGAAAAAGAATTGGGAGTATCTATCCATTCTGAAGAGCTACAATGGATTTTGTATAGGCATGTTTTTGCCCATATATGCTATGTATTACAAGAGCTCGCACGCACGTGGACATTTACCTTGAACGGAGGCAATCATGATGACGTCATGAGTTAATTGAGGGTTCGAACGGACTTTACCTTGAACGGACGCTCATTTCGTTATTAATGGTCATAAAGGGATAAATATGGTATCAGATTGTTCGGAATAAATTGGGCAATACTATGATAGACAAAAAAAAGGCGATTCTCGGTTGCGAACGACCATTACGAACACAAACGTGCGCGCAAATTTATGCTTGCTAAAATTTTCGAAATTTTCGAAATGCTTGAAATGGCCTAAAACGTACCCTAATTGGATCAAAAAGTGATTATGAGCATTTTTTATTTTTGCGCGCACCGACGCGCGGACGGACGCGTACGCGCGCGTTTTTTGACCTTAAGTTGACCGGACGGATATTGACCTTAATCGTTATAAATATGAATGAGAAATTATTTACGGTTATGAAGATATGATCATGAGTTGATTCTCAGAGCACTTCACAAAATGGCGCCTGGATGACGTCACGATATTTTAATCAACTTGAAAATGTTCCTGTCACGTCTTAAGAAGATGACCTATGACTGTGTCAAATTTAATTGAAATTGCACGGTTCAATTTGGAGCAATCGTGCACACAAAAAAGTGGTCAAAACTAAATTCGAGTTTTTGTACAATTCCAATTAAATTACTAGAAATTTAATTCGTCACGAAGACGAATAAGGTGGTCTGTCTTCAAGTCTTATAATAGATTATAATATTTACTATATTGAAAAAGGGAGAAGTTATATAGACATGTACACAATGATGATTATGATGATGATGATCTTGATATTAATGATTATGATGATGATGATCATGATGATGTTGATGAGGATGATGATCACGATCATAAGCGTGATTCTGACATCTTTTCGGAAAAATGAGGAGTGATTTAGATAACATATAGTCTCAGCGACAACATACTCAAATTTGGGAGAAAACTGTTGAATAACAACCGAGATACTGGTCAAAACACATTGTCATGCAGATTCATGTTTTGAAAAAAGTGACCTCCCATAGGCATAACACGCAAATATGACAAATTATGCATTGTCGCCTTTAATTGAATATTTCACTATGATGACGTCATCTAAATGAAAAATAAATGAAATATTTCTGATAGAAAATTATCTCAGCTACAACATATCAAAATCTGGGAGAAAATCGATCTCCGATAAGTGAGATAATCTCAATTAAACAAAGACAAAAATGACGTCATCAACAAAATACATTTGTTTGAGTTTAGATGCCAATATGAAGACTTTGTTTCACTTCGTACGAGTCAGGGTGGTATGAAATCATATCTCCAACTCATGCTTTTTCCAACCATGATATAAAAATTGGGGGTCGATGGACTATCTGAAGAGCTATTTCGATTTTTAAAATAGCATGTTTTTGATCAAATTTGCATTATATTGCCCATAGCAGCACGCGCGGATTTTGAACCTTGACACGCGCTGAAGGCCTTATGAAAAGTCAAGAGTGACTGAAATTAATATAAATTGTCAATTACGTTAAGAGGAATCCAAATCATGTAAACATTTTGAATTTGACCTTTTCCGCGCGTTGTGAGCGCGCGCAACGCGCGCGGGGTCACATACGGACGAAAAAATTTGAAATGCTTAAAATGACCTGATTCGTACTCTCGTTTAATAGTTAAGTGATTTTGAGCATTTTTAAATTTTGACGCGCGCGTACGCGCGCGTCATGACCTTTATGTGACCTTTGATGACATGACCTGTTGACCCTTAACCTGAAGTATATGTGATATTAATATGAATGACCTTTGATAACGCATCATGAAGATATGATTGAAAATGTGATTTCACAAAATGGCGCCTAAATGACGTCACGATGACCTGATCACCTTGAAAATGTTTCTGTCACGTCTTATGACAATGACTTATGCCTGTGCCAAAATTAAAAGAAATTGACACAACCAATCTTACGTTATCCGACACACAAAAAAGTGAAGAAATAAATAAAAATAAAGAAATAATAAAGAAGAAAGAAAATTCTGACGAAAACAATAGGTGGTCTGTTGACAACAGACCACCTAACTAGAAATTTAATTCGTCACGAAGACGAATAAGGTGGTCTGTCTTCAAGTCTTATAATAGATTGTAATATTTACTATATTGAAAAAGGGAGAAGTTATATAGACATGTACACAATGATGATTATGATGATGATCTTGATAGTAATGATTATGATGATGATCATCATGATGATGTTGATGAGGATGATGATCACGATCATAAGCGTGATTCTGACATCTTATCGGAAAAATGAGGGGTGATTTAGATGACATATAGTCTCAGCGACAACATACTAAAATTTGGGAGAAAACGGTTGAATAACAACCGAGATACTGGTCAATACACATTGTCATGCAGATTCATGTTTTGAAAAAAGTGACCTCCCATAGACATAACACGCAAATACTTCTTTCACGCACCCACCTGTGTCTCTTACATTCTAATCTTTCAAACAAGAGATGCAAATCACCCGGAGACCCAACAACCCTAGAAATTAATTCAATGAATATAAAAAGGGATAAATGTTGCTATGTCCGTCCACACTAGCGAGCCCACATGCTTCTGGCTATTACACACCTGTAATCCTCACTTCCCCTCTCATACTATTTCGATAGTGTGAACAGACCCGGCAACAAGGAAAAACCCTTCCAATTGTAATACAAATCTATTTCCCAAATTTGCCTAATTAAATTTAAGTCAACTGTGGCGACACGCCCAGCGACACCTAATCCAATCGGCCAAGCCGAAAAAGTAGAGCCAACTCATATTCTATCCAAATATGAGAAAAATGTGGGGGTTTTGTGGACTTCCTAAAGAGCTATAATGTATTTCGTATAGGCATGTTTTCGACCATAATTATATGCTATGTATTACAAGAGCTCGCACGCACAGATATTTACCTTGAACGGACGCTCAATTCGTTATTAATGGTCATAAAGAGATAAACATGGTATCAAATTGTTCAATATTGTATTCAATATTTCCAGCACTTAACAGAGTTTAATATTTATTATATAGAGAAAGAGAGAATAGACATGTGAACAATATATTGGTCCATTGAATGGACGCAAACATTGCATATACCGTACCTGGGCTTATAACTGGAAAAATATAAACGTCTGGGAAGGAGACTAGCATCATAGAAGGATTCAGATTTCCCGTAGGGTTGTACGCACACTATTGACATTCCTCTCCCAGAAATATAACACGCAAAATTAAGCATTTTATTACATTTTTTTGTGATTATATATATATATATATATATACATATATCGTGTTATATAGTAGTCGAAGAAAATGATCAAAAAAAAATAAGAAACGAAAGCCCCCCCCCCCAAATAATTCTCTACGGATTCGATCCCGAGTCATTGATTAGGAAAGTCGGGTGCTTTGACCAATAGACCAAGTAAGTCACGGTGCTGATCTACGTTATTTAGAGTTTATATATTGCATTTTGCAAATGCGAACGCGCACAGCCTGCGCGCGCGAACGAACGCATAAATGACCACCATACCAATACAAAAAACGTACACAATTCTTCAGATTTGTATGTCCGTATAGTGCAGTGCATAGATCTACGACGTGTGCATAACTACAGTAGCCTACACATGTTACAACTTATCTATGTACTGACTGTTGCTTTTGGACTTGCTTGGACTTGGAGTTGTTACTTTTAACAGGGAGGTGCTTTGGATAATTTGACCGTGTTTGAAGGTGTAAGTATTTTAGGATCATGCTGATATAAAATAAAGTAATATTAGTTAATGTTTGAATTTAAAACCATAATCTTAGTCTAACTAAGTTAGTAGGGTGTCTGATCGCGCACTCGGTTTTGTGTGCTAAAATCCTTCCATAGAGATTGCACACACCCCTATGCAGTCTATGTACATTGTGCGCTTAAGAAAAAATGATCAATGCTTGTACCCGGTCCCCCCCCCCCCCCCCCCCCCCCCCCCCCCACTCAGAGGTCGGAATGACCGCATGCGTGTTGCCAAAATGTCCGGTAAAGGGGTACTTTTCGTGCGACAAAGGTGTTTTGGACGAGGTGTATCCAAAAATAGCTTGTGAACGCATTCTCATTAGAACTGACAGATGGATTACTATTTAACTCAGGACATCTTGCAGAGCCAATGAACTGAGTAGATTTTAGGGTCATGAGGTCAAAGATCAAAGGGTCATATATGTATATGAGAAATTGCTTGTAATCACGATATTCTGAGAACCTGTTAATGGATTACAATTGAATTTGAATTCGAAAAATTTCTTCTGTCTTGGTTTGTAAAATTGCTCTATGACGGAGGCATCATTTTCGACTGCATGCAGTCGAATTCCATCTAGTTAAAATATAGATTCGGCCTGGATAGATATCACATAGTCCCATATACATCTTTCTGTGTACAGTGCTTTTAATTTACCAAAACTGGGCAAAATTTTGTATCATTTTGATGATTCCAGAACCTTGCAGTACACACCAATACTTATAGATGATCAACCTTTTCTGATCGATTCCACAACGTTTCTTTTCACAATGCAATTAAATTGCATGACCAGAACTGGTCTATACCTTTAATAATATAATTTCAATTATTATACAAATACGATACAGTGGATTCTAACTAGACATACCATGTTTGTTACAGGTGGATTTGGTGGACGAGGAGGAGGACGCGGTTTCGGTGGACGCGGAAGGGGAGGATTCGGCGGAGGAAGGGGACGAGAAGGTATGTCTTGAATTTTATTTTCACCATCTTCGGAACGGTAGTTACTAAGGACTTTGATGGATGAAAATTATCATCACAATATGATTGATTTCAATCCAAACAGATAAGATCATTCTCGATTTTCATGCCTCCGCTACAAAGTAGCCAGAGGCATTACTCTCAAACTGAAATAGCTTGTAATCACGATATTCTGAGAACCCGATAATGGATTACAATCAAACTTGATAATGGATTACAATCAAACTTGATTATTAAAAAATGCTTCCGTTTTGGTTTGTAAAATCGCTCTATAGCGGAGGCATCATTTTCGACTGCACGCAGTCTAAGTTCCATCTAGTCTTATTGTGTTAATCAAAAGTTAAATAATAATTATTCTGTGTGTGTCGCGTAGTCCCACATACATCTTTCTGTGTACAGTGCTTGTAACTTTACCAAGACTGGGTCAAATCTCATCATTTTGATGATCCAGATCACACCAATAATTATATGCTAGCTGAGCAACCTTTTCTGATCGATTCCACAACGTTTTTTTCACAATGCAATCGCATGACCAAAACTGGTCTTTGCCTTTAAAGGTACTATGTCCCATTTGCAGGCCAACAAAATGAAAAGGTTAAATTCCAACAGCATTTGAAAGATAATACTAATTTAGAACTTCCCTAAAAAAGGGGGGCTTGAAAATGTCTTTAAGTTGGAAAATAACGACTATTAGTTGTCGAATCGACTTAAGAGCTATAGATATACATATATTGTCACATGTATAGATGGGTGAAGCTCTCCTCTATCATATGATACCAACAAATCTGATAATAATTCATACTTGGATGAACACTGGCCATTTTTGAAAGGGTATGAAAATTAGATTGTGCAAGATTTGGCTGTTCGATTAGCTGAGCGAGAAGTCCCCCAGCATAACAATTGTTAATGATCTGATGAATTTATGATTAATTACGATGGATATGGGTTTGTGCTGTGTATGATCTGTCCCACCTCTTGCCCCACCCCACCCAACTACATTTAAAGGAATATGAAATCCTGATTTTTAGTGTTATTGTGTTAATCAAAAGTTAAATAATTATTATTCTGTGTGTGTCGCGTAGTCTCATATACATCTTTTTGTGTACAGTGCTTGTAACTTTACCAAGACTGGGTCAAATCTCATCATTTTGATGATCCAGAACCTTTCAGTACACACCAATACTAATATGCTAGATGATCAACCTTTTCTGATCGATTCCACAATGTTTTTTTCACAATGCAATTGCATGACCAAAACTGGTCTCTGCCTTTAAAGGTACTATGTCCCATTTGCAGGCCAAAAATATGAAAAGGTTCAATTCCAACGGCATTTAAAAGATAATACTAATTTAGAACTTCCCTAAAAAAGGGGGGCTTGAAAATGTCTTTAAGTTGGAAAATAACGACTACCGTATTAGTTGTCGAATCGACTTAAGAGCTATAGAGCCAGTAAGTAATGGTCTGATTTTGAGACCATTGTACCGAATGGTCGTACATTTTATGCTGCGCAAAGATTTAATCAGTTTAATTTTGGCCATTACAAGCAGAAGTGGGATATTGATGTAGACACAAATGCTAATGTACCCTTTACAGCTCATTTTATGTACATGTATGTTATTACCAAAGAAGAAAGCCAGTGAGTCACTCCACAGTGTCTGACAGTGAAGTCTAGCAAGTAAACAGGTTTCTTTGCATAATTTGAATATTAGGACACTGCTAACGTTTAAATTTCACAGATAGGACATACATGACATATTCATAATTCCTGCAAAGTTCTACAAAATTTGATGTTGGCTGCAAAAGGGACATAGTATTTATAAGCATTGAATGAGGGCTCACTATTTGTATTTATTTTTGTAATATATTCATATTGGTATTTTATGAAATGCAATTGTTTTTTTTCTTTTCTTTTTTTATTTCAGGTTATTGACTGTTTTTCAGAGTTGCAGAGAGTAAGTTGATCTGCTTAAGAAGGCTGAAGTCAAGTAGTTTTTAAATTAAAGCTACGATGGAATGAAACAGATCTGCATAATTGGGAACATAATTAAACGTGGCATAGGAAAGCTATGGCTTAATAAAATTTTCTATATAACATTTTTGACACTTCCGTAGGTATGTAACATAATTTTGTGGACAATTCTCAATACTCTTCCATTGGGTGTTGCTAAAATTTGAAGAGAATCCATGAATTATGTAAGGTGTCAATAAAGAAGAAAAGGTTTTTTTATTTAAACACCTAGTGCAAACGTATAGATGTTTTTTTATTTTAGTCCAATGCAATACATATAGTACTTGGATAAGTCAAAAATTGCTATGGTTAAAAGTCTACATGTAGCCCAACCTGTTTTGTCCTATTATTTTATGATCCTTCTAAATCAAAATTTGTCTAAGTGAAAGCTATTTTATGGGTCCCATAAGATTTGAGTTAGGCCATTAAAAAAAATATACATGTTTAGCGTCCCTGCCCGCTTCCTTTTGGGGGCCGCCTCCTATTTTTTATTTTTTTTTTTATTTTTATTTTTTTACAATTTTGATGATGGCTAGGTGGCTTCCAAAGAATCAATGGAATCTTGATACATATTTGTACTGCCCTCATGTTATCTGAAAGAAAACTTATCAGGATGGATAATTAATCTAGGTGACCTTCGGGGAAAAATCAATTCTAGCATGTTAATTTAGCATCAAAAGTGCATAAGGGAAGTAGTGTTTTGTCAAGTCCAGGGCCCTGTTGTATAAAACTATTGTATCTTTACAATTAATGGTATCTCTGCAAACTATGGTAATTACCATAGCAACACTGCTTGATAGCTGATCAAAATCAAGAAATCAATGGTATTTCAGACTTTGTTCATGTATGGATATGGAAAGAACAATGGTCTGTTTAGTGAATTTAAAGGTCAGATGTTATTCATAGCAGTCATTGTATGATACTATGAAATGGCTCATTAACATGATAAGTTAGAGGAACCATTTTAAGAACCATGTTATGATTTGGATGTTGTATGCATATTTATCTTTTGGCAGTGGCCTAATGTTAGACATAAATACATGGTTTGATAATGTTTTGTATATATTTTTTTCCTTTAACAGTTCATACTACTAGTAACAACGAGGTCATCACTGGGTGTTTGGACAAACCAGGGTTCTTTCAGTGACGGTAAATATTGGAATGCATATTCTGTCTCTCATTTTTTAGGGTTGGCTCCACAATTTGGTAGGCACTTTTGACTGAGGCTATGTTGACAAGAAGCGGAGTTGATTTACATGAAAGGTCACCAACTATGAATATTCATTACAGGTCCTACATACCATGCGTTTCCTATTCGACTATGAATATTCGCCTCATCTCCTTTACGTTAGCAAACCAACCTCCTTGCCGCGCCCAGCTCCCGAAATAAACTTATAAATATTCAAATGAAATGTAGTGCCTGATGGATCAAGAAGCCTACTAATTATGCCACTGATGGCTGACCTTTTGTAGTAAACACTTCCGCCTCCCGTCAAGTTCACCTCAAAAGTGCCTAGCAGCCAATTATTATTTTTTTATTTTTTTTAAATTCTGTGTGTGTGTGCCATTTTCAATGGAAAAAATGCCCATTCTGTCCTCTAAAGTATCCTACAACCATCTTACATCGGCAATTTGGGGATGTTCATTGGTTCATCGAACACACCAGTCGTGACGAAATCATGCATATTCAGCCAATGATCCATAACAAATTTTCTTCCTGTTTGTAGGAACTGTAAGAGGCATTGATCCATGTAACGTACAGTCCTTGTTTATTTTTAAGAATATAACTTTTGTCAGTAAAATACAAATTTTGGGATTAAAGTATACAGTTTTTGAACTCCAGAGGTTGGCAGGTCTGAGTACGTAAAGTACATACATACGTATTACGTACACAGTACATGCAGTCTAGTCATTACGTCACGATCACATCACCATGGTACCAGCACGCACATAGTAGTGTTTTGTCAAGTCCAGGGCCCTGTTGTATAAAACTATTGTATCTTTACAATTAATGGTATCTCTGCAAACTATGGTAATTACCATAGCAACACTGCTTGATAGCTGATCAAAATCAAGAAATCAATGGTATTTCAGACTTTGTTCATGTATGGATATGGAAAGAACAATGGTCTGTTTAGTGAATTTAAAGGTCAGATGTTATTCATAGCAGTCATTGTATGATACTATGAAATGGCTCATTAACATGATAAGTTAGAGGAACCATTTTAAGAACCATATTATGATTTGGATGTTGTATGCATATTTATCTTTTTTGGCAGTGGCCTAATGTTAGACATAAATACATGGTTTGATAATGTTTTGTATATATTTTTTTCCTTTAACAGTTCATACTACTAGTAACAACGAGGTCATCACTGGGTGTTTGGACAAACCAGGGTTCTTTCAGTGTAAATATTGGAATGCATATTCTGTCTCTCATTTTTTAGGGTTGGCTCCACAATTTGGTAGGCACTTTTGACTGAGGCTATGTTGACAAGAAGCGGAGTTGATTTACATGAAAGGTCACCAACTATGAATATTCATTACAGGTCCTACATACCATGCGTTTCCTATTCGACTATGAATATTCGCCTCATCTCCTTTACGTTAGCAAACCAACCTCCTTGCCGCGCCCAGCTCCCGAAATAAACTTCTAAAATATTCAAATGAAATGTAGTGCCTGATGGATCAAGAAGCCTACTAATTATGCCACTGATGGCTGACCTTTTGTAGTAAACACTTCCGCCTCCCGTCAAGTTCACCTCAAAAGTGCCTAGCAGCCATTTTCCCTATCGCATATAGCCGATATCAGCCGATATCAGCTCTTGATACCGATATCGGGGACAACAATGTTGGCACATAAAGTTCCAGTTCCAGTCGATAGCTATAGCGAGCATACACTGATATTTCCTTGCTTTTTTTCGTGCGTGATTGTTCTGCTGAAATCATGTTTTGCATCGTTAGTGTAACATTGCGTGGCTTCACAGAAGAATCCCATTTGAATATTAACTGTATAAAAACACGATTATTCGCTAGATTAGGAACAAAAGGGAGTTTTTGCTAGGCTGACCACGTCTACTAATACATTGTCAACTACGTTCTGGCCAGACTCTGAAGTTCAGTTGCTAGTGCTCAATAGACACTTTCACGGTTAAGGCCGACATGTTATTTTACGAGTAAACATTGCGTCATCAATATTTTCAGACGCGCATGTATTGTTGCGTCACTGCCTGCGCCGCTCACGCACATCATTTTGACATGCCAGGGGGCGCCATTTTTTTGGCTCAAGTATGAACATGCAAGGGATAATGTGATTAGATTTTGGAGTCATAAGGTCAAAGTTCAAAAGCCACAGAAGTCGGTATATACCGGTACTTAAAAATGGTTCGTTCTCATGATACGTATGCATAAGGGAAGAACACTGATTAGGGTAAATTCTGGGGTTACGAGGTTGAAGGTCAAAGGTAATAGAGATCATTAATTACATGAAAATGTCAATTTTCGCGATAACTTTAGAACCCTATGATGGATCAGCATCATATTTGGCTCATGTGTACATGTGGGAGGGATAACGGTCTGATTAAAGTTGGGGTCATAAGGTCAAAGCCCATAAAGTTTATTGAATAAATGAAAGTAGCTGCACATGTCTGCTCTGGTAATGGCGGAGGCATAAATTTTGACTGCGTGGTAAAGCATTCATCTAATTTCATAATTGCATGTCTTTGTACTGAGTTCTCATTGTAAAATAGATGTATAAGTTTGTTATTAATGAAAGTATGTAATAATGCTTTGGTAGAGTTTAGGGCTGCACAATATTCCATATTTGGCTATTTTATATCAGTAGGTTTGATATCAAAACATGATGATACATTATATTGTCCCCCATGAATAAATCAAATTTACATACCATTTTTTCTTCAACTTGGTAATGCATAGACAGGTGCACTGGCAAGAGAAAAGTGGTTGGGTAGACCTTTTTATGATATTTTACCTTGGAAACTGATGGATTGGATAAGGGATAATGATTGATGACAATATGAGGAAGTTTTATCAGAAACATTGATATTTGGTATTTCTTTACATTGACGTGAGAGGTGATAATCCCAATATTGTTTATTTATTGAAGTTTCAATTTTACGATATTGTGATATTATCATGATATTGTGCAGCTCTACTAAAAGTTGATTGGTTATTGATTGTATTTTTGTTAAATAAAACTCTCTTGTTTTGTATTTTTGCAGGTTCTGTAGACGTTGAAGACTTCTGAGAGGGCAGAGCGTTTGTTTTCTTTCTCTATTGTTCTGTTCAGTGCATCTAGCACAATTTGTGATAAAACACAAGTGTAACTAACAATTCTTCTGTCCTTGTACTGTTTTGTGAAATTTTATGTTTGTAACTTTCTATCCCTTTGTTTTTTTAGTGTCTGGCAAAAAGCTGTAAGTACACAAAAAACTTGTTTTGTGTAGAAATATTTGTCGAACTCACTAACCTGGGCCAGCAAATGCCTGGTCCTGCATGTCCTGCAAGTTCCGAAACGAAAGAAAAAAAGAAAAATACTGTCATTGAATTGAAAAAAAAAGAAAAATACTGTCATTGAATTGAAAAAAAAAAAAAAAAAAAAACCTCGGCCAACCACAGCCTGGTCCTGAAACGAAAGAAAAAAAGAAAAATACTGTCATTGAATTGAAAGAAAAAGAAGGAAGAAGCATTTGAGTTTGATTGATTATAGAGAGGATTGATTACAAACTGTGGAGCTGAACTGATAAAACATTTTGAGGCAAATTATCAAGATATGAACGAGAGATTGATTGATCGAGTGTAAAGTGTAAAGAAAGAAAATTGAATCGGGATATATAGAGTTTTAGAAATAAATGCGACATTGATTGATTGGAGAGAGAATAAGAAAGAAAATTAGTTGAAGATATACAGAGTTCCAAAATTATAAGTGAGTTACATTGATTGCAAAGAGAGTTGAAAGAAAATTGAATCAGGATATATAGAGTTTTAGAAATATAAGCGAGCTTGATTGATTGGAGAGAGAATAAGACAAAAAATTAGTTGAAGATATACAGAGTTCCAAAATTATAAGTGAGTTACATTGATTGCAAAGAGAGTTGAAAGAAAATTAGGTGATATACAGAGTTCAGGAAATATAAGTGAGGTACATTGATTGCAAAGAGAGAAGAAAGAATATTGAATCGGGATATATAGAGTTTTAGAAATATAAGCGAGGTACATTGATTGCAAAGAGAGAAGAAAGAAAATTGAATCGGGATATATAGAGTTCCAGAATTATAAGTGGGCTACATTGATTGCAAAGAGAGAAGAAAGAAAATTGAATCGGGATATATAGAGTTTCAGAATTATAAGTGGGCTACATTGATTGCAAAGAGAGAAGAAAGAAAATTGAATCAGGGTATATAGTTTGATTGGAGAGACAATAAGAAAAAAAATTAGGTGAGGATATACAGAGTTTCAGAATTATAAGTGAGCTAGATTGATTGCAAAGAGAGAAGAAAGAAAATTGAATCGGGATATATAGAGTTTTAGAAATATATAAGCAAGCTTGATTGATCGGAGAGTTGATAAGAAATAAATTTGGGTCAGGATATATAAGTGAGCTTGCTTGCAGAGAGAGTAAGAAAGAAATTGTAATTGTTTTAATCATACAGAGAAGAAATAGTACACAGGAGTTCTGGAAATATAAGTGAGCGTTATTGAGTACGCCAATTACAGGGTGCAGAGATTCCGAGTAAAGAGAGTAATTCCCAGATTTGGGTCTAAATACAGCTTGATTGACTTCATCAAAAATCACAAAATGAAGGTCAGTGATAAAAATACTGAACGCCATGTTGAAGAGACTTTAGAGTGTTATATATGTGGAAAAGATCTTGATGGCAAGGAGAATGAAGTGAAATGTGAAAGTTGTCCTAACTCTTACCATGTGGCATGTATGAATATCTCTTGTGAAGATAAATTTAGTGACATTACACTTGTATGGATTTGCCTTTGCGGAGATAACAATATTTCTGTACGTATGTTTGACCATCTAGGTATCCCTATTGATGTCAACCAATACGAATGCATCAGTCCAGAACATGAGATCATGGAAGAGCCTGACGGCACACCTGATGAATGCTTTACCTCAAGAGAGATTGAAAGAAGCCGTAGAGGCCGCTTTACAAAGATGAAAAGGTATGTGAACAAAGGACATAAGCGGTCGATATCCCCCAAAGAAACAAATACAAAAAAGAGGAGAAATGAAAGGTATGTTGATGACTGTAAGAATACGTCAACATGTGATCAGTCGGAAAATGTAGAAAATGCAGTTGGCAAGGAAAAGGAATCTGGTTCAAGATGGGACTCGATAAGATCACGAAAGGCAAAACGCTTGGAGAAAAGACAAGGAATGATTTCTGTAGATAACAAATACAGACATGAGGATGAGTGTTCACATGAGAACAAAAGAGAAAAGGGAGTGACATACATAGGAAAAGCAATGAAGCATCTGTACCGCAAATCAAACAGGAAAATCAAAGTTCCAAGTACTGAAAACCAATCAAAAATGACACAAGACAATAAAAAATCAAAAACGAGTGTATCAAGCACAAAGAAACAAATAGAGGTGCCGGAGATCAGTGAAAATGATTTGAAGGTAACACGTACAGGTACGGTTTCTCATGAAGAGACAAACATGTGTGAAGATGGTAATGACGAACATTGTTTGAAGTCGAATGAGATGGCTATGTTGTACAGTAAACAGAAATCTCCTAGTGAATGGTCTTCTTCAGATCTTGATGCTCTTGTAACATGTTCAATTGATATGCTTTCTGCTAGCCCTGATGACGTATCTGAGAGTATTTGTAAGAAAGGTGATGGCACATCTCTTGGCGAACCAAAGACAGGACCTATTACCAAGTACGCACATCCAGACTCACTGGTCAATACCCTTGAAGAATCACTCAAGAATTGTGATGGCTGTCTTATGAACTTTGGTAAGCAGACTTTTCTCATAATGTCACATGAAACAGGTTACTACATCTTTGATGCACATTCCAGAAGTAGAAAAGGGTGTCAAAGTAAGCAAGGAAAAAGCATTCTCATGCATACTAAAACTTGGCTCGGAATATACACTTATTGCATACAATTGTTGAACTCTATGAAGCTCTCGTGTGAGGAGACATACAAGCTGACACAGGTGACAGTTGCACACAGGTCAAGTACTGATGCATTGAAACACACAATCCCAACAGATACAATTTCACAGGATAAGGTAGATGAAAGTCTGATGGTAATCCAAACTGAAGATCGTTCCGTATCTAAACCTGAATCAAGCCAAGATAAAGTACATGTAACACTCAATTGGAAAGTGCAAGCAGAACCTACCAAACCCACTGATGAAATAGATGTTGATCTCAAATCATACAGGAAAGTGCAAGCAAAACCTACCAAACCCACTGATGAAATAGATGTTGATCTCAAATCATACAGGAAAGTGCAAGCAAAACCTACCAAACCCACTGATGAAATAGATGTTGATCTCAAATCATACAGGAAAGTGCAAGCAAAACCTACCAAACCCACTGATGAAATAGCTGTTGATCTCAAATCCTACAGGAAAGTGCAAGCAGAACCTACCAAACCCACTGATGAAATAGATGTTGATCTCAAATCATACAGGAAAGTGCAAGCAAAACCTACCAAACCCACTGATGAAATAGATGTTGATCTCAAATCCTACAGAGTTCATGCTGGTGGCAAAAACCAAAAAAAAGGTAAAGCAAGGAACAAGAAAGGTCAGTTCACCAAAGCAAAAAAAGTTCATGATGGAAATAACTCTTCTGATAAATCAGAGATTAGATTTGACAAAGATGAAGGAATAGAATTAGCAGTAAATAATGAGAAGCTGGATACAAAGAAATTTATGAATGCAGGTGAAAATGATGAAAACTCAGACCAGCATATTTACAATATCAAAGACGATAAAGGTTCAGATGGAGTTGTGCAGGCTGATTCAAAGAATAATCTGTTGAAACTGAATTTTGATGAAAATAGGAAAATTGAAATAGATAATGATAGTGGCAGTGATATTCATATACCAGTGAAACGTTCGTGTGCAAGAACTTGTATAGAATCTGATACAGACACAAGTCCTGGATATGATATATTCGATAAAAGCGTTTCACCAGAACGCAATATGTCTTTGAATGTTTCTGATCAACCAAAAGATATGCCCAGAAATGAACAAGTAGACAATGTCTGTGAATCAGTATTGAAAAATGATGATATGATGACAATTGATTTGACAGATGTTTCAGATGGTCTAGAGGAAGATGCAATGTTTGATAATGAATTAAAGAATAAAAGCTTTGATACAGGTAAACATGATACAGACAATGATACTGATATGTCACTAAATGATCATGCTCATTCAAGAAATCCTTTAGAATCTTCTTTAGATTCAAACATCAAAGATGAAGACATTGAAAAGGCAATAGATGCTAATATGTACACATGTACTGATGAAACAGAAACAGAAGTTGAATTTGTAGCAAATCTTGGATTAGGTGATAGACCGGATAAATATTTCAAATTCTTACCCCTCTCGAAGAATGACAAACAGAACATTTGTACAAAATTGAATATCAGATATATAGGTACAAGCTGTGATTCAAGGTTAGATAGAGATAGCTTTATCGGAATTCCTTTACATAGTAAACAAATTATTGGTGACGGCAATTGTTTCTTTCGTGCAATTTCATATGCAATTTCTGGAACTGAGCATAATCATGCAATTCTAAGAAATGCCACGGTAAAACATTTATTGCAAACCAAGGACATGTTTAATAATACATTGAGGCAAGAGTATAGAACAGTCAGAGAATATGTTTCGAAACGTAGAATAATGGAAGATGGAACGTGGGCTACAGATACTGAAATTAGTGCTTTAGCAAATTTAATCGATACCGATATTTATTCATACAATGACCAAGTACCATGTTGGCAATTGTTCTCTGCAAAAGAACCTGGAAGAATAAATATTGTAACCTCTGATAAGGGAATTTATATACTATACACAGGAAATATTCATTTTAATGCTGTTGAATCTGTTGAAATTGATGAAGTGGTGGATAAGTCTCCGATAAATCACGATGAGAGGAAAGGTACTGCAAATCTTTTTGACATGACATATGAACAGTGTGCAAGTAATCAGTCTGAATCAGTCGTTCACAACAAACGTAACACCAAGGATGAAACCCCTGAAAGTAATCACAAAGACAAATGCGCAAGAGTCAATACACACATAACGCTTGTTGCCCAAGGGACATTCAATCAAGGTCATACAAGATTTGGTGACTCAAGTGGAAAGCAGTGTGTTCCCAATTCACTATCTGCACTGTTGTATAGCAAAGTAAAAAATGCCAATGATTGGAAAAGTACAGATCTAGACAGGATTTTGAACAACGGTGATGAATTATATCGTTACATACGACGATCCACTTCACTTGACAACGAATACTTATTGATATCTGATCTATTTGAATATTTGGATGCGTACAATGAATTGTTTAACATAAAATGTCGTGAACCAGTCACTGGATTGTTAGATGGAGATGAAATGATATTGGCCCAGTCTCTTTCGATGACATTGAAGCAAGCAATCGAACAAGAACTCTGTACTGATTCTGATGCATGTTTTGTGACATTTGCTGGAAGTACTTTGATTGTATTATCTGGTCAAGATGGTTTCTTTGTATTTGATTCACATTCCAGAAGCAGTCGAGGTTTTCAGATTGATAACGGACACAGTGTTGTACTTAGTACTCCAAGTTGGCAAGGTGTGTACAAGCATTGCATGAGGTTAGCAAAAACAAGGGGATGTCCCATGCACACTGAATATGAGGTAACTAGTGTATGTGCAAAAGCAACTTCCGGTAAGAATGAAACCTTGAAAGGCTATCCACAGTTACAGGATGTTTTTTGTAGTCAGATTCCATCGTCAAATAGTCACAGTGAAAGTCAGTTTGAAAGCTCTGGATGTTCCATACATTGTGAAAGCTTTGACGAAGTTCAAAGATTTGATGAGAGTATTTCCCCAGAAGAAATGATTGATGGCCCAAATGTATTTTTCTTCCCTGAAAAAACAAACGAAACCATCATTCATGATGTGAATTATAATGGTCAGCAATTAAAACTGAAGAGTGTGACAATTGGCTTAACCAAATTAAAAGAATCACAGCTAAATAATAGTTGTCTTCTGAAAGAAACTGACTCTATAAAAACAGAATATGTAAATGAACACAAAGGAGACTCCAAAAATTATACTAAATGTGGAAATAAGTCTGACAAATTGAATTCAGTGAACAAAATTCAGAATTCCAACTCTACCTTAAGCAGAAAACGAAAATGGAGTAACCTCGAAAGCGATGTGAAAGTTGATGTTGACCTTTGCAAGGAAATTCAAAAAACCAAATGGGTGAAAGTAAATGAGACCGACAGCTTAAGAATTAATGAAAGCGAATATGCTGATAGTAATGACGAATTAATAATAATTGGAGAAGTTCATTCTACATTGTGGTTTAAGCCTCTGGATGTAAGAAAAAAGAAAGAGTGTTGTCAAAAGGTAAACATCTCGGATTTGTCTTTTATTTCTGATCGTACAGTTCAAGAATGTGGTCTTATCTCACAACCGAAAGATGTCAAACATATCAGAGGGGACGGAAATTGTTTTTATCGTGCTATATCATTTGCAATCACAGGAAATGAGGACAACCATGATATCGTGAGAAATGAAATTGTTTTACATCTACTGAAACACCAAGATAGATTTATTGGATGTTTGAGAACGTGTTATGTCAGTATTTCAGATTATGTTTCAAAAAAGAATATACAGCAGAATGGTACTTGGGCGACAGAAATGGAAATCATGGTTTTGGCAAATTTGATTGAAACTGATATCTACATATATGACGATCAGCTGTTCCGATGGGGCATATATTCTGGTCTAAATGTACAAGTTGGAAAAGTCACAACTGACAAAGGTATCTATCTGAGGCATACACAACATATTCATTATGATGTTGTTTTGTCGGTGCAATCATCTGAGTCTCATGTTATGCATAACCTAAATTTTAATGGCAATAGTGATTCTGGTCCCTATGAACTGCAGAAAATAATCAGTAATTTGTCTAGAAATAGCCAAGAAAACAAGACTGCCGACATTGAAAATGTTAGAAATGTAGACAATGGAAAGAAAAAACGTAAAACCAGACGAAGTTGTAATCAAAGTAGGAAGGACAATAGACAGCGAATGAGAGGAAAACGAGCCCAGACCAAAGATGAGATGATTAAGAGAAAGGAAAAGTGTCTTCACAATTTGCAAATGAGACAAATTAAAAGGAAGAATAAATATGAAAATGATTTAACCTACAAAATAGAAAAAATAAGTGAATTAAAACAAAGACAAAAAGAGAATTACAACACTAATTTATCACACAAAATAAAGCAAGGAGCTTATGTCAAACAAAGACAAAAAGAAATGTATAAAAAAGATTCAAATTTCAGGAACATACAGCTAAATATTATGAAAACCAAATATCATTCTGATTTACATCATAAAAAGAAAATTTTGTATAGAAATAAACAGAAATATATGAAAAATGAAACATTCAAAGAAAATGTTAAAGCAGCTATGAGGACTAAAATGTTGAACAAATATCAAAACAATGAACATTTCAAGAAAAAGCAACAAGATACCATGAAAAAACGAATGAAGAAATTGTATCAGAACAATAAACATTTTAAACGAAAGCACAAAAGCAGAATAAGAAGTAAATATCAGAACAATGAACATTTCAAACGAATGCACAAAAGCAGACTAAGAAGTAAATATCAGAACAATGAACATTTCAAACGAATGCACAAAAGCAGAATAAGAAGTAAATATCAGAACAATGAACATTTCAAACGAATGCACAAAAGCAGAATAAGAAGTAAATATCAGAACAATGAACATTTCAAACGAATGCACAAAAGCAGAATAAGAAGTAAATATCAGAACAATGAACATTTCAAACGAATGCACAAAAGCAGAATAAGAAGTAAATATCAGAACAATGAACATTTCAAACGAATGCACAAAAGCAGAATAAGAAGTAAATATCAGAACAATGAACATTTCAACAAAAAGCAAAAAGATACCATGAAAAAACGAATGAAGAAATTATATCAGAACAATGAACATTTCAAACATATAAAAAAGGCAAATATGAAAATATTGTCCAAAATTAGATATAAAGGCAAAGAACTAAAGGAAAAGAAATTGATGACCTTGAAAATGAAATATAAAAGGATTGAAAAATATAGGCAAAATATAATAAAGCAAAATCGGAAAAGGTCTGCACTTCGAACAGTAAAATTGTCCAAGTTTGAAATTGTACTCAAAGAATTTAGAAAGATAATTTCTCATGGCCCAGAATATGTGTGCTGTGTATGCTTAAAACTTCTCTTTGAGAATCAAGTATTGAAATGTAAAAAGAGTAATTATAAAATTCGGACATGCATAAGTGATGAATATTTGCATGTTTGCAACTCGGAATGCCGGTCAGAATGTTTAATAGGCCAGTCAGCCAGATCTTCACTATGGATATGCTTCACTTGTCATAGAAAATTGAAAGCTGGAAAAGTACCTGCAGAAGCAAATATGAACAATTTACAATTACATGAAGTTCCAGAAGAACTTGCCAATCTGAACAATTTAGAACAGCATTTGGTTGCATTGCATATCCCTTTTATGAAGTTAATGGTTTTGCCTAAAGGTGGTCAAAATGGAGTCCATGGCCCAGTCGTGTGTGTGCCTTCAGACACTTATGAAACCGTAAATATGTTGCCAAGACCACAGACTGAAGATCAATTGATCCGTGTTAAACTGAAACGAAAATTGTCGTTCAAAAGTTATTATGAGTACAAATTTGTAGATAAATCTAATTTGCTTAGTGCTCTGCAGTATTTAAAAGCTAATAATAAGTGGTATTTTGATGTAACTGTAAATGATAAATGGGAAAACTCACTTGAACGAAATGAAAAAGATAATCAAAAGGAAGAAGCAGAAGAAATCGGTGGCAAAGCTCGCTTAGCAAAATATTGGAAGGACATGGAAGAACAAATTGATCATATTTTGTCCAAAGACAAAAATGCTGACAAAAACATGGAAGACAAAAGTGAACTACACCCCCAAAAAGATGATAATGGCACTGAAGACGATTTGGAAGAACGATTATGTGGTATTCAGTTAGACTCTTGTCTCCAGCCAGTAGATATTGGACAGGAAATATTAGATCAGTATTTCGAAGACATAATATGTTGTGCTCCTTGTGAAGGAAAAAGCCCTGTATCGATTCTACAAGATGAAAGCAATGAGGCCAAATGTTTCCCAGTATTATTTCCCCAAGGTCAACCAACATTCCATGATAGAAGAGATGAAAAAATAACATTAGGACGTTATCTGCACAACCGACTGATGCACGTGGACAACAGATTTGCTCAGAATACAGATTACATCTTTTATGCACAATATATTTATGAAATTCAACAGGTTATATCGCAAGTTTCTATCGCATTAAGGCAAAGTCCAAACAAAAAAGATGATTCCTCTTCAATAACTGCCTCAGATTTGAAAGATGCAGAGAAAGTTAAAAAAATACTAAAATCAGACAAGGGCTATAAATTTTTAAAGCAAATACGTGGAACACCTCCGTACTGGCAAAAGACACAAAAAGATGTTCTCGCAATGGTAAGACAGCTTGGAAAGCCGACATGGTTTGCTTCTTTCTCATCTGCCGATATGAGATGGCCAGAAATAATGAATTCATTGCTTAGACAAAAAGGAGACAGCAGGGAATCAAGTGAATTAGATTATAAAGAAAAATGTAATCTTTTAAGATCGAATCCAGTAACAGTTGCCAGAATGTTTGATAAAAGATTTCACACTTTTATGAAGACAGTAATTTTATCTCCAGCTGCACCGATCGGTAAAATAGTTGATTCATTTTGGAGAGTAGAGTATCAAGCTCGAGGTTCCCCTCACATTCATGCCTTGTTCTGGGTTCAAAATGCTCCACAGTTGGGTATCGATAAAGATGATGATGTCGTACAATTCGTAGATAAATATATTTCTTGCCAGAAACCGGATGAAAAGGAAGATCGAGAACTACATGAAATAGTAAGCAAGGTCCAACAACACAGTAAGAAACATTCTAAATCTTGCACCAAAACAGGAAAAGCGTGTAGATTTAATTTCCCAAGACCACCATCTGAAAAAACATTCATTGTAACACCTGTTGAAGAGATTCCAGCTAAAGATTGTGGGAAAGTGCAAAATAAGGGAAAGGACAATGATCAAATTAAAGCTTCTAAAAAGATTAAAGATGATGCAGAGAAATTGTTGAATTCAGTTAAAGATGCATTATCCAATGGAATCGAGTACAACAATGTAAACCATCTCTTTGAAGAGCTTGGCATTACACAAAATCAATTTGAAAATGCACATAATGAATTAGCATCACAACAAAGTATAATCATCAAGAGACAGATACAAGATGTATGGGTAAATCAGTTTAATCCAAGTCTCCTTAGAAGCTGGAACGCAAACATGGATTTGCAGTATGTAACAAATGTATTTGCATGTGTAGCTTATATTGTATCCTACATGTCAAAAGCTGAACGAGAAATCGGAATGCTATTGAGTCATACACTATCAGAAATGAAAGAGGGAAATGATAACGCAAAGGAAAGCATGAAAAAACTTGGCCAGGTGTACATGCAAAATCGTGAAGTGTCTGCTCAAGAAAGCGTTTATCGTGTTTGCAGTCTCAGATTGAAAGAATGTTCTAGGAAAGTGGAATTTATTCCTGTTGGACCCAACCCTGTCAGAATGAGTTTACCATTAAGCGTTATAAAAAGCAGACCAGATAACGATAATGATGATGATGAGAATGTTTGGATGACTAGCAAGCTCGACAGATACAAAGCTCGACCTAGAAATGCAGAATTCAGTAATATGTGTCTTGCAACGTTTTTTTCTCAGTTTAGAATCTTAACTGCATCCCAAAAGCCAAGTGCAAGAAGTAAAAATGTCTTTAAATTAGATAATGATCTGGGATATATTCAGAAGCGCACACGTACAGCAGATGCAGTTGTAAGATATCCCCGATTTTCACCCATCATTTGTCCTGAAAAATATTATTTGAGCATTTTGCAACTCTTTCTGCCATATTTTGAAGATGAACAATTAAAGCCGCCAACCTTTGAAACACATCAAGAATTCTATGAGACAGGTTCTGTGAAAATATGTGGATGTGAATTAGAGGAAGTCTGGTCAATTGTGTGTACTAACCGAAACAAGTTTGAAATGAATGCTGATGCAATTGATCATGCACAGGAGCATCTTAACAAATTTGGTCCACACGAAGATGCATGGGGACTTTTATGTCCGGAAAAGGAAGTAGAACGACTTGAACATCCCAAAGAAAATGTAGATGTCGAAGATTGTGATGGAGATCTTGATATCCCGGATTTAAAGCATGACAAGAAAAAAGATGACTATAGCATCGAATTTCGATCTGTAAAGATTTCCAAACAGGATGGACATTCTTTGATGAGGTCTTTGAATGAGAAGCAACAGAGTGTTTTTTACAAAATACGACAGTGGTGTTTAGATAGAGTAAATGGAAAATCGGTTGAACCGTTTCATATTTTTCTAACTGGTGGTGCTGGCACTGGAAAGAGTCATTTGATTAAATGTCTTTACTATGAAGCGACACGTATACTAGCCCGAATGTTGCCACATCCCGATGATGTCTCAGTATTGAAAATGGCTCCAACTGGAGTAGCTGCATACAATATCAATGGCCATACTATACATAGTATTCTTTCTATTCCAATCAATGCGCAAAAACTGTATCAACCGCTGAGTGATGAGAAAATAAATGTCCTTCGAAATAAGCTGGCTCAAGTGCAAATTTTGATCATAGATGAAGTATCAATGGTAGATCAAAAGTTGATGTCTTACATTCACGGTCGCCTACGACAAATAAAACAATCACGCAATCAAACAGCTTTTGCTGGTGTTTCAGTTATTGCTGTGGGAGACATGTATCAGTTACCTCCAGTCTTTGGAATTCCTTTATATAAAGACACACTCAATGGTGTATTGTGGAATGATAATTTCAAGAAAGTAGAACTTGAAGACATTATGAGACAAAAAGACGATACCCAATTCGCTTTTCTCTTAAATAGATTACGTGTAAAAGAAGGGGATGAGATTCTCTGTGATGAAGACCTAGCAATGCTCAAGTCTTGTGAAACTGGTGAAGAATGTGAAAATGCTCTGCATATCTATTCATGTAACAATCAAGTAGATGCTTGGAACAAGAAATTATTGCATAAAAGATGTGCCGATGTGATATGCGTAAAAGCACAAGACATGGACAAAGATGGTAAAAAAGGAAACAAAATACGAGAAAAACCTTATACAGGTATGAAAACCCAGCTGCCTCCTTATCTGTGGATTGCACTTAATGCTAGAGTGATGTTGCTCAAGAACATTGATGTTAGTAAAGGCCTGACAAATGGATGTTTTGGAAATGTAACGGAAATATTAACGGATCATACAAATTTAAATCCAGTATGCATCAAAGTTAATTTTGAGATGGCCGATGTTGGTATTCATTCAATCGAAATGTCCCAAGAATCCATTGGTAAGAAATATGTGAGAAAACAATTTCCACTTAAGCTTGCTTATGCTTGCACAATACATAAAGTACAAGGTTCGACATTAGAAAAAGCTGTTGTATCATTAAAAAATGTATTTGAATCTGGACAGGCATATGTTGGGCTTAGTCGTGTTACTTCGCTATCTGGACTTGTGATAGAACATTTCGATCCTAAGCGTATATACTGTAATCCAGAAATTAAAGATCGCATTGAGATTATGAAGCCGTTTATCGAGAAAAGCACTTCTGAGGATATTCATGATTATAACTTTTCTTTGATAATGCAAAATGTACAAGGATTAAAACAGCATTTTATCGATTTCAAATCCCAGTGCCAATTTGTGAAGGTAGATTTTATTTGCTTGACCGAAACATGGATTAATGATGATGATGTCTGTGATGTTGTTTTAGAAAACTTTCGATTTTATCATCAGCCACGACATCTTTCATACTGCAATTCTGGAGTTGGAAATGTACTCAAAGAACAATCGCATGGAGGTGTTGCAATGTATATCAAGAATACATATTCAAGTAGATTAGACATATCTGTTGACAACTTAGAGTTTATTGCAATTCTTGTCACCAATCCAATTTCTGTTGTGATTTCAGTTGTCTATCGACCTCCATCATATAGTATCAAATCATTCTGTGAATCATTAGACAATTTGCTAGATGCATTACACAAAAGAAGCATTAGGTGTATTGTGATGGGAGATTTTAACGAGGATTTGCTTAAAGGTTCTTCACAGGTAAACAAGCTAATGGGTAATAAAGGTTACAAACAGCATGTTGTTAATGCTACTACTGAGAAGGGAACATTGATAGATCATGTGTACAGCAAGGGACTAGATTTATTGGAAACAGAGGTCATCCCTACATATTATAGTTACCATGAAGCTGTTAAGATTGCATTTTAATATTTGTAGTAAAACGAGAGGAATAAAAGAGTAATTTCATAATATTTTTGTTGATAAATAACATTTTCATTTACCATTTCTTCATTCTTGCAAAAATGAAAATGAATATTACTCCTTCTAAAAATTTATGAGAGTTGTGCATATTTTTTGTAGGCTTACCTTACTTTTATCAATGATACCATCTGCCATGGACATCACATTCAAAGCATGTTGTAAACTTGGTAAAATCTTTTTTAAGGTGGTGTGTGTTGAAAGATTTATGTGTTGTCACTCCTTGCCTTTCAAACCTTAGTGTTTTTAAACATCACTCACATCATGAAATGTACATGTATTTTTAACTTTTAGATGCAATTTTACAAATCTAAAACAATGGTACACATTTATAATAGATGGATAACAAGATCATACATCCATGCTTTTCTTTTTCAGTTTAATGATTGTCGACCTGATCAGTATATCAAAGTTGGATCATTCCATGAACCTTGCAAAGTGCTCATATTTCAACTGGGTTGGAGTAGGAGACAGCATACATGGCAGTCATCTCTCTGAAGAAGACACTCAAATCAGAGATCAAGCTTGAACGTGACAATGAGACATGCAAGTATTAAAGTAAAGAAGAGGATGGTTTATGATAATGAATGAATATTATCATCGGGATGCAATGCTGGAATGTTATTCTCTGAAAGATGATTTATTTGGTAGTGATAATGTTTTAGTAATAGGTTATGCACTATGATGTAAGTTGTTCTGATTTAATGAAAATTGGAGGGTTATAATGTCTCATTGATAACAATGAGTACGATAGTGATGATTAGGATTATATGAATGTTATACTATCAATGATGTTCACATGATACTTAACCCTTACTGTACTGACTTGGGGGGGGGGGGCGTCGATATTTGAAAATGCAAAGGTAAATTTGCATAAAGTATCAATACGCAAATTTCATCATTTTATTTTCTTTAATATGTATAATATTGTTTTTGATTTGTTATATCTCGAGGGCTTAAAGCCAGAACTGTCTATGTCCATTTTGGGTGATATTGAGTTAAGTCCACCAAATTACTGTATATTCATTTAGGTTTGTGTGCCAGAACTGTCTATGTCCCATGTATGTCCATTAGCCATTTTACATTTCATGCCAGAAGTGGCTATGTTCAGACTGTTAAAAGTACTGTCACGCATTCATTGCAATATTAAGAATTGCACAATACTTGCAGTTTTCTACTATTAAAGCAGATGGGATTCCCCATGCAGCTTTCACTGATTGTGGCCAAGCAACATCATTTCATTGCCCAGAAAAGCTGTTATGATAAATAAAAATGACCAATGTGCAAAATGTACGAAGTGTGACCAGTTGTCAGGAGAGCAGAAGGAGAATTTCAAGGAAGAGTATGAAGCCCATCTCATGCGAAAAAACAGAGGCTCAAGATGCCAAAGCAAGGGACAAGGCCAAGGCAGTTGCTGAAAAGGGGACTTGTGTCTCGGCTTCTTCTGATTGGCAAAGTGTGCTACAGATCCCAGGCAGTGAACATTCTTGAATATATTACAGCCGCAAGCTTTGTGTCTACCATCTATATATACACAATCAGGCCCCACCAAATGAAGCAAGCTGCTATACTGTTGGTCCAAAGTAGAAGGGAAGTATGGCAGTAATGATATGGGCACATGCCTCTTCAAATGGTTGAATGATTTATCTGAAACGGTAGATGAAGTATCACTATTTTCTAAGACATTTGGGGACAAAATCGAAACCAAAATATGGCTGCAATGTTCCTCTATGCCGTCCAGAACACACATCTCAAAGTCATCGCACACAATTTTCTGGAGAGCGGGCATTCCCACATGGAATGCGATAGCATGCATTCTGCAATTGAAAAAGAACGTCAATGTCTTCACAATGCACCACTGGGTAATATCTTCCACAAAGTAAGACGTTGGCCTCCATACAAGGTCATAAACATGTGTCATGGAGACTTTCATGATCTGCAGAATCTCTCACAGCAGACCATGAAGAACAAACGGCGAGACGAAGATGGACATGTCTTTAACTGGCTACATGTAGAGAGCTTCTAATACAGGAATGAAGAGCCAGGCACCATCTGCTACAAGTATAAGTACTCAGTTGACTACAAGAAGATATGCGTGTATGGGCATGGGACACCATCAGTTCCACGTAATCTGGACCTTGCCTACCAAGAAAAGCTTCAAATCAGCGACCTTAAAAAGAAGAATCTCATCGAGCTGTGCAATGGCCTAGCCATTCCTGAAGAGTTCCATGGATGGTATTTGGCACTCCCATCTTCAAGACGAGTTGATGACAATGATGTTGCATAATTATTGATTAAATTCAAGGAATGACATAAAAAACGACAAGATTGTCATTTAAATAACAATTAACATGCTCTGGAAGTACTTTGTTATTAATCCACCACGTTATGCTCCTAAAATTCTGTCAAATCTTCAATTTTATATTTGAATAATTATCTTGTAAATAAAGGACATATAGTGTGGGGTATAATGGAACATTTAAGCCGTGAAAAGGATCATGACTCACATGCCATGACCTCCATGTATGATGTGTGACCAAGTATTATTTATAAGTTGATCACATTGAACATAACTACTTCACTTTTTTCAGATTTTATGCATGCAATCAAACTTTCAAATGTATTTGACTCAAATTGGCTGTTTTGGACATAGACAGTTCTGGTTTTAAGCCCTCGATCGAATGTTTTATTTCTAATGTATTCTTTTGTTCTGGAATATATCAAGTTCCTTTTGGAAACATATCAAAGCAATTTGATATCAATTCATATCTCCCACTTATACATCTATTTCAGTATTCACATTTCTGCTTGTACATGTACATAAATTATATGAATACATGCAATTATAGCACTTTTTGATGATATGAGCATACTAATTGATATGTAACACCTTACAGGTATATCCGATTTCGATGAAAATGATATCCAAACATATGACTTGTGTGTAAGACAGTGACGTGAGGGAAAAAGTCATCAAACAACAATTTAAAATTCTGCTGATCAGAACAAGTTTGTGCTGAAATAGATGGGTCCATTCCCTGGGGTTGGTGTGAAGTATGACTATGACTACATTGTAGATGTTAATTGTGTTCCTAAGACATATCACATTAATCTTAAGAAATACTTTCTGAGGGAGGAGGTTAACTTGTCAGTGGCTGGCTGCTTTGATTTGTGTACAGAGAGTAGGAAAGTGTGTGGGGATTCTGCAGAAGATGTCGAGAATCAGTTGCTTGTATTGAAGGTAGATGCATCTGACAGGGGTGTGGGTGCTGGGCTTATGCAATAGCATTCAGAAATGGAATATCCAATTGCTTATGCTAGTAAGAAGTTATTACCATGGGAAGATAATTATACAACAATAGAGAAAGAATGCTCATCAATAGTATGAGCAATCAAAAATTTCAAATATTATTTTGTATGGATGTGAGTTTGAAGTACACACAGGCCACAAACCTTTCTTCTATATTCAAGCGAAAAAGTTTGAGAATAAGAGAATCATGAGATGGAGCACAGTGTTCCAAGATGACAGGTTTAGGGTTGTATCAGTGAAGGGTCAGGAAAATGTTGCAGCAGATTATATGAGCAGAATGTAAAATACACTACACATGGATTTTTTTTTGTCTGTCTACCATTGTCAATTATTGGATTTGTATCATGGTTTAACACATTTGGTAAATGTTATTTGTTGGATACACATTGCATTTATTAGGATTATGTAATGTTGAGATTTATTTTATATTGATCTTGCAAGCCACAAATGTATACCCATCAAACTTTCTATGATAGTACATACAAATTACTATCCTTGGCATATGTTTTGTAGAAATGCATGAAATGCACTACTGAAATTTGATATGGAGAAGAAAATATTACAGCAGTATATATATATATGCATTTTAGTTTATGCGATTGCAGGAACATTACTCACTAAATTTTGAACCATGCCAATGTTTATTCTAAACCATGTCTACGTATGGTACTCGTTCTGAACTTTAATGCTGGAGCTATGCCATTGTGGACATTGAAACCAATTTAAATGTGAGTTTTGCCATGATTAGATTTGGACTTCTGTCGACGGTCATCTTTAAAGTGATCAGTGATTTCAAATGTTGGACTAAAAAAACAAACCATGATATTGTCGACCGAGATGATGAACTTTCCATGAAAAACAATACTCCTTGTTACCACAGAGACTATGTTTTCAACTTTTCAGCATACATGTTTACTTTCAACTTGGACTGATAAATTGGATCACAGGAAGAGACTGATAATTACACAGCCACCTTATGAATCTTAATATATCAGAGAGGACTTATTGATGCTTAACACAATGGATTGTGCTCTTTAATGCTCGATAATTGTTTAATTTTGAGTCAAAGAAATTGTCTTCAGGTGATGATGTGAACATTTGATAATCTCTACTTTGTTTTAACAGGTTTTTCACAAATTCTAATATGAACTGTAGCATGAACATTTACGTATACTCATGTTCTAGCTTTTCAACTTTGTGCAAAATATGTCATACATATGACATATTCAGCACAAAGTTGAAGCTTTATATTTATACATGGATTTGTTTAATGCTTATTATCCCATAGCATGATATTGGGATTGTTTTTATTGAAAGGTTTTATTCAAAGGTGTTTGTACACTTATAACCATGCTCAAGCTTTACCACGATATTAAAGTTCTGAGCTTTATGTGCTGTATAATATCATAACAAATATAAAAAAAATCATATTATTGAAAACATGTTATAGTAATTGCATTTAAAATTGCATTTGCAGATTTCAACTCATAAACAAAGGAAATGAAATGCATCTAAGCCTCATGAATTAGGTGATAAAAGTAAGAATGTCATATTATTTATTGTAGATTCTAAAATTAGTTGAGACCTGAGATTTATGGATATACAAGTACATTTACATTGACTAGGATTGGAATTTAGTCATATGAGCTATGTTATGTCATGACCTTTTGATATCATGTAATGGTGGATGAGATGAAGAATGTTGTGTTTGAAGTTTTGCCTTGAGAAATCTTTAATGATAATTAATGTGCAGTAAATATTTGAAACAGTTTGCACTAAACATTTTCATGAGATATGTATTACCCAGTGTTTTGTGTATGTTGAACTGTTTTAAAAGTATGTATCTAGGAATTTGAGAACAAAATTCGGTACCTAGGAATTATTTTTGAGAAGATAATTTTTCATTTTTATGGTAAAAGTTTTCACGACTTAAGAGGAATAGATTTTATCAACATCCATTTATGACACACAACGTCATGTTTATGTATGTATGTATAGTAAACAAATGGGAAGATGTCATGATTGTTTTATGATTATGTGATTCCTAGAAAAGGCACTTTGTCATGAAATTGACCAAAGATAAGCTTAAATGGTTAATTGTAATGGTTATTAATATACAGCTATTACTAGGTCAAGGTCAAGAAAGATTTTATTTGTACAGGTGACAATTGCCATAAATGTAATTTACCGAGACAGATGGTAATAACATTTTTTTTGGTCGGGTTGACTTTGTAAGTTTATTTCAGTCAGGTATGTGGAATGTGAGTTATTGTAATTGCCTATAATACTCTCGATTTGTGAAGAAAATTCATTTGAGTAATTTGTTCTTAAAAATTGGGAGGCTAATTGTCATATGAGAAATTGAGAATTATTTCATTACTATGTTACCCTGACGGAAGTGAGATTTTCTTTTCGAATTCGAAATGCATATACACCATAACAAAGGTGAATAAACTCTCTTTGAGTCATGACTTAAAACTATCAAGTATGATTGTCATTTTTCCGTGACAGGGACTCAATAGTAATACAAATATTAAGTGCAAAGGGATGAGCAAGAGAAAATTGACAAACAGCCAAAGACATAATGAAGGGAGAACGAAAGTCAGAGGCGGGAAAGGGAGAGAGTAGAGAAAGAGAGAGACAGAGAGAGAGAGAGAGAGACATAGCAAGAGAGGGAGAGAGAGAGATGCAATGGAGAACGATGCATTTAATATTTCCAGCCTAAATAGAATTGAATATTTACTATATAGAGAAACTAAGAGACAAGTTATGGGACAGACATAAACACTGCATAAACCTGGGCTGAAAAACTGGTAAAAATATAAACGTCTGGGAAGGAGACTTGCATCATACACGTAGGCGATCTTATATTGTAGCAAAGTTGGGAAATTATCCCTATATAAAATAAGCAAGGAATCAGATTTTCCATAAGGTTGTACACAAACTATGGACATTACTCACCAAAAGATATATATACTACGCAAAATAAGCCATGTTATTACTTTGTGATTTTATATGATAATTGTCGAAGAAGGTGATAATATAAGACGATAGTCGCAACAACAAAAAATTACCCACCGATTTCAAATTTCGAGATGATGCCAGCATCTGATAAAAAAACAAAAGACACGTTTCTTATATAGACAAATCATGCAAATTAAGAAAATTCTGACATGTCGCCTTTAATTATTGAGGAACATTACAATACATAATAGAGAGAGAACTAGAACCAGAGGTGGGAAAGGGAGAGGATAAGAGACAAGTAAAAAAAAAAAAAAAAGGAGGGCAGATGCAGAGGGATACAGAGTAAGAGAATAGGACGGAGGCAAGGCAAGAGAGAGAGAGGGTAACGGAGAGAGGGAGATTGTGAACGTGTAGAAAGAGAAAGTGAGATGCAGAGACAGACCAAAAGAAAGAGAGGGGCGGAACAAGAGAGGAAAAGGGAAACAGAACAAGAGAAAAGTGAGAGAGAGAGGGAGGAGAGATGAAATTGAGAACGATGCCTTCAATATTTCTAGCATAAATAGGCTCTTGAATTACGATCATGAAAGTGTGCCGATGATAATGAAATGATAATGTACACGATAATGACGATATAGGGCAAATGATTAAAAGTGGTATAGCGCCCCCTTCAGGTATTCGATAGAGGATTGTTTACGGTAAACTTGCTAAACATGCCCAAATTTCGACATGATCCCAACCTCTGATAAAAAACGAAACGTCTCCTATGGCCCATAGTCTCAGCTATGACAAACTACGATTGGGGATAAAAACAGCAACAATAAGCGAGATACTGCTCAAAGAACAATGTCATGTAGATTCATGATGTGAACGATACACCTTTCATAGGCATAACACGCAAATTAAGACAATTCTGACATGTCGCCTTTAATTGAAATTTTCACTACGATGACGTCACCAAATTGAAAAATAATGAATACTGAACTTGTAGAAAAATGTGTTAGCTACCACATTTTAAAAATATGGAAGTAAATTGATCAATATTTACAGAGATACAATCAACTTTCCATAAATTTGCTGACGTCATAATTTGCAAATTTGTTTTTTGAGACCCGAGGCTATTTTGATGATGTCAGGATATAAATAATGGCCAAATGAGACCTGAAATGGAATCTACGAGTCATATTCTATCCAAATATGAAAAAAAATTGGGGGGTCTGTGGACTTCCTAAAGAGCTATAATGGATTTTGTATATATTTTGGCCAATATATGCGATGTATTACAAGAGCTCGCGCGCACGGACATTTCGCTTCAACGGACGCTCATTCCGTTATTAATTGTCATAAACAGATAAACATGGTATCAAATTGATCGGAAAAATATAAGAAATACAATGCAAAGAACAATATAGCGAATGTAGGTTGATTACGCCCATTACGCACGAAAACAAGCGCGCAAAGGTGTGCCGGACAATTCTTTTGAAATGCTTAAAATTGCCTTAAACGTACTCTAATTTAAATAAAAAATAATTTTGAGCATTTTAAAATTTTGCGCGCGCATTGTCGCGCGGACGAACGCGTACGCGCGCGTTAATGATGATCATGATGACCATGATGATGATCATGATGACCATGATGATGATCATGATAGTAAAGGTGATGATGATGATGATAATGATAATGATGATAAAAACGATAATGTTAATGATGATGATGAGAATAAGCATGATCCTGACATCTGATTGAAAAAAAATGGGGGAAATATTTAGATAGCAAATAGTCTCAGCTACAACATACTAAAATTTGGGAGAAAACTGTTAAATAACAACGGAGATACTGGTCAAAACACCTTGTCATGCAGATTCATGTTTTGAAAAAAGTGACCTCCCATAGACATAACACGCAAATATGACAAAATTGTATTGTCGCCTTTAATCGAATATTTTACTATGATGACGTCATCCAAATGAAAAAAAAATGGCATGTTTTTTATAGAGAATTATCTCAGCTACAACATCTAAATCTGGAAGAAAATCGATCACCGATAAGTGAGATAATCTCAATTAAACAAAGACAAAAATGACGTCATCAACAAAATACATTTGTTTGAGTTTAGATGCCAATATGATGACTTTGTTTCACTTTGTACGAGTCAGGGTGGTATGAAATCATATCTCCAACTCATGCTTTCTCCAACCATGAAATAAAAATTGGGTGTCGATGGGCTATCTGAAGAGGTATTTCGATTTTTAAAATGGCATGTTTTTGATGAAATTTGCATTATATTGCCCATAGCAGCACGCGCGGATTTTGAACTTTGACGCACGCTCACGGCCTTATGAAATATGGAGAGTGACTGAAATTAATGTAAATTGTCAATTACGTTAAGAGGAATCCAAATCATGTAAACATTTTGAATTTGACCATTTTCGTGGGCTGTGAGCGCGCACACCGCGCGCGGGGACAAGAACGGACGGAAAATTTTGAAATGCTTAAAATGACCTGATTCGTACTCTCGTTTAATAGTTAAGTGATTTTGAGCAATTTTAAATTTTGACGCGCACATACGCGCGCGTCATGACCTTTATGTGACCTTTGATGACATGACCTGTTGACCCTTGACCTGAAGTATATGTGATATGAATATGAATGAACTTTGAGTACGCATCATGAAGATATGATGGATAATGTGATTTCACAAAATGGCGCCTGGATGACGTCACGATAATTTGATGACCTTGAAAATGTTCCTGTCACGTCTCATGATGATTACCTATGACTGTGTTAAAATTGAGAAAAATTGGGTGGATGGATATTGAGAAATCGGTTGCACAAAAAAGTGGAGAAATAAATAAAAATAAATAAATAATAATAATAATAATAATAACTAGAAATTTAATTCGTCACGAAGACGAATAAGGTGGTCTGTCTAAGTCTTATGATAGAATTGAGAATGGGAGAAGTTATATAGACATGTAAACAATGATGATCATGATGAACATGGTGATGATCATGATAGTAAAGGTGATGATGATGATGATAATGATAATGTTATATGACGATAAAAACGATAATGTTAATGATGATGATGAGCATAAGCATGATCCTGACAACTGATTAAAAAAAATGAGGAAATATTTAGATAGCAAATAGTCTCAGCTACAACATACTAAAATTTGGGAGAAAACTGTTGAATAACAACCGAGATACTGGTCAAAACACCTTGTCATGCAGATTCATGTTTTGAAAAAAGTGACCTCCCATAGACATAACACGCAAATATAACAAATTATGCATTGTCGCCTTTAATGGAATATTTAACTATGATGACGTCATCTAAATGAAAAACAAATGGCATATTTCTGATAGAAAATTATCTCAGCTACAACATATCAAAATCTGGGAGAAGATCGATCACCGATAAGTGAGATAATCTCAAATAAACAATGACAAAAATGACGTCATCAACAAAATACATTTGTTTGAGTTTAGATGCCAATATGATGACTTGGTTTCACTTTGTACGAGTCAGGGTGGTATGAAATCATATCTCCAACTCATGCTTTCTCCAACCATGATATAAAAATTGGGGGTCAATGGACTATCTGAAGAGCTATTTTGATTTTTAAAATGGCATGTTTTTGATGAAATTTGCATTATATTGCCCATAGCAGCACGCGCGGATTTTGAACTTTGACGCACGCTCACGGCCTTATGAAATATGAAGAGTGACTGAAATTAATGTAAATTGTCAATTACGTTAAGAGGAATCCAAATCATGTAAACATTTTGAATTTGACCTTTTCCGCGCGCTGTGAGCGCGCACACCGCGCGCGGGGACAAGTACGGACGGAAAATTTTGAAATGCTTAAAATGACCTGATTCGTACTCTCGTTTAATAGTCAAGTGATTTTGAGCAATTTTAAATTTTGACGCGCACATACGCGCGCGTCATGAACTTTATGTGACCTTTGATGACATGACCTGTTGACCCTTGACCTGAAGTATATGTGATATGAATATGAATGAACTTTGAGTACGCATCATGAAGATATGATGGATAATGTGATTTCACAAAATGGCGCCTGGATGACGTCACGATAATCTGATGACCTTGAAAATGTTCCTGTCACGTCTCATGATGATTACCTATAACTGTGTTAAAATTGAGAAAAATTGGGTGGATGGATATTGAGAAATCGGTTGCACAAAAAAGTGGAGAAATAAATAAAAATAAATAATAATAATAATAATAAATAAAGAAAGAAAATTCTGACGAAATCAATAGGTGGTCTGTTGATAACAGACCACCTAATAAAGAAAGAAAATTCTGACGAAATCAATAGGTGGTCTGTTGATAACAGACCACCTAATTATTGTCACATTCATTCATATTCCACCTTTATAGGCAACGAGAAACCTATTTCTTTCTGGCTTTTTTTTTTTTACGCCGCGGTTTTGCGTCGTCATATTTGAAAAAGCCTTAATTAATGCTTACCAAATGCGATAATTGCCGCACAAATGTAGCTCACCATCCTGATCAGTGATGTGAAATCCATCTTGGAAATTGCTGTTACATCAAGATAATCCTAAAAGCTAAAACAAAACAAAATGAATTGAAACACAAAGAATGTATACTTTTTTGTGAAAAGTGACGTCTGGCGAAATGTTTAAAATGCCTTGTTTTGAGTCATGATAAAAAAAATAAGGTTCACCAGGGTCTTATTTCAAAATCAAATTCTTTTACATAACCACTCAGTAGCTTTGTTCGTTCGTTCGTGTCTCCGTAGATTCAAAGTTCCTAAATTAAATTTTGAGCTTCGGAGTGGTTCAGACACGTAGCCCAGGGGTGCGAGATAGGACTCTTGTAGCGTGCCCCCCACTTAAAGCCACGCTGTCCTACTTGTAGCTACTTGCTCCCTCTATAAAGCAATGACTAATTGCCAATGGTCACCATGGTGACCATTGGTCCCCCATGATCCTCTTTTTCTTATGTTAATTGAGAGCTGAGTTGATGAGATAGCCATCTGTCCAGTGACCTAGCGGTGCATCTAATCCCTCCTATAAACTAATATAGATAATCTTTAATACAATTTAAGTATCATATTATTATACCCGACTGTAGCTAAGCCGACATAATATAGGGCGCTAAAGCATTCAAGGAATATATTCCTTCCTACCGGGTAACCATTACTTCACATGTGTGACTGCATAATGTCAAATGCAGGTGGATGTCTTGCCAAAATGCAAATGACATTAGTTGGTGCCGCGACGGGATTCGAACCGCGATTCCGAATCCCGGGTGCCGTTTCCACTACACCACGACACCTGTATGATTATGCTATATAGGCTACATGCAGAGACTATATTTTTAAAATTCCCAAGTTGATTTACTCACTATATCACCCGGCTAAATCATCGAGACCTTGATAAACATCAATTAAAAGCGACTGATCCAATAGAGCGCGGGTTTATACAGTATTCAACTCAGCCTTGCATGCTGCTTCTATCTGAATCTTTTATTCCACAAACAGGCGACAGCCAATGCTACTGCGAAGCAACCGACAGAGCCGTTGTATGCATATTACGAAGAATAATAGACGCATTACCAACAAAACGCACGGTTACTCATAATTGTACTACAGTTACAGTTATAGACCATGGGATGGAGGCGAAAAATGTGGCTAGTTTTCAATTTTCGTGGGGCACCTCATGCAACCACACAAAAACACTCTAAATAGGGGTAATGGAAGGTGCTAAAACCAATTATGAATGTCTCCATCCCTAAATAAGGCATATAACGAAGATAAAAGCGTTTTTGTATGCCTATTTTGTGTACAATTTCCACTACAGTCCCATGTACTCTTTTCTGTGTCCTTTTTTAACATTCCTTGCCAAAATGCACTAAGTTATTCAAATAATAATCTTGAATTTAGTATATAACCTTTTAAATATACAAATGTACATCAAATAGCTTTAAAAAAGAAATTCTGAGATTTAGAACGCATTCTGTCGTTTGGATCATCATGTCATGTCAAGAATTTGAAAAAAAGTAGGATTTTCTCAGGCATTTTTAAAAAAGTTTTTAACTTGTCTAGAATAGTCGATGCGTAAGCAAGTAAGTTTCCTTTTACCTATTTTAAATTTAGGTTTGATTTAAAATGAAATTCCTATGCTCGGGGGGGGGGGGGGGGGGAGGGGGGAATTGCCTTCCTTGTCAGATTAAAAAATATATATATATTTGTTTTGATTTCATTTGATTTTGTATGTTCTCTTACACTAGTTGAATAAAAGAAAATGACAAAAAAAATAATCAGCAGTATTTGTGTTATTTTTTTCTCAGCAATTCAATTCAATAATGTACATTGCAACGAGATGCAAGTATATTTCCTGCAACCAAAGGGGGCACGGGCATCATGTTTGGTAGGGCATCAAGTTTGGTAGGGCATCAAGTTTACTTGGGAATGAAATGCGAATTAAGGCCAAATAATGTACAGTGTGAGAGGTGGTCCTATTATCTTCTTTCCCTCTGATCTTTTTAAAATTTTCCTTCTCATGAGGGAAAAGGAATTTCCCCCATTCCCCCCTTATCTATGTCACTGATTACAACGATACAAAATGTCATTTTCCAAATCATCCTGCAACATATACACTATGGTTTAGCACATTTATTCGCAGGACAGCAACCACCTTAAAAGTAATTCAAAAAACATTCATACATTCCAATACGCAACTTCAGTTCAAAAATCAATCAACTTTGGCAACTTCGTGCAATTAACCCTCCCTTTCCTTAAACATATTGAAAAACAAAAACGTGAGAAAATGTTAAGAGTGGAAGATAGACCGAAAACAGAAGAGGGAAATGCAACATAGAAAGAACATAATATGACACCCTCCCATTACTTTATGGCCTAGTTGTTTAACTGGACTCGCGCTCGCTCGCCACTGTTGACCAATCATCCCAACACGCACACTCATATCTAATTGCACAAAACATAGGTGTTTATCATTCATCACAGCCAAATACATACATTTCACCATTGCTATATCTCCTTAAAGTACATTGAAATAAACATTTTGACACATGATTTTGGTTCATTCAACTTTTATATAAATTTGATTGATGACTTCAAATTATATACTATAATGATGTACATGTTATTCATGATAATCCATCATATGTAAATAGGTACATTGCATTTCTTTAATCTTGGGTTTTATGACTCCAGTATGTACTTGTACTTTAATTTCTTCTATCACCGTATGATGGTTTGTAGGTATAATGAGATGATACACCTACAGACTGAGTTCTTTGAAACAACAACTTCACCGGTATTTTAGGTAATTTAAATGATCGATAAGCATCTTACAATATATTCATATCATTAAATTCCAAAATGCTTCACTTATTTGTAGAATGGAAGAACGAGAGCAAAAATAAGATAATGTTTAAATGGCATATTTACGCTTGTAGAATTCTACTAATATATTAGCTTGACATCATAATGACACAGGATTAATGTTTTCTAATTAGATCCAAATTTAAATTACATGTATATTATTAAGAAAAAAACACTTAACATCTTTACATATTTTAAAAGTAGTATTTAAAGGATCACTATATATTTCATGTACTTTACAGCCATGGGGCTCTTTGTGCAATGTGTGCCTGGTTTATAATATCATACATTTGTATTTGTAATGAAACTAAACAACATCTCATCTTCATCTGAGGCAGACTCTTCACTGAATGAAGTGCTAGTTGCTTGATCTTGCTGTACAGCGTGCTCAGCAAGTGATGATGCCTCCATGTCACCAACCATCACAATCTCACTTTCATTCTGTCTCTGCGGGGACACGAATATAAGCTGAGGGAATGTACTTGAAGTCGCTGTTTCAGTTTCTTGGTCTGGTATGATGACAAGTCCACTCCTTCGTTTCTCAAACCTGCCTTAACGAAGGAACGATGTAAGTCCTTGAGTCTGAGCACCTCTTTGTCTTTCACAATCCTCCTCCTTATCAGATCAAACAAACAGTTGTAAGTGGGAGTGAAGAGATCATCAGTGTCGATACTTGTTGCAGCTCTCTCTGCTCGGCGCAGACAGGTGAAGTCCTGGTAACAACCTTTGTGATATTGTAGCTCTATAGCTACCATATCCTTTCCGCGGATCTGCATGAGGATGCGGGTGTGTTGCCGCATCTCAGCTGCTTTCAGGAATTTTGTAGCTGAAACTTGTTCGCACCTGGAAACGGGGACCTTGAATCTCTTGCCTGTAAGTTTACAAGTCTTCCATTGAATCTTTCTGCATACAATGCATTCTGCTGGCAGGACATGCCGACCTTTCGTAGGGGAAAGACTCGATCGCAGCATCTTCTTGGAGGTGCAGAATGAAGACTGCCTTCTTCAGCCGATTCCACATCTGCATCTGGAAAAGAAAAACAAATTGTAATGGTAAAATTTGTATAATAAACTTTAATCTAGATCTACAGTTTTCTCGCATAGACCCAATGATTAATGGCCATTTATACTGCATTATAGCTGCAGATATCCACTGCCTGTGACCACAAAATGCATCATAACATAATAATAACCACCAAAGATGGTAGCAGCATGCAGATCTACCGTTTAGTTGGTTACCTGACTAGATAATTAAAAGTTACCGGCATTAACCGGCTTGGATTTATGCAAAACAAGTCCTGCCCTGGCTGCCCATATCCAGATATCAGTCTACTACTACTACTACTACTACTACCAGTATACTACCACTACATCTACTACTAGTACTACTATACTAATTGGCAGTCATGACTTTTGAGTTTGAGCCATTGACATGTTCATAACATCTAATGAAGTTTGAGTTTTTGACTTTGACCTGTTTTTATTCGAGTTGTATTCAAACTCTGAAATCTTAAGTTAAAATTGAACCTACCTTCAGCTTTTCGTTTTTCCATTCTAATCTCTGCCCTGACAAGTTTTCCAACATTGCAAAAATGCTGGTAGCACCTACGATGGTACGAGGCTTGAGTGATCTTGCTGCCGGTGAGGCTCGCCCTCCTGCCCGTGCAGGTCAATCCCAAACTTCTCCGCAGCACGAATAGCTATCTCTGTTTATTCGGCACTTTCAACTCGACTCCACCGAACACAGCAATCCTTGAATTTAGACCAGCTCTTCTCATGAAAAAATGAAACTTGCCCTTTTCCATGGGGTACAACATGCATGCAGCAGGCAGGCGACGGTGATACAATGTCATTAAAGTAGGCTGTACGCCTACTTGTTAGAAGCAACCATCAATCACTCACCTAATTTGGCCTTGAGGGTAATTCGTCCTTTAGGTCCGGATAGGTGCTTGATACAGGTTACTTGTCTATGCAAAAGAGGTAGAATCTTCCCGCCGCACCCGTATATATATGTGTCGCACGAGAGAATCCCAGTGTGCAGCTAGTAGTGCAGCTAGTAGCTCAGCTTAGCTGGCCTCCGAAGTGCAATGCCGCCCTCTAGTGGTGAGGGCGGCACCTGTCGTCTGCTAGCTCTGGCTGCTCTGCTCTGCTATATTTATGGCCTACTACATTCCCCCCCGTTTTAAAAAATAAGTCCCATTTCCAAAAAGTAGTCACAGGGAGAGCCCAACCCACTTAATGCCTAATTAACCCCAAATTCCCCTTGCGTCACAGGCTGTGACCAAGGCCCAAATGTTTATTTAAAAAACACAGGCCAAACTACCGTACAAAAACTCGGTAAAACATCAAAGACGGGGAAAAACCCAAATACTAAAAACCCAAAACACCTTAACCATAACAATTAACAGAAAAAGTGAAAAAGTATGTCGCCAGTCCCCTTATCCCTTTTTAACATAAAAATGGACAAGGCAACCCAACCAAAATAAGAATATTCCAAAAGAAAAACTCCCAGGCGCATTGCAAGCCGGCAAGGTACCGAGGCCTTAAATCAATGTAATTTATACCCCCTGACTCCAATGGCACTTCACCCAGGATAAACCGATATACTTCCAGGTCCGCCCTGGGTCCAATGATGCTGCACGCGGCATCCAGGGACCCGTTCCCTAGAGGGTGCCACTGATGGCGTCAGTGGTTCCCTAGAGGGTGCCACTGATGGCGTCAGTGACGTCCCATGCAGGGTGTAAGTTAACACCCCGCGCGGGGTAGCAGGGGTCAGCCATCCGACACCCCGCTCTGAAAAGCAGGGGACATGTCCATCGCCCCTTGAATACCCCGCCGAGCATGCAGTTTAGCTTGCTCTGATAAAAATGGAGGCCATTACAGTCGGTGGCATCCAAAAGCTCGTATGCCAACTCCGACTATACGTTGGCCTTCACCTCGGTTACCTCACCAAGAATAAAAATGTGGAGAATCTGTCTCCATGCACACCAGGAGTCTGTTCGTAGGAACAGCCCTAAAAGCAACTCCCTGGTCGGGGAGAAATACCCCGCAATCGGGAGGAACGCCCGAAATAAACATGCGGAAACTTCTTCCACACCCCTTAAAACCCTTCCCGAGCCGGTCCTGATAGAAATGGCTATCACAGGCCTGGGGAATCGGGGCCGTTTGGGCCACTCAAGCCTAGGATAGCTCACAAGCAGCCACCGTCTGCACAGAAGGGGATGCCCCCTCCATTTCACTGGCCTTCGGTTTCTCCTCAGGAGGTTCAACCCATCCCTCCTGAGCGCCCGACCCAATATCTAAGGGTGCCTTGAGGCAGACCTCGGGACCACCCGGGCCTGCCTTCTACTGCGGAGCTCTTCCCGCAGCCATTCGTGGTGTTTCCACGACCCGATCAAATCGGCCTTGGCGGTAAAACCCCGCCCATTGGTCCGATGGATCAATCTCCCGACAAAGAACTGGAACACCCGCCACTGGGGCACGAGGGGCGGCGTGTTAAACGAACACCCAGAAAGTGACTCGGGAGATTTCCAATTCCTCGCAGTGATGATCCCGAGCCTCACGCTCGGAATTGAGGGCACATTGAATTCTAAAATACCATGTGGCGACTGGGGGCTCCTCTCCTTGGAGTCCTATCCCCTCCCCTGGTAATGATAGAGATGTTCTCTCCCATCCATATCTTATCAGGCGCTACTCCACGTCGGGTTGAACAACTTAATCGTCCGACCCGCCAAAATTGTCCTCAGGGGTGTCAAGGAATAAGTTCCTCTTTCCCAACGGAGTGGTCTTCACAGATGCCTGCGTTCCACCTTGAGCTGCCATGAGTTTCCCCAGACTCCTTACTAACCCGGACACATGGCCTTCTAACTCAGATATCCGAACCTCTAGTCCAGAAAGTCGGGCATCCGTGGTTCGCGGGGTGATCTCCACCTCTCGAATTTCAGGCCCCCTAGTGCCTTTATCCGATTCCCGCATTTCCGCGTTGGCCCGACACCCACGGCCGTACATAGCCCCGTGGGTGTGTTGGAGCCAGCGGATGGCCTCCACTGCCTCCTCCACGGTAGAGGGGCGCTGGTTTAATGCTTGGTAACCAGCATCCTTATCTACACACCCCTGGCACATTCGCAGCACCATCTGCCGCTGTACATATGCCTCAGGTACCTCGGGAAACGCCCGAGATGCCAACCGGTGAAGCCGGTCCGCCCATTCCAAGAGGGGTTCATCGGCCCCCTGCTTAGTGGTGTTAAACTCGAGCAGGACGGCTTCGGGAGGTTCCCGATACCCGAATCTGCCCTCTAGATGGCGCACCATCCCGAAATACCCTACCCCCGGGTCTCGCTCTTGCGTCATGTCGAAGAAATCGCTTGCCGACCCATCCAAACACCAGCATAGCTGGTTTAAACGCTGCGGGTGGTCCCATTCGCGGGCATCCGCAAATGCGCTGAATTTGCGGAAAAACGCCCGCCAATTCCCCCGCCCGTCATATACCACAGACTTGGGCATCGGCTGGTAAGAACCCTTGCCCCGCTCCCATGCCTGCGTGTATACCGACGGTCGGCTAATGACCTCTTCTCTGGTCCGCTGTGGCTCTACGTGGGGCCTGCGGTAGCGTTCCCCGCCCCCGCTTCCGCCCCGATAGACTCCACTTTCCTCGGGAGCAGACCCACTCGGTTCGTCCTGGTAGGCCCTACGCGGGGCATTGCTCCACCCCGAATTGTGGTGGTTCCCAAACTCTCGGGGTTGGGTGCTACCCCCCTCCCCCCACAACTGAGCATCGCCGCCCTTATTCTCAGTCCGAGCTGCTGGGCGAGGGCGCTGGCGCGCCTCCTCTGCTCCATTCGGGAGAGGGTATCGGTCGTGGGGGTACAACGGTGCCCCACGCTCCTCATCCCTGCCTTCCCCCGGGGCTTCTACTGGCGTACTGCCAAAATCCCCCGTCTCGGACAACGTCCGAAAACCGCCCGGCCGAATGGGGGAATCCCCCGCGGCCTCCCTTGGGCGGAAGTCCAAACTGCCTTGGAGGTTCTTGACCTCCTCGTAGTGAGGAGACGCCTCAAACAGCTCTTGAGTGACTTCGCCACACTGCGCCCGGAGTGCCCACAGACAGCCTATGCGCGCCGGCGTCGCTCCAGGAATGGCGAGCAAGTCCTCGAATGAACAATGGTTCAACGGAACCTTGGCCATATTTAAGAAACCTTGGTGCGGGTCTCCACAACCAAAAACCTAGGCTCCGGCTTTAATTTAGTTCACCCGACTGGTAGATAATTTCTACCAGTAGGCCTACTAGCTCCACTTGGGTAAATACCCCTTGCTTGTATGCCTCGATCACGAAAAGGAGGGTCTGTATAAGCCCCTCAACCTCTATTACAAAGGGGTCCGTCCCCTCGGAAATAGGCATGGATTAAATCAAACTATAATATACCAAAACAGCGGGAGATAACGTGGATTAATTATGTAATAACCCACTCTCTCTCTCTCCCTTTAAAACTACTGTAGAGGGAAGCACACTCCCTACACTGAACCTAAATTCTCCTCTTTAAATTCAGGCTGCAGCAGCGAAGGGAAACACGCCCCTTTGCCAGGAATCCGCCTGAAAAAATAGATTAGAATACACTAGTTACCCCGGCTATACAAATTTCCCAGATACTATGATGAAGGAAATGACAATTCCCTTCCCAATAATCCGTCTGGTTTGTCTAGGGCGCGCTGTTTGTGCGGGTAAACGTTAACGTGACACTTGATGCAAACCTGGCACACGTTAGCCAAACTGTTTCCACTCATCCACTTCCGCTTACACTTAGGACATTTGTACTCACCGAAACACCTCCTCCTGCCTTGGTATGGGGTTAAACCTTCGCGTTTCGGTGTTGCCTCTGGACAGTCCTTAATGTAGTGACCTCTATTAAAACAAAGGTGACAGAGGTACGTCAAGGGCGGTCTCTTTCTCGGTTTTCTGTCGTTAATGGGGATGAGGGCAAAATCATTGAATTGGTCGGCTAAATCCCCTACACTGCCATACGGTGATGTGGTCAAGTTGGTCGGGGTTGTTGCTGTTCCCGAAATATGCCCTTCTTCTTCAAAAGGGGAATTCTCCTTAAGAAATTGCTCGGGCCAGTTCCCCGTCAACCCAAGACTGAATTGGTGTGGGGAGTCTCTTAATGAGGGTGCGTCCAGGTTCATACCAGATCTGTCGTGACCTTCCCCCTGACAACGGCTGAAATAAGTTCACCGATATAGACTAGACTAGATCTAGGCCTAATCCAGAAGAAAAGAACCAAACCAATAGCCTGTGCTAACCCTAATCTTTCCCTTAAATAAAACTGTGAAGAAAGTTCTACACACCTCCCTGTAGCCCAGGGATATACTAGACCAGGTCCCGGTCTCGTCCAGGACCAGTCCAGTTAATTATCTGAGAGTGTGAAGCCGAAGGGAATACACGCCCTTCACTCGGCATACATACACTTGCACCAGATCCAGGTCTAATCGACTATAAAGATCTTTGGTAATTGTAAACGACTAAAGGGGAACACACTCCCACTCCATCTCACTCTCAGTCTGACCTGCGTTGTTGGCTTATTTTATTTTATTTATCTCTTAGCCAATAGCCCCCTGCCGGCAGGAGCAGGCAGGTGAGCTACACGCCAGGCCCACTGACACGCAAAACACACAGTCACAATCACCTCACAAATCCGAAAAATTGCACAAGGTATAAGGTGAATTTTAAACAAAGGAATATAAAATGGTGCCTCAAACAACACCACCCAGTGGCACTTACCTTATTTTCCACGGAAAAAAGGCACTGTAATCCACTGTCGATCCCTGCAAACACCCAAAACCGTTATTTCACTAGACGTTCTAAACTCTTGCACAACTTTCGAAGACGAGGCAATGCAGAAGAGAAAGTCCTCTTTCCGCAATAACCCTCCACGGCGCACCAAGCAAAACATACTCCCGCCCCGCGCACACGGCCTTCCACTGTGCGGGCTTATGGGAAATCCTCGAATCACCGCGGAGGAATCATTTCCGAAACGACGCCATATTCAAAGTACAAATGGGATAAAAGCCCCAACTTGCAACAGCGAACAAACAAACGAAAAACAATACAAATATAGCATTGGCATAACTGCCTAAATGCTCACATGCCCCCTCATTCCCCCCTCTCATGGAAAAAGGCATCGAACTTCGCCGAATCCATCGACCCGTCTCGATTCCCTCCTAAGGGGGGGGGGGGGGGGGGGGGGGGGGGGGGTCACTCACAATCACACCAGCAATATTACTAATAACATACAAATAATCCAAATACCCAGCACATACTACAAATCCCCCATTATCCCATCTCCCCGGAGAAGGCCCCGAACTTCACTGAATCCATCAGCCCTTCTCGGGTTCTTCCCAGGAAGGGGGGAGGGCACTCACACCATTCGTCCATCACAATTCATATCATTCACGAATAGGACAAACATCGCTGAATATGACGTCAGCTTCGGCTCGCATTCGGGAATTCCCGAAATGCAATTTTGTACATGGATACATGAAACAAATTACCGACAACACTAGTATCCCTACTAGATTTACATACATTACGAAACCCACCCGACCGGGGAGGAGAGCACCGAACTTCGCCGAATCCATCAGCCCTTCTCGGCATCCCTCCCCGACTGGGCACAATACCGACCACGGTTACAACGAATGCCAGCCGGAACTACGCGCGGTCCGCCCCACTACCATCGCCCAGAAACTAGGTTTCCCCTGCAATGCGCAGCTAGGTTTCCCCCGCGCTTTTCCCGCCGGCGCGGCCAGACTAGGCAAGGGGTCCCCGTTCCGTTAGAGAAAACACACAACAGAACAAGAGACAAAATCTCCCCAAAACGGTGCATCCCGAGGTCCTAGTTGTCCGTGACGCCAATAAAGTAGGCTGTACGCCTACTTGTTAGAAGCAACCATCAATCACTCACCTAATTTGGCCTTGAGGGTAATTCGTCCTTTAGGTCCGGATAGGTGCTTGATACAGGTTACTTGTCTATGCAAAAGAGGTAGAATCTTCCCGCCGCACCCGTATATATATGTGTCGCACGAGAGAATCCCAGTGTGCAGCTAGTAGTGCAGCTAGTAGCTCAGCTTAGCTGGCCTCCGAAGTGCAATGCCGCCCTCTAGTGGTGAGGGCGGCACCTGTCGTCTGCTAGCTCTGGCTGCTCTGCTCTGCTATATTTATGGCCTACTACATCATCTTCGTTGTCGGAATCCGATGAAGACGAAGTCACGTCCATATTTGTTATTGTGGATCTGCACGTACACGTACACGTGTGTGTACTGTACGAATGCAGTGCAAAAAAATAAATAGATAGCGCGAACGAGGCTGAGCAGCCCGTATGCTATCGCACGCTATTGCGGACGTCGTGAAAATCTCTAACGCACGCGGTGAATACCGGCCTTTTCAGTGAATTCGATTGTACAATTTCTCGTAAGATTATATTCAATTTTGAGTTGAAATGTGCGCTTCAAGATTGGCAACATCTCTAATTTACTTTTGTTTATTATTTTACATATTATCATATCAAAGAAGCGTGGTTGCATTTGCCGCCCCACGGAAATTCACAATTTCAGTGGTCATCCCACAGTCTATTACTCTGTCTGTGATGTGTACGTGAACATGACCTTTGCCTAATATAAACATGACAAAGACCCCGCACAACAAACACAACAAAGCATGGCATAACCTGTTCTTTTCGGTATTTTCTATAATATCGCACATACGAAACACATTAAACACACTCCTACACAGTCAAATATAATCGCTTACCCGACGAATATATAATTAATAGACGAGCAACCCTTGCCAAGCATGAGAGTGTCATGTATTCACTAACGAGAAAAACAAAATTTCCCTGCAGAGTGCTATAAAACCATAACGCAAGCAACTTTAATACATGTATATTTCATTGTATATGTTTGTGTGTGTGTGTGGGGGGGGGGGGTCGAGGGGAAAGGGGGTCGAGGGATCGAGGGGGAGCTTGAGGAAATGGAGGCGGAGGGGGAAGGATGTGGGGGGGGGGGGCTAAAGTCTCTATGCCCTCATTGCTGGCCTACATTACCCTTGTAAAAAAGTACTGCGGTATTACTGCGGTATTACCGCGGTACTACCGCAGTACTTGTACTGCGGTTTGTACTGCGGTACTCGCAGTACATTTACTCCGGTAAATTGGTCGCTTTTCGCAGTATATTTACTGCGGTAGTACTGCGGAACAAGTACTGCAGTACTACTGCGGTATTACTGCGGTACTACTGTGGTATTACTGCGGACCGCAGTATTTTCGCGGTACTTGTCCTGCAGTACTTCCGCGGTACTTGTCCCGCAGTACTTTCGCGGTACTTGTACTGCGGTATTACCGCGGTACTACCGCGGTTGTACTGCAGTACTTCCGCGGTACTTGTCCCGCAGTACTTTCGCGGTACTTGTACTGCAGTACTACTGCGGTATTACCGCGGTACTACCGCGGTACTTGTACTGCAGTACTTCCGTGGTACTTGTACTGCGGTACTACCGCGGTACCTGTACTGCAGTACTTCCGCGGTACTTGTACTGCAGTACTACTGCGGTACTACCGCAGTACTTCCGCGGTACTTATACTGCAGTACTACTGCGGTACTACCGCGGTACTACTGCAGTAATTCCGCAGTACTTGTACTGCGGTACTACTGCGGTACTACCGCGGTACTTGTACTGCGGTTCTACTGCAGTACTACCACGGTACCTGATGCAGTACTTCCGCAGTAATTATACTACAGTACCACTGCGGTACTACTGAATCACTTGTACTGTGGTACTACAGCAGTACATCCCAGATATAAAAAATGCAGTAAAGATACATGCAAGGTGGATGTCAATCATAACAATCTGAATGTCCTCCAGGAAATATCTGAAAATTTAGAAATTGTGTACATTAATACAAATTGTATGGAAGTTGTTCTAGGTAACGTTTTCACACTGTAGAGCAGGGAGAAAAAACAAAGCCAGTTCAGAAAGAATACAATTGATCAGCACATTTCATGTCAACTGTGCGCAATATAATGATCAGGAATAAAATTCAGTTATCTCCGGTAAATTAATTGGGTTTTCAACTGCAGAGCTGGCTTTGATTAATCTGTGCACATCCTTCTCACACGATACAAGAACTATCACAAATTAATGAACCTTTTAACAAGAATAAGAAAATTTCAAAAAAGAATTTCTTATAACAAAGTTTATTTTTAAGGTAAATATGTACATTTGTTTAGGTATTTAACTATTTCCTCTACTTTAACATTGTACTTTCAAACTACTATGACTAACTAGTTTTAGCTGCACACACAATGACAGATTGCTCTATGAATTACACAAACTCTTTGGCAAAAGCAGATATCATAACTTTACATGAAAAATAACTGTATAACTGACACTGTACATCACCAACAAAAACATTAATTATAATAGGAAAACAACTTTTTCCTTGAAGATTTTATAATTCAGGGATGCCAGTTAGAATTGATCAGAGGGCCTGCAAATCACCTACAACCCCTGTAGAATGAGCTATTTTGTACAAAAAAACACATGTAAACTATGTTCTGAAAGTAACTCGCTAGGGCCTGAAAATTGGCATCCCTAATAATTGTTTGTTATGAATGTTTACATATCAAATATACTTTTCCGAAACTGCAATAACATCTTGAAAGTTGAAACAAATGTGTTCCAGCTTCATACACAAGGACCAATTGTTGTATTCACAGTTTTTAATAGGGGAAGTAAATATAAGTATAACATATGAAACTACATGTACTTTGATTATTATGAACAAAAAAACAAAAAAATGTCCAAGACTCCAAGTCACAAAAAAAAAAAAAAAATGTGCAACCTTTAATATACATGTATTATGTTATAATCATTTGTTACAAAACGATACTGGACAATGGACCTTACACCACAAAACGACCAATAGGTCAAAAAAAGGATTGTGCTGATTTTCACATGACATTAAAGTAGAAGTCAATACCTTAAAATGGTGCATAATTTTTCAAATAAGTAAACCCTCTCAAAACGAGCACCCAAGATTTAGAACATTGCTGAAGCAATGTTCTAAATCTTGGGTGCTCGTTTTTGCTGAAGCAGATTTAAAGTCAAAGTCAGGGAGAAAATGGGCCACTACAAAGAACAGCTTCTATTGAAATGCTGTAAAATGATCATTTTCATTTGATTAAAAAAAATATCATATTTACATACATGTACACTGTACACATGATTTCCGAAGCTTAAAATTACGCAGAGGGTTTAAGATACCCTCATTAGGAAATACCAAAATCCTGAATCTCACATTTTGAACAAAATTAGACTATTTTAGCTAGGTTACATATAAAAGAATGTAACATATATAACTAAGTCATCCGATGGTAAAGAGGAAACTTACAAAAGATGACATTTTAACCAGGCAAGTGGAATCTTATTACCGGTAGGCCTACTCTTAATTACAAAGTAATTATAGCAAATACATATTTTCTTGAACACAAGTTAGTTTCAGCAGACAATGAAAGATTACACTATTAGTGAATACATTTTAGCAAAATTTGTGGCATCAGCAAGTGAACGGATGAGTTAATAACTCGATATTTTCACATTTAATAGAAGAAGAAAAAATAGTAACATGAAAACAATCTTCTTCCCTCAGCTTTTGTTTGAAGAGTGCAATAAACAATGTCATTTAAGACTCGTAAAACTGGCAGATATATGTGAACCAATATTGAACAGCTTAAAGATAAAGTATTGCATTGTGAAATAAACAGGATCAGGAAAGGTTGATCATCTAGCATATTTATTGGTGTGTACTGCAAGCTAGGTTCTGGATTCTGGAATCATCAGAATGATAAGAAATTTGACCAAGACTTTACAAGTCACAAGTTAAAAGCACTGTACACAGAAAGATGTTAATATGGGACTAAACAAACATATCTATTTTTGCTGATAAAATACTGGTAAAACTGGCAGATAAACGTGAACCATTATTGAACAGCTTAAAGATGACTATAAAGGGTTACATCATACCAGTAGCAAGGCTATCTGGCAAGTTTCAATGAAATGTCATGACAAAAATAAATAGTCTAAAAAAGAATTCTTTAAAATTATGTACATGTACCGTTATAAATGAATACATGTGAAGGCAAAGGTATACATTTTTCAATATACACATAAAGAAGTTCACATCCTTTACAATTTAATAAGTGTTAAAGTAAAAGTCCACTCCACTGAAAAGTTGAGTCGATTAGATAGACAAAAGTCTATAAAGGCCAAAAATATCTTGGTTTTGGAAATTGGTGCTCAGACTTATTTTTAATAATTTTGTTTAAAGGCCATCTGTACTAGTTTTGCCAGAAGGGATTAGACCACACAGCGAGGTAACTGACAGGTGGCTATCTCATCAACTCAGCTCTCAAATAACATAAGAAATAGAGGATCATGGGGGACCAACAAGCACCGATTAGGGAAGTTTTCTATAGGCCTATAGAGGGTACTAGTAGCTTCAAGTAGTGCAGTAAGGCTTTAGTGAACAAAAAACAAGTTAATCATCGAGCCGGTTTTCCTCACAATGCATTGCGCAACATTTGTTGTGACGTAGGGTCCTCACAACGCGGACAGATACGTATACGTCACATCTGTGCGGCAAATTGAAATAACCGAAACAAAAATCGCTCTTAAAAATCACCTGATTGAAGTCGTTGAGATTTTCTTGGTAAAAAGCTGTGTATTGAAGATTAATTTCTCAGATTCTTGCTGAATGTCTGTTGGTCGGCATAACTGGCATAATAAAAAGCTTTCCAGTTTCCACTATAGGGATCCCATACAGATGAATTCTCACACTCTCACCCATGTCTTGCATAATTTCCTTGATGTGTGTTGGACAGTTTAGTCTTACAAATTAAGACTGCATGTTCAGTGGAAGACGAGGGTGCCAGTGCCACACAGTCCACGTTGATGACTTTCCCGCAGCCGAAGATGCATGTACCCTGTAAAATAAATTAAAAATTCTATTATGCTCTCAAATTGAATCTAGCGAAAATTATGAGTTAAACGTGGCATACACTTCTACAAATGAAATTCATATAAAAACTGCAACTACAACTGTAGTTGCAAATTCATGACATGAGATGCCCGAATGACTATATACATGTATGAATTATGATGACTGATGAGCCTGCCCTCCCCCACTCAGTGTTATTTAGGGTACGTGTATGCATGTTCCTCCCCCCCCCCCCCTATCTCCTGTGTGTAATGTCAATACGGGCCAGATTTTTTAAAGCACCCCCCTATCTCTGGTGTGTAATATAAGTCAATACAGGCCAGACTTTGTTGCGTTAAAAGTACCCCTTCACCAGAGATTTTGGGAACACCATTGTGGTCCCTCCAACCCCGGCGTGAGGGGACCGGGTTTATTAGCTACTTTCCTACTATGATTACTGGACAGATCACTACATGAATGATGCATGCACATACACGTACATGTGCATGTCTGCACAACCATTTGAATGTGCGATTGTGATGGAGAAAAAAAAATCACAACACAATGTATGATTCTCTAACTTCTAAGAATCAACTTTGCCATTAATTTTTATTTAGTATTTAAATTGCGAAAAACATGTGACCCAACCCGCTCAGCCGCTGTTTGAATCGTTTTCATAAACGCAGTATTGTACAGTAGGGAATATAATCTAGTAAATCTACTATCATCATCAATTGCGATCCGTTTGGATTTTTTCATGAACAAAATTTACAAAAAATCAAAAGTAAGATGAAGAATGAGATCTAGACTAGAGTAAAGGAGGGGGTTTTCGGCCACTTAAGACAAAATCCAATTTTTTTACTCTTTGCTTCCTATTTATTATCATTTCTTGTTCAAATCATGAAGCAAATACTATTAAGTATTATTATTTAACCAAAAAAGAATCCCAGAAAAAAAAATCATGAATTGCCATTACAATATTCATTTCAATTTTCGCTGTTTCGGAGGTAGTTATCGGCCCAGCGAGGCAGTATTCGGCCGCATGTACAAAGTCAATAGGAAGCAAGCAAGCGCTGTGCGTTTCCCTGCTGATCTATAGCACTAGCAGCTGGAGCAGGTATCCCACGCCGGAGCTCGCCGTGCCGAAAACTACCTCTGCGGTGGTCGGAAATTGGAATCTGAATCAGTGTGTGTGCTTGTGTGTGCGTTGCGGTATCCAGCTAGCGGCTGCATTGATTTAATACATGCGATGAGATACTTTTGAGCTTGCGAATCACACAAAATCGGGCTCCAAATCTGAAAAATACTTGAAATAGAGGTCTACAGCTCATTTGATTTTATGGTACCCATCATATTCCTTACACTTACAGACACGCGTAAAATACTTGATTTTCAGATTCAGGTAGCGGGACCGCCGATTACATCGCTAAAATGTGATATTAAAGGATAAATTTTCCATTGCAAATGTGGTTCTTTAGTGACTCTGGCATGTGTGGGATATGTGATATGCTATAATGCAATGTACCATGGCATGTGTACCATGCATCCAACGGACCGGCTGAAAACCAGCAACGGACCGATTAGAATCTACCCCCTCCTTTACTCTACTTAATCAAATTTCCTAATTTTTTGCAGAAAGCAAACACAATTCTGTATTATGTGTTATCTTATTACTCACCTCCTGGAAATGATGATCTTTAAAGTCCAACACTCCAACTGGTGCAAAGCAAAGTTGATCGTTCTCTGCACACATGAGTGGCTGTGTGGGACTGTAGTGTAGATCTGGTTGGTGAAATTCAGTTTCGAGCTGGATCTCTCCTCAATTCTTGCTCTCGAATACTCTTAAAATTCTTCTTTGCTGGTGTAAATCTAATCCTTACCCCCTATACTCTGGGTTTTAAAGGAAGACAAATCTGGCGAAACGGCAAATGACTGAAAAGCTGCTGTAGAATCTGCCGGTAATCTCTCAATCCGGTTTGAATTTGAAAATCAAGTGCATGTTCGCACTCTACCACTAGATGGCAGCAAACACACTAATAATTGTAAATTTATTTTGGGGGAAATTGTTACAATTCAATCTTATCGGGTCAGTTCAAGGTCATCAAAACAATGGAGTAGTTAGCAAATTATTTTGCTAATAAGATACCCTTTTACTTGATTCAGATTAAAATAGACAGATAGATCATTTAATTCAAAGATAAAATCAGAATTATCTTAATTAATTAAATGATCATTCAATCAAATTATGCTCCCATATTTCAAAGGGAAAGTCGAGTTCTGAGGGCATTTCTTTGAATCATCTTTGAACTAATTTGTAATTACACAAAAAGACATACTATCAATATCAATTTGTTGAATTTCTTTTAATACTACTGAATGTTTAAAAAAAAACATAATTTGATGGTGGGCAACCATCGAAACATTATTTCCTGGCTAATTTCCTGGGTTTTTAACAGTTTAGGTAGATTGTTTTGAAGGGGTCTCTAAAAGAGTGTAATTTATGACCACCCCCTCCCCGCAAAACTACAGCTATCAATATCATGAAGAAGTATTAAAGAAATTGAAAGAAATTACACAAATATAAAATGGTAAGAGCTAGAAAAAATTAAATATTAGAGATGCCAGGAATATAGCTACAAAATGACGGATGTAAGGAATAAATAACTAATTACAGAAGAATGATGGTACATCAATAAAGGAAATGGAAAGGAGCCAACAAAATGACAAACAAACTTAAAAGTAGTTGTTACATGCTGTTGTTTTGGGGTACTATATAGGCGCGTATTTCATTCTTTTTTGATAATATTTATGCCTTTCATTTTTTTTTTCTTTTTCGTTCACTGTTTGTAAATTTGCACTTTTCATAAATCTCAAGTTTTTTATGATATATTGACAAACAAATGTTGGTAAATGATTTCTTAAAGTATATATATCAAATACAGCTAGTGGAAGAAAGCCCCCAAAGTATAAGAAATTAAAGGCAACTAGCAAAAATCTAATAAATTGTAAAGAAGTATTGATAATATATAAGGTAAATAGCCAGGAAATAATGAAAGATTAAAAACTAGTTCAGAAGTCCAGAAACATAAGTAAAAAATGGGTCAGAAAAATATAAGTCCAGAAACGTACCCCAAAAATAGGAAGAAAATGGGCAGTGAGAACAATCTAAACAAAATAGGACGACATCTCAAAAGTCGAAAAGAATAGGGACAAAATAGCAAGAAATATGTAGAATCTATAGCTATCAAACTACTTATTCATATAGGTTAAGAAGAGTATACCATGGTATATACCGCAGATTGTACTACGGTATTACTGCAGTAGTACCGCAGTAGTACCATGGGTACCGCAGATTGTACTGCGAGTACTACGGCAGTACAGTAGTAGTACTGTAGTAGTACCATGGGTACCGCAAATTGTGCAATAGTACTGGAGTAATAATGCAGTAGTACCGCAGTAATACTGCAGTAATACCACAGGTACTACAAATACCACATATGTACTACAGGTACTGCAGTAGTACTGCAGTAGTACCGCAGTAGTACTGCAGTAATACCACAGGTACTACAAGTACCACACATGTACTACAAGTACTGCAGTACTACTGCAGTATTACTGCAATAGTACCGCAGTAGTACTGCAGTAATACCACAGGTACTACAAGTACCGCATATGTACTACAGATACTGCAGTACTACTGCGGTATTACTGCAGTAGTACCGCAGTAGTACTGCAGTAATACCACAGGTACTACAAGTACCACATATGTACTACAGGTACTGCAGTACTACTGCAGTATTACTGCAGTAATACCGCAGTACTTGCAGTACTTTTTTACAAGGGTATATTTATTGTAGCTAGTCGGCCTTACCTTTTGCTTGTTAATAGACAGTACTGTAGACATGGATGGTTAAATCTGGATATCAAAAGTCAAAGCGTCATCTTTTCATCCAGGTTTAATAATATCCTTTTAAGCAATGCAATGCGCAGATTTCTTCACAAGCATAATATTAATATATCATGCAATTAGGGTTTCGATGCACTGAACGCGCTCGGGTTCATGACTGTGTCATCGCATCGAGTCAGTGCTGGGTTTTCCCCATATTCCCCCGTTGTCACCGAATGATGGCGTGCTTCTAATATGGAATATTCTCAGTGAAGGAATCATAATTATTTCAAAAAATATATATGCATCAAATATATCTTTATTTTGTTTCCTTCATTTCCAGAAAAATACAAATATCATGAAAATAATTGCTATGCAAAATGTATACAACAAAAATGATAATGTTTAAAGTATACAAAATGAACACAAAAATTAATAACTTTCAAAAAGAAAAAGTAAAATAATTAAAATGAAACGTGATCTATATTTTGTAGACATGGAGAGGTCTGGTGAAAGCAGAGCTTGTCTTTTGTGGACCCTCAGATGATAATATAAGTATTTTATAAATGTACACAAACCAACAAATGAAGAATGTTAGTGACCAACAGAGACAACATTCACAGAAACACGTACAAATTGCATGACAAAACAGGACCAAATTGAGCGAAGAATACAAATTTAAAAAAGAAAAAAAGGAAATGTGGGCAGCTTTTGGATTTGAGAGAGAGAGAGAGAGAGAGAGAGAGAGAGAGAGAAAGAGAGAGAGAGAGAGAGAGAAAGAGAGAGAAAGAGAGAGAGAGAGAGAGAGAGAGAGAGCGTAATAGAAAGCGCCAAAAGTCCTTGGGAGTTTCAGAAGAAAGAAAGAAAAAGTTGACCGAGTGTTTGAAGCTTCAGTATCCACACCCAGGCCCTGGCTTGGAAAGAGAGAGAGAGAGAGAGAGAGAGAGAGAGAGAGATTGGGGGTGGGGTGGCAAAACATCACACCTTACAGTGTTCCATACATACTTGTATTTGGGAAAACGGCCCCGAGTGGAGATTTCCCCCAATATGACATAAATTGGGGAAGAAAAGGCAAATACATGAGAATACATTTTTATTTTGTGTGCTTTCAATATTGACAAACAATGATAACTGGCTAAGAAGAGCTCGGTTCCAAATGTACATCCATAAATCCAAATTCTGAGAAAAACACGATTACTTTTTTTTAATATCAGAGTTAGCAATATTAATGTCAGTTTGGAATAATACTTTGGCTGATTATGTTATTGTATGACACAAGTATAAAACCACTCTTTCAAAAGAAATCTAAGTCTGCACAATTTTTGTTATGAACTTATGTTTTTTCGATTTTGTGGATGTAGTACCTTTTGGAACCGAAATGATTTTTAATTGCCACTTATGAAAAAATAAATGATTATAAATCTAGAGAAAATGGTAGAAATTTTACTTGGCTTATATCTTGTATTAACACAGGTGGTCATCAAGTATATTATTCACGAGCTGCTTTTTATATCGTTTTTTCCGCCGCTAATGTTAGCGGTATTATCTATTATATGCCATGTAACGGGATATAAAATGTTGTTGATAATATTATAGAGGGTACACCGGAAGTGGGGGGGGGGGGGGGGGCAGGGGGGCAAAACGCATTTTTGCCTCCCAAAACGCCCCCCTCCAAAAAAACACAATAAAGGAGTAAAGAACATAACAATAATAAAAACCTGAATTTAATCACATATCAAATTCCCTTCAAAGAAAAGGAAAGTTAACAGGAATTAAATTTCCTAATCATTGCGCATGCCACCTATATTCATCAATGGAGGTTTTTACAATGTTGTGAGAGAATGGAAAAGCGTGCCTGTTTTTTGTTATAGGGGTGAGAAGACATGAGCCCCTGAACGCTGGCGTACTGATGGGGGGGGGGGGGTTATTTATTATTCGAAACCAGTAATTTATAAATGTTGCTGAAATGACATGATTTTCCGATATTTTTTCTCAAGTTTGTTATAAGTCATACCTTTTGATGCTTTTTGTAGGAAAATTAGAAAATCCCAAATTTACAGTCGGGCGAAAAATATGCTTATTTAGAAGCCTTTATGTCATGGTCTGCAAAATGGCTGGGCTCGGGGCTCGAGCCCCCCCCCCCCCCCTCACTTAAAAAAAGAGAAAAAAAGTGACCTGCCAATGTCACAAATGAGGAATCAAAATATGCTCATCTGACCGTAATGAAATTCCTAAAACCCCAGAGCTTACGGGGGCTCCGCCCCCGGACCCCACCAAGGCCCCTAGGGCGGTCCCCTGGATGCTCATCTGACCGTGACTAAATACCTAAAACCCCCGAGCTTCCAGGGGATCTGCCCCCTGGACCCCACCAAGGGCCCTCAGGTGGGCCACTGGATGCTCATCTGACCGTAATTAAATACATAAAACCCTTGAGCTTCTGGGGGCTCTGTCCCCTGGACCACCCGAGGGCCCTAAGGCGGCCCCCTGGATGCTCATCTGATCGTAGTTAAATATTAAAAACCTCTGAGCTTCCGGGGGCACTGCCCCCTGGACAACATAACATTAATGGCCTTAAAGAGGGCCCATGGATGCTCATCTAACCGTAATTATATACCTAAAACCCCTGAGCTTCCTGGGGCTCTGCTCCCTAGACTCTCTTTTTTTAGAAGCCTTTATGTCAAGGTCTGCAAGATGGCTGAGCTCGGGGGCTTGGGCCCCCCTCACCTTTTGAAAGAGTATGTTACAGAGAAAAAAAAGGAAAGAGAGAGAGAAAATATTAGTGACCTGCCAGTGTCACAAATAAGGTATCTAAATATGCTAATCTGACCGTAATTTAATGCCTCAAAACCCTGAGCTTCCGGGGGCTCAGCACCTTAACCCCCTGCCAAGGCTCAGGCCCTGGGCCCCACGCCAATTTACGCTCTTCCTGATCGTTAATACTCCACTTTGAAAAACGTTCCGCGGAGCCTGCATGTAACGTGTAAGAGTGGTGGTGATGCATATTTTTTTTCTCCCCCCTTCCAAACGTTTTGCTCATTACGTCACTGCCCTGGAAGGTGAGCCCCCTGGAATGTTTGCCCCCCAATCCCAAACTGCTTTCGGCGCGCCTGGAGGGTGCCTTTTTATAACCACACTTTTCAGCCGTGTATGTGTCAATATTTGCACGTGACTTATCGAAAATGGCCTATTTGTAGTTTGACAATGAAGGCGGGGAATGTGATGGGAAAAACCAATATGAAACATTTGGTAAAGTTAAATACAATGAAATAGTGAGACACATCGTCTTCATCTTCCATTTCAGTCAGCATGCGTGTCTTCAAAGAAAAATTCTGCTGGTTCTATATAGGGCCAAACAAAATATGTTGTATTGCCCTTATAGGCGCCAAAACATGGGTCGGTTGAGAAAAAAAAAAAAAAAATCTTTCCCCCCCCCCCCCCCTATTTGGGCTGATATTATTTTTCAGTTTTGAATGCTCTAATACATTTTTTTAAACGGTAACAACAACTAAAAAAGATTTTTTAAAGCGCCGACCGTAGATTTCAAGATTTTGGGGTCGGTCGTAAAGGGCAATACATGCAACATTCATTTTTAGGCCTAGTGAGAACACGATTGCACGTTCAAATAATTAATTTATTTCAAATATTTGCATATTTTTCAGACATGACTGTGGTACTTTTGGTGACCGCGCACGGATAAAAGAGCCCGAACCCAATAGAATCTTTTAAAAAAACGGATTACCTCCTTGTTATTAAAAAGGCTCTATTTCTCATCAGGGTCCTCTAAAATCTTTGAAACTTTCAGGGAATATCGATCCACTATCTCTCCTCAAGTGAAACAAGTTTTGAGTAATCTTGAGTTTTCTATTTAATAAAACAACGCTTTTAAAACATATCTTTGGGGGAAATTCCGGGTAAAACGGCAGAATCTTCCTGGGCCTTCCTAAGAATGGGAGAGGGTCATTGCTCATTCCGCGTGAAAGAAACAAAGAGAAAGAAAGAAAGAAAGAAAGGAAAAAATAATGATAATAATAATAATAAAAGTGATGATGCTAATAATAATTATAATAATAACAACAAAAACTATAATAATAGTAGTGATAATATTAATAAGAATTGAAATATTAAATGTAATAATTAGATTTAAATATGAAATCATCTATTATAATATTAATAACAGTAAATGTATATGGTAACGTTGTGAGAAAGAAATGTACATGATACAGAAATTAATATAATGGACGTAAAACACATTCAATTAAAAATGTCTTGAAAAGAATAAAATAATGCTAATCGTTCTTCTATTACTTGTGATACTCTATATAATACCCCCAAGACCCCCGTTCGTCTCGTTATAGACACACACAATATAGCGAGAATTATAATATGATAGTAAACAAAGGTTGGGGTGTATGCTTTAATAGTCATATATCCGTGTTTAACGATAGGCTATTATTATCCATGATTTCATCTGTACCTTTGTGAAGGCGCTATTCCGAGTTTCGACAGAAATACATTTCAAAAAGATAAATATGGGGATCTGAAACATGGGAATCAAACTCATTATCGAAAATAATATCGCTAGTGATATTCGTTTGTCTCGCAATGTGGTCAATAAGGAATCTAAAAGTTCACGACGTTTCGTGCGCATCTGCAACACTTCGTCTGGTGATAATAACTACTGTAAGCAAGGGTCTTTTATACTCTACGGGAGGACCGGCGGAGCGGTCCATAATTCGATCGATAATTGGAACAATAACGCACAATGCCTATTGGTCAACTCATTATATTGCATTTTAAATACTTCTTCGAAAGGTAAAAAGACAATTGGTTACAAATTTATGTTTCATTCCAAAAGGCACTACATTCTATATGGTGATTACAAATTTGCTCAAATATAACATTTTTCCTCAGGCAATGTATTATTTTTTGATAGATATATTGCAGTTACCAGCCTAGAATGATGATCCTTGCAAAAATTGTAATAAATGTAACATAAATTGCTTGTATTTAGCTTTCCAAAAATTGATTTTATTTTTTGCAGTTTTTTTTTAGCGACTTTTGGAATAAAACAAACAAAAGCGTTTCTTTAGGGATCATTCTTCCTTTTTACTACTCAATCATTTTTGTTCCACAAAGATGAAAAACACATGCTGTGCTATCAAATTGTATGTATATCGCTTTCAATTTTAATTTGTTGAACGTACAAAACGGACGGTCGACGGACTTTTATTTCAAAAGGCGCTAAATCTACAGATAATAAAATCAGTAAAAAAATTCTCTACAAATATTACTCCATCGATAAAAATAGAGGTAAACACACATTACGAATAACATCTTATGGAGGCGTGGCCTAGCCTGTAAGCGAGCCAATCACAATCATTTCATATCAATGGTGGCACAGCTAGATAGAGTGGCAAAGAGGGACGTGCCCCCCCCCCCCCGGATCGACTGGTAGAAAAAAATGAAATAAAGGTAAAAGCGAGAAATGGAAATGAAGAAAGGGAGGGGGAAGACAAGAAAAGGATAGACGCGTGGATCACCTCTTCTTCGGATGCCTCATTTTCCGAGGAAGGTCGGTGCCCCCCCCCCCCCCCCCTCCCCCGGCACCCCCTTTGTTCCACTGCCCTCTTCATGAATGGACCACGTACGCTTTGCCACGTACTGTAATCATATACATTTTATAGCTACTTCTTGCCAACCAATCATGGCGAAGAGATCTATTCTGAATTTGCATAAATCATATTGCGTGCAGTCTATTAAAATATTGATATGTAACATCTCAATAGAGCGCGGTCAGTCTTGGTGGAACCTTTCGTTTTGAAGGAAATAAGCTTCAGTCTGTCCTCTTCTCCATTGCAAACTGACATCTGCAGGTAAGGAATTCTAGATTTTTGTTTAAACTCTAATTTATTTGGAAAATGTATTCAAATTGTTTTACTTTCCATTAGATGTTCAATTGTGGTTAATGATAATAAGGATAATGGGTTCTTGTACACCGCTTATGTCACTCCTGGCGCCCCGCAACAGAGATAGCTGTAGGCCCGTACAGCTAAAGGTAATACAAAGTTTTGGGAAATATTGAAAATTGGCTGGATAGTGATTCTCCAAAATTTTGATATATTTGGAGGCCCCTGTAGATGTATTATAAGCACTAGAAAATTTAGCCCTTTAAACACTTCTGCTTCCGAGAAAAAATTTACCGGTGCTCCCGGTAAATTTTGATAAATTTCAAATAGCGCCTACGGCCATACAATGATGACTGCGACCATGACAATTTCAGAATGTGTAGTGGTTCAGAAGAGAATAGCCAATCAGTCTATTTTGGTCAAGAAACATTGCTTTATAGCTAAATTAATATCTTGACCTTAAGAGGGAGCTATACAACATAAAGAGTTTATTATTTACAATTTCATAACTTTAGACTCGATTTCAACCGCGACAACGATCACTGAATATTGTAGGGTCGCATATGCTTCCTATATGTTAATTTGAACCAAATTCATGACCCCATACCAAAAATTTGTATTACCTTTAATGATACAAGAAAGTAGAACGAGCTGAAAACCCGAAAAGCGAGACGTGTGTTTCGAGCGCTCCATTAGACATAGAGACACGTTACTGTAAGATTAATGCCTATTTTTCTTGATAAAACGATTATATAACAGAGAAACCCAGTATAATGGAGAGAAAACGTGAAGGAAAGTTAGACATTAGAGAAAAAAGTTTATTTGAATATGTTAATAGTAGATTGCGTATACATTATTGTTTCGAACCTAGGTGTCTGGTTAGGTACACGGATGGCTTCGACAGGGAAATGGTGTTCATCTTTTTTTTTTAATGCGGAATTATAAGTAAAAATGTAATCCCAAAAACTGTGTCACCGATTGAATTTTGAAAATTAGTGCCCAAAGCTCCCATTTTGTTTTTGTTTTAAGGGCCCGCAAGTGTTTTCATGCATTTCAGAACAAAAAATTTGGCTGAAAATTTCCGTTTGAAGCAGAAAACCCACAATGAACGATACAGGAATTATGGTATAGGTTAAGGCCCACAGAAGACTACAGGCTAGCTAGGGACCCTATAAGTTACATCATTAGGGCCCCAATTATCTGCAACTCTAGAGAGTCGAGAGGAATGCTTTAAAGTAGCCACACGAAGAATCAAAAGTTTTTTGAATTGATTCAAAACTCATATCATTACGAAGGGGAAGCCTTGCTGATCAAACACAACAACTCTTTTCTTCAAAATATGTTTGGGGCCCGCAGTAATCAACTCTCAAAAATGTTAGTTTTGAGATCCAAATTTTCTGCCTTAATCAGCGGTCCTTAATATAGAGCGTCAATATTTGTGACGTCACATACGGGACACGGCTGGCAAGCTGCAGACTGCTACACGTCACTGAGCTGTTTGTCCAGTGTGTGACGTCACTATTCAGAGCTCGCTACGCTCGTGTGTTTGGCTTACGTTCTGGGGCGCTTGGGGGGTCTAAGAAGGGTCTTGAAAAATTGCATTTTACGCCTTTCCATGATATCTATATGATTTCTCAGCAAATTGTTCGTGTTTTTCAAGAGAAAATCTTTGCATCCATATGTAATTTGTTCTAATTATCAGTTGTTAAGGAATTTTCTTTGTGTAGCTCCTTTAAAGATACTATGTCCATTTTGCAGCCGACACCAAAGTATGTAGAACCAGGAAGCTGTAATGAATGGAGACCCCGTCCAAGAGGCCCATTTGAAGTCATCCCTGACACCGCGCGTCTTTTGTTTCCCCTACCGTAATCCCCTTTATCCCCCTCCGAAACCGTACAGCTCCCTAGTAGCACTTAAGTCCTCCCTTTCCACACACAGCCCAGCCCAGCGAGCACGGCGGCTTTTGCTTTGCCGGCCCGTACTTGGGGTGAATAGTGGTGATAACTTGACAACTTTATCAATCAATAAATGCGCAAAAATTTAACACAATTTCATTTACTTCTTTAAGAAGATAAACCTTTGGACTACCTTCCCAGCTATGCACACATTTCGGAAATTTTCAGAAAATGTCAATAATTAAATGAGAAAATCACGATGATGAAAACCTTTTATTCGCTCTAACTCACGATTTCCTTGTTCGGTTTCGCTTGTTGAAATGGCTTCAGTAGAGCAGAGCTACCGAGAACGGAAAAAGTATTTGATAACTAATAGAAAATTGCATTAGTCATATGTTGTGAATTGTGTGTTTTATATGTTATAGCTAAATACATCTTCACTGAACATAACCTAATTTTTCGGTGCCACGCATGGCTTCAAAGCTCGATGCTTGCATATTAATTTTTTCCGAGGGAAAAATATTCAAGATTAACTTCGCTTAACAAAAAGAAATGTAACCCTCTCCAGCAATCATTTCCATCAACAGCACAGTCCCCCTCTGGCATTCAAAATATTACAAAATGTTACGCAATGCCATCTGCTTCCCTAAGTTCTCAATTCACTCGTTTGCAAATACGCTAGGACAGAAAGTTCATCAGCCCAGTATCGCTTTAAATTACTGTCATTGCTTTATTTTATGAGTTATTTAATGTCATTGTTATCTTCTGTGAATCACGATACTACTGTGGGGTTCTATTCATGTCATAATCGACCCGTAAATCATATAAACATATTAATTTAGTTATTTATGATGGCAATTGCCTGGCTTTTTTATCTAAATCTTCATAAAACCAAAGTCGTATTGACATTGGCCAATATAATACAGATCATTAGGAAGATACCCGCAATTCCGTATTTGTCAGGATGTTGACACAATATTACAGGTATGGACATGACGGTGTTACCGATCTTACAGTGTTGATTGAAAGACTGTCCATATGTACACAACTCTCATAAAATCATATATTTTCTTTTTGTTACCTTTATTTACCTTCATCTTTTATTAGTTGTGTATGATAAACCATGTATCACATAGACTTTAGACATGCAGTTTCACTGAGTAAATAAATTCAACCACTTTTAACCCTAAAAAGGACGGGCTATTTGGGGCTTAGTACGGCCTGGGGAGGGGGGGGGCATTATGCCCCCCTTAAGATCTCGGCCGTGAAACGGCCGATCTCCGCAAAAAATGTGCACGCATGTCAAGTGAAGTGTATAGAATAGAATGATTATTTCAATTTTTTTTTTTAATTCACTCATTTGAATATTTATGATAATTTATGGAAATAAGGTCATAAATCAAATTTTTAACCATAAATAATATATTATTCATATTTAAGCATTATTTTTCACCACATATATTCATTAGACCACTTGGAATAATAATACAACAACAAAATTTGGAAGAGCCAGCTATTTCCTTATGTTATTTCTTTTTTTGGATAATTTCTTATGTATTTCATTGTTTTGTTTTACTTATATATTTTATTGTTTTTGTTGTTTTACTTCATTTCTTACTACGATTCAATTTTTTGACCCCAAAACAACCACCTAAACCTTAAACAAGACCCAATAACCAATGTTTTATCTATTTTTTTTTTTGGAAAAATGACATTTCCTTATGTTTTGTACACAAATCACAAAAAATGAGCAATTTTCGGGCTGACATTCAAAGACAAAAGGTCACGTGACCTTGTAACTGTAGGTCTGATTTTATTTTATTTTTTAAGATGCGCAAGACTCGAAAGAAAAAAGTCAGCGAGCGGCGCACAGTGGGCCAGGGAGGAACCAAAGTGCGCCAAAACTCATGTTTGGGGATTTATTTTTTATAAATCCATAGGAAATGTTTAGATTTCCAGGGATTTTCGCTTAAATTTTATTACCAACATTTTCTCTGATGTCTAAGCTTTAAGTTGATACCAGATTTGGCTGCCCGATTCTGCCCGTTATTATGTTAGAGCCGTTTTCCTTGCAACATTGCCTCGGAAAATGTGTTTATTTTGGTCCGCGGTGTCAGAACACGTGTCAGGCGCCCCATCGCGCCGTGATTTATGACCACGAATCCTTCATGATTCAGCCGCGGACCCCAAAAACCAACATTTTTCGGGGCAATGTGGCAAGGGAAATCGGCTCTAACATAACAATGGGCAAGTTTGGGCAGCCAAATTTGGTATCAACTTGAAGCTTAGACATCAGAAAAATGGTGGTATTAAAATTTAAGCGGTACACCGCGGAGATCTAAACATTTCTTCTGGATTTTAAAAAAAACATGGATAATTAGTCCATTTTTCATTGAATTACCCTATAATATATCATGAAGATTGTGTTTCTATTAATTTTAACCCATTCATTCAACGAAATGAACTATCAGGAATATGTGAGAGCAATTTCATATCAATAACTTAAAAACTTCATGTTGAATTGAAAGATTTATAAAATAAGTCACTTTTGCACTAAAACTGTGAATATGTAGGATTTTGTTGTTTGAAGCAGTAAATGTATACCCTTATTGTGCATACCGGAATTAAATATTTCACTGAGGTATTCCTCTATGTATTACCTTTCAACTGGGCAAGAAAAAAATTGAAAAAAATAAATCACCCAAACTTAGTTTTGGCGCACTTTGGTTCCTCCCTGGCCCACTGTGCGGCGGGGCGCCATCCATATGCGTTCCTGAACAATCAGAAGAATCGGGGGGGGGGGAGGCATAATGCCCCCGGCCTTATTAGGGTTAAAGGATCTTTTTATATTTGTATTTGAAATCCAACTTTATGGTTGCAATTAATAAAAAGGAGATAGATAAATATAAAGTGAAACAGAAATAACTTTGATGAGTACTTTTTATGATTGCAAAAGAAAATAATAATTTAAATAATTATGTGCACACCACGCTTTGTCAAAGATATTTTAAAATGTGATCGATTCCGGGAGGCAAATATGACGTACAAAAAACCCTTCTTTACTATATTAAGGCCTGTGTAATGCTATTTGAATATTTAAATATGTTAAACCAAAGGGGATGGAATCTATTTGTCCTACATAAAGCTTGTTTCTAATAAATTACACTTTTGAGTTATAAGAGGAAAAAGTGTAAAAAAAAGCCTCACAAATTGGAAAGATGAGTTTAACCGTGGCGATAATAAATATAGTCCCATGGAGTTTTTACTACCAAAGTAATCTTCAATCAACTGTTGATATAGCAATGTAATAATCTGAATTTATATAGAGCTCAATACGAAATACCGTCTGTTAGCGTTTAACATAAATTACTAACCCGGTCCCAGTTTCAGAATCATTCATTCATTCATTAGGGAGTATTCCTACTATATGGTCACCGTGATGGCATAATTATGCCAATTACTAACACAAGGCTTTCATCCAGGTCATCCTACCAGGTCTCCATTTCTCTCCTGGGTATGGAGTGGTAAATGTAGATTAATACCTTGCCTAATGACAGTAAAAACATGAGGTGTTTTCAGTTCAAGGGAATGACTAAATCTTTACATGGAAGACGCCATGTTGACATTGAAATTGGTTACAAAATAATAACCTAAATATGTACATTTTGTGATAACAATGCAGAAACAATTACACGTATTTGTTCGGTATCCTTATTCAAATGCAATTTGGTCAGAATCTGAGCCACTGAGCTACTTTTCTGTAATGATATAAAGATGAAGCTCAAAAATCGAAATAGTTCGTTTTTCATTGACGAAATGATGGTGTTCTCAATTGTATTATGATGTTGGTAAGAACATGTTCTTTTTTCAGCTAAGTGCACTGTCTGTTACCATTGTTTAGCAAAATTAAATCAGCTATAAATGGTTTTCATATAAATTGGAAACATATATTGCTGAAACAAATCTAAGAGGAAGACAATTCAGCAAGTTCGAGAAAAGGTGTTTTTATTTTATCATTTTTGTGTTTGTTTATGTTTATCCCTCATTAAAAAATTTACCATGGAAGCCATTGTAAAACTGTGGTACCTTTGGTGCTGATGTTGTTTAATTTTTCTTATTTTTTTCAAATCATCTTCTGTCATATAAATTCATAACAATTTGAAAAGAACACAGAATATGACTGATTTCTTTTTCAATACATATTTAAGCTTTCCTTTTGCTTTACTTTTTTTGAGGGGGGGGGGGGGGAGATGTCAATATAAAGTTCTGCATGACGTCCATCACATCATAAAGATATGGTGTGTATCATTATGTTTGATATTGTGTAATAAAAGAACCATGTACTAGAAGAGTAAACTAAATGAAAAAAATATAGATCTTAGAAATGATCCTTAGAAACTAACCATTTGCACATGTTGTATTTTCAGAAATCTCTATTGTTTTTGCTGAGACAAGGTAAAAACGTTTCAGAATGGATAAGATTTCGTTGATCTGTGTACTGGCAGCAGTCTTTTCTTTCGGTAAGATTCTTCCACTGCTTGAAATAATTTTAACATTTTTGGGTGAAATTCTCAAGTCACATTTGTTACTCTCCAAACGGCGCGGATACAGGGGGGGGGGGGCAGCAGGCCCTGCCCCCCCCCCCCCCTCTGGTAAAAAAAAGGAAACAAAAATTAATTGTGAATAGAAATTTTCCTCTCTTTTTTTTGCTCAAGGGGGGGGGGGGGGGGGGGGTGTGGGGTGTTGAGCGAAATAGCGACCGGCACGATTTTCACATTTCCGGGGGCAAAAAAGAAGATAAAATAGTGCTCACTACCCTCCCCCCCCCCCCCCCCTCTCCCCCTAAGAAATCACGGATCCGCGCCTGCTCTCCACCCAGGTGTCAATGGGTAACTTGTAGTTGCTTTCCTGGGTAAACAAAAATTAGTATTATAATGATTACTATTGATATCATTATCATTAATACTATTGTTATTATTACTCCCAGCTCATGTCGGCGAAGCTTTGACATCATGCTACGTTTGTCAATACACCACTAGCGATGGAGTTGGTGTTGGTGACGCGAGGTGCGTGGACCCATTTGACAGAAACTCAGGAGTATCCAACGTCACCACTTGCGAAAATGGTTGTGCTGTAAGTCCAGTGTTTCTTTCTGTCCTCTATCCTTTGTTAAGGCCCGCTTAAATTTCTTTTTATTTGTTATTTAATAGTTTTTTTTTTAAATTAATTAAGTTTTAAGTCTCTCTAGTGCCTGTTCAAATGCCATTTTATTTAACAAAAATTTGTGTTGAAATTTACCCAATAGAGTTTCTATGTACAGAAAAACAAAACATGGAACCTTGGCTCTCTTCATTTGTGAAAATCTAGGGATCAAGTATGTTTGGCCTTATCCATTTATGATAAAGCTGATTCGCTGTCATAAGTATGATTACACTATGAAATTATTTTTTTAGGGGGAAGGAATTGGATACGGTTGATTATAATGCTTATGTAGGCAATATAATGCAAGGTTTTGTTTTTAAAGGTTCAACATTAGAAAGAGTTCTTAACCTATAACCTGGCTAAATTCTTTGACTATATTCCTCCAAAGTGCGATAATTTCAGCCTCAGTTGAAGAAGAAGTAAACAGAAAGCCATTTATGCCAAAAATGTGCAACTCCACTGCTATGCTACAGTCAAAGACGTACGAGAGGTTGGCGCTTCCCCCCGGGATTCTTAGAGTCTCAATTTTCGAGCAATCATCACATTATTTGGGCAACGACATATTAGGGTGCCTAAAATATCGGTTTAATTAAAGACGCCCGAGTATACTATTTGTATACCCAAGCTTGTGAATTTTGATGATGAAATAACATTTCAAAAATAGCAAAGTGTCCATTTTTGCTCGCTGGCGTCACTTGCTCACGAATTCATTTAAAACAAATGAGTTTTGGCAAAGCAATACCAGAAAATACCAGAAATATTCGGCCGGAGTATATTTTATCTTCACTTCGATGAAGCGTCTCATGATTTATTTTTCTTCTCTCGCTCGCTTTGTCGGAGTGCGCAATTGCATTGCGTGCCTCAGGTAACGAAACACCTCGATACGCCACTCCGTACAGGGACATAAAAATCATAATCCAAACGCGAGTTCTAGTAGTGCGGTATGGTATGTAATCCCGTAGGATTTTTGTGCCAAAGTTGATTTTTTTTGCTGTTTTGGCTTCAAAAGAGTCCCAATTGGCCAAAAATGCTGGGGTTCAAATTTTCAGACCCGTCCATATTGGGCGCCAAAATGGCTTATATAACGCGCAATAGGGAAATTTGGTGTCTTCGGGAAAATTTGAACCCCATCAATTTCTGATAGCTTGGACCCAAATGAATCCAAAAATGCAAAAAAAAAAAAAATCAACTTGGCACAAAAATCCTACGGGAGCTGTTTAAGTGACATACCGTACCACATTATAAATGCAATATTAATATAACAAAAGTTGAAATGAATATGACTTTGAACAATTTGTGATGAGAATAGAGTTATTTTTTGTGATGCATTTGTATCTAACTCCCCCCCCCCCTCTCCCCCTCTCTTTCTCTCTCTCTCTCTCTTTGTTTTACACAATTACTTTGAGAAACCATCCAAGGGAAAGATTTTGTCCTGCCCCACGGTATGATAGTGTGCAATTCAAAGGCTGATAATTAGAATGAATACTACCTTTTTTCTTGGTCGTTGTGTGTTTGGTTCCCGGGTTTGGTTTCGGTTTTTCTTGTGGGTGCTTTCTTACTTCTGTATCTAACTTTGTTTATTTGTTTTAATCATTTTCTGTAATGACTCTTTTTGGTTTGTTTTCTTTTTTCTTATTATTTTTCTTGTGGGTGCTTTCTTATTACTCTATCTGACCTTCTTTTTAAACAGAAAGCATCGGAACACGTGGATGGTGTCGGCGAGACCTGGGCCCGTACTTGCAATATTTTATCACCATCTCAGTGTCTTAACACATGTGAGAGTGCAGCCGGTATCACGGCCTGCGTACACTGCTGTAGCGGCGATTTTTGTAATGGCGTCGGGGCTATCTACTCCGTCAGTCTTCTAGCTACGGTGTGCGGAAGCTTCTTAGCCATCTTCGTTAGCCATTTCTGGTAGATAAGCAGTTGATCTTGAATCGAAGGGGGGGGGGGGGGGGTTAATATCGTGCTGTACACACGCGGGACATTTACAAATGATATTAATAAATATAAAACAGAATATGACCAGGGTGAAATTTTCCAAAGGCGTTTATGGTTAAAGACATAATGGTCCGTGTATGCTTCTAATTCACTTGAATAAAACCGACCCAGTGTCTACGGTCATGTTTAACACAAGGATAACTTAGACCTCACACTACCTTCTTTTATTACAAACCAATTCTAGACAAACGCAGCATCGAGTTAACATTTTATTAGAATACGGGCGCCATATAGGGTTCATATTTTAAGCTACTTTGAATTGTTTGACTTTTTGTTTTGTCTTGTTGCCACCCCCACTTTCGTTTTAGTTGTTTTCATAATGAAACCCCAGCTTCATTCCTATTAATTCCTATAATATTTGAAGCGTTAAAGGGAAATCAATCTTTAATAGCAAATTACTCTAAAAAAAGCAGGAAGATCAAAGAAGAAGGCTGGTTAGAGTTTAAAGGGAATCGGACAAAAAATTAAAAAGTTAAGAATTTTTGAAAGCTGTGATCATTGTAAAAATTCGAGCTTCAAATTGGCTGTATCGTTAATGTCACTGCGATGTAGTGCCGAAAAACTTTCCCATTTGTTCTATTAAAAAAATTTATGACGGGGATGAACTTTTTTCTTTAGAGGCCTTACAATATTATACTATCCAGAATACTTATGTTATTGTAAGTATGTACAATTAATGTAAACAGGTCGTGTATTGCGCCAATGATTCGAATAATCGTGTATAATTATGTCTACTTATTATCTCATTATGCAACTTTTCTAACAGTTTAAATATTATGCTTAGAATAGGTTGGATGGAGAGCAGCATCATGTAATACTCATGAAGATAAATTTGTGTAATCAAGATAGAAACGAAAAGTAAAATAAAATTCTCATCGCTATGATGTTACTATTCAACAAATTGTTTTCATGTAGTTTGTGCAGCGGTGTTTATACATCGAGGTTTGTAAGAAACATTCAATACAGTGGGTTCACAATTCACAGCGCCATCTAGCGACCACCAGTGTTTAGTTGATTTCACGTGATTCGTTATGGGAAAAAGTCGACAACCAGTTCACGGTTGCAGTCTGAGCATGATGAGCAGATAAAGGTCATTGCAGAACAAATTTTGAAATACACGGAGACGAAATCCTGGATACGTGCTCATGAAATTAGTTATGTCATCATTATTCATTCATGCACAAGCAGTGAACTCCATGATACACAGGTGGAAGTATTCTCTGAAAAGGGGAAGCAAAGGCTATTTGTATACTAACACCTCCATCGCTGTAGGAGTGATTATTTCAAAATGTACCAAGTGAGACCTCTTCATGTTTTGAAGATCTGTGGATATTCGGGGTAATTGCAGTAATGTGCTAACCGTGAACTGGTCTCCTTTTATACCAGCTGTGGGTGCCCTAGGAGACTTTAATTATAATTTCTGGTGTGTTTGTTTATTTAGCTTATAATGAGTAAAACTTTGCGCTTTTTCCAAAAATATAGATCTTATTATGACTCTTCTCACATCACTTTGGTAATTCTGGCCACTTTTTTTCTCCAACTAACCACTTTTGGATATGGGTC